>CM035406.1:186261200-186453700 GCA_020310875.1 Ceratopteris richardii
CACAAGCACACATATACATATAATACATACATACATGTAGATACACATGCATACAAAAATATACATATTTTAGATTTAAATCTTTAAGATTAGGGTTTTAGGGTTATAACACATACATAAGATATATGCACACATACACATGCACATGTAATACATATATACATGTATATACACATGTATACAGAAATATACATATTTTAGGTCTACATATTTAAGATTAGGGTTTTAGGGTTTAGTGTTTCAGATCTAGAATTTTAAGATTAGGGTTTTAATTAAATATATATAGTTAAATATATAAAATTAAATATATAAAAATAGGATTACGTAAGGAAAAAAAATCTGAATATATAAATAAATATATATATAAAATAAGATAATTATATACATAAATAAATATAAAAAGAACTAGTGTTTTAAATAATTTAATTAAATATTTATAATTAAATATATAAAAGTAGGATTACGTAAGGAAAAAAAATCTGAATATATAAATAAATATATATATATATATATATAAAATAAGATAATTATATACATAAATAAATATAAAAAGAACTAGTGTTTTAAATAATTTAATTAGATATATAATTAAATATATAAAATTAAATATAAAAAAATAGGATCACGTAAGGAATACAAATCTGAATATATGAATAAATATATATAAACTAAGATAATTATACACATAAATAAATATAAAAAGAGCTAGTGTTTTAAATAATTTAATTAAATATTTATAATTAAATATATAAAATTAAATATATAAAAATAGGATTACATAAGAAAAAAAAATTGAATATATAAATAAATATATATATATAATAAGATAATTATATACATAAATAAATATAAAAAGAACTAGTGTTTTAAGTTATTTAATTAAATATATATAATTAAATATAATTAAGTAAAGAAAAAATCTGAATATATAAATAGATATATAGATACACAAACACGCATACTTATATACCTATCTATATTCACATATATATACATATACACATATATATACACATGCATACATATATATACATGTTTTAGTTCTAGGTCATTTGGATTAGGGTTTTAGGGTTTTAACACGTACATAACATATATACACACATACACATACACATATAATACATATATACATGTATATACACATGTGTATAGAAATATACATAATTTAGGTCTAGATCTTTAAAATTAGGGTTTTAGGGTTTAGGCATACATATAACTTAATTAAGAGGAAAAAAATCAAGAAAAAATCCGAATATATAGATAAAATAGGATAGCTATATAGATTAGGGTTTTAAAACTAGGATTTTAAGTTTTTTTAGGTATTTAAGTATTTAGGTCTTTAAGAGATATATTTTTAGGTTTAATAAAAAAAGAAATGTTCTAAAATGTTCTAAAATGTCCATATTGTAGCAGATGGCTTCTTTGGATCCTGAAGAGAGAATGGCATGTCCTTGCACACAGTGCAAGTATCAAATTTATTGGAAACGATGGATTTGTACTGCACATGTTAGAGAGTATGGATCCTTTGATAGGAGTCGACTGGAAAACCTACGCTATCATTCGCATGGTCCCCCAGGTGAGCAGATGGACCCAAACGACATTGCACCGGTAACATCTCGTGGACAAAAGAGAGCCAAAAAGGACTTAGACGTAGAAGCAAGCACTAATAATATTACACAGAATGAACATATGGAAGAGATGCTTGAAGCATTTTATGAGATGGACAAAGATCATGATGGTGAAGAAGGTGTCGACGAGAGTTTCATGGACACAACAGAAATTCCACGATCAAAAGTTGATGAAGAATATGAAAACATGCGAAGATTAGCTCGTTTACCACTTTACAATGGAGCAAAGATATCTGTACTACGTGCTTCACTCGCGATGCTCAATCTGCAATCCATTTATGGATGGTCAGATAGTAGTGTCACTGAATTGTTCATGTAAGTGGAGAACAAATTGGCTTTCATTGTTGTATCACAATAACTTCATTTACTAATATCATTTTAATTGCTTATTGCAGGCTTATCTTGCACCACTTGTGGAAGAACTGCGCATTTTATGGGATGGGATCACTGTGTGTGACATGTCTCAACCTATAAGAAGACGAGACGTGCGAGTGCAAGGCATACTTATGTGGACAATGCATGATTGGCCTGGTTATGGTGAATGTTCAGGTTTATCGATTTCGGGTTACCATGCTTGTCCTTTATGCGGACCACGACTCGAAGCACGCTATTCCAAAGCACTACGTAAAACTGCCTATGAAGGACTCAGAGATTCATTCGATAGTTGAGGAGTAAGAAATCATTGTTCGAGATGAAGAGGTCATTGAAGAAGAGGTCATTGTTCGAGAAGACGAAGCAATAGACGATGATCATGAGGAAACCAGCATAGCAAGCGATTTAGAAGCCATCAATTTAGAGATAGATATTCTCGGTGCATCGGATCTTCAAGAGGATGCTAGAATAGAGGACTTTTGAATAAAAGACTTGTACGTACTAATTTTTGGTTTTTTTTTTGTTTATTCCCTATATTATTTTTCTTATCGCATGCTAATTATTTGAGTTCTTTTATTACAGAGCACGATGGGAGACAGTCCTCCAGTCACTCCACAGTCCATGACAGAGGAGCAGTTTTTGGAGTTCATCTCTCAGGTTCCTCCTGCATATATGGCCGCTGCATCACAGTATTGGATCGCTCGTGGTAGCACTCCTCCCGGCCTCACTCCTGGCGGCCTTACTCCTGCCGGCCTCACTCCCGCTTGCCTCACTCCCGCCAGTGTCACTCCCGCCGGTGTCACTCCTATCGGTGTCACTCCTGAGGGTGGTGCTACTCCCGTAGGAGGTATGTCTCCTAGCTTTATGACTCCACCACGACCATCTTTGCAGCCATCTCCTACTGGATCTACTAGTAGACATGTGCGTTTGACACCTCAGCGCGATACAGGGTTCGGCCCGTCTCGTAGATTGAGGTCACACTCTGGAGTAGGAGGTTCTAGGAGTGGATCTACAGGTAGGTCTGGAGGCGGAGGAGGCGGTTGTTGTGGAGGCAGTGCGACGGATGTTGTGTCACCCGCTTCTACTCCTAGGACGAGTACCTCAGATGTAGGTACGCCATGCAGTACGCCACGCAGTACACCACATACACCTTGGGGTGCTCATGACCATGATGACTCCAAGTTGTATAGTATCCGAGATGGAGCTCCGGTGATGGATGCGGCTGGCAAAGCAATGTGTGCACGCATACGACAGCTTTGCTCCATCCAGTTTGGACACTCCATCATGCGGAAATGGAGTGAACAGGATAAAGATCGGAAGAATTATATCACACAGACGATTTACCACCCTCATGCACGGCCCACTTGGGTTTAAGCTTGTTGTTGATCACAAGGAGCACTTTGATGATGCATGAAGGGGGGGGGAGGGAATTCTTACAGTAAGCGATTTTCTTTGAGGAGAAGCAATGATTTCTCAATTGACCACTCTTTGGGGGAGTCGCCAAAGTTATAAGCACATCTTTCCTCCTAGATCTTCCATAGGACCTCCCTTTTGATGGTGAGCGGTTGTTCACTTCTCCCAGCAGAGCTTGTTTCCAACTGATATGTTTCTGAAGTCTAATTTTCTTTCTGACAATCTGCCAAAGCATGTTGGAGTTGGAACAAGTAAAGAAGATGTGAGCAACATCTTCAATGGACCGGTAGCAGTGCTTGCACTAGGGAGGCAACCCACAAATTTTGCTAGCTTTTAGGTTGGTCCAAATTCCTCGATGAAGGATTTGCCATAAGAGGACAAATTTTTGGAATTCTATGAGAAAGTACCAGATAGCCATGAACTTCATGTCCCACCACAATGGCATCCACAACTGGCACCACTTCTTGTTGAGGTTGACCTGATAATCAATGGTTTCTTTGATGTTCAAGATTTCTGTTAGACAATTACCATTGTGCCATCTGAGACCAAGCGGGCACGATGGGTCGTGCCCAATGAGAAGATGAACTTTAGAGCGAACCTAGGAAAGACATCTACTTTGCAAAGTATTCCATTCTTCATAGGTAATGTTGATGCTAGGGCCAATATCCTTGAAGTTGATCCACTGGTTGGTGTCTTGTTTCCAGAGATGTTTCCATTTTTTGAAGCCTTTGTTCCAAAGCCTCTTGGCATTTCAAATGTTCCAAGATTCCAAGTTCTGTATGCCATGGATTGGAAACATGATAGAGTCATTTTGTCTGATACTGGCCGCCCACTTCCAATCTTCACTGATTCTTGTGAATTTTTTGATTTTATTCCAACTCTTCCAAAGGGATCACACAACCAAGATTAGGGAAAACAAAAGGGTAAGAATGTCCAGATTCTTCCAATTCGAGAATCCCACGAAAGTCGACTTGTTCTTTTTTCTCAAGATCAACTTGACCCACGAGGCCTCCCCATTGCACCATGCCTTAATCATGCATTTTGCTGCAAGTTTGTTAGCCATGCACCCAATGTCTAGAATGCCAAGGCCCCCACTATACCTTTGGCTTGTGCAGATAGACCACTTGATTTTAGGCACCCCATCCTCTTGTGGTCGCCCATCCAAAGGAAGTTTCTGCATATACTTTCTAGTTTGGAGAGCGCTTGCTCTTTCCATCTCCAACAAGAGAGGAAGTAACTGGTCGATGAAATGAGGAATATTTTGGTAACCATTGCATGACCAGCAATATTGATTTGCATACCTCTCCAATAGTTTAACTTGTTTTTGAGTCTCGCTAGGACCCAACTCCACCATTGCTCCAACTAGATACCAAAGCCCAATGGAATCCCAAGAAGCCAAAACATTTGGCCTTGAGAAATGATTTGATAGCCATGATGAAAGAGAAGGTCGGGCTACATCCTGACAATAGCTGTGAAAGCAGTCTTTGAGTGGTTAATTTTGGAACCTTATGTATGTATGTTTGTATGTTTGTATGTATGTGTTTGTGTGTGTATTAATGTATACAATACATCAAATGTATATAATAAGAATCATCAAAATCATATGTATGATGATCATCAATCTCATATGATGTATTACAAGAGGCATGGCTAGAAGAGGCATGGTTAGAGGAATCTGTAGCCTGTGATGATGGATATGGTCCCTCTTATGATTGTCTCCTTAGCTCTTCCATATGTTCATCTAGATGATAATCTTGTATTATGTATAATAAACATAAATAAATAAAAATATAAAAAACATCAATTAAAATAAAATAAACTATACCAATTTTAATAATATTCTCAAAATAATTTGAACTATCTACTATGTTTTGACTCAAAGCATGATATCTAAACGAAGTCTCTAGTACAAACATATGGTGGAAGAAGATATGGAGGATGGCAAAGAAGACCACTTCCTTTACACGGAGAGTTTTTTTACTTTTGGGATAATTGCTATATGATTGCTCCTTTCACTATCAGTGGTGCTCATCATGATCTCATCGCTATAGAGGACTAGTATGTGCCTTCTAGCTCTAAAGTCACTCTTATGTAATTTTATGGTCCCATAAGTAGATGGGGACATTGGCATTGGCTTACGTGCTGCATTCAAAGTATGGTATATTATGGTTAAGGATCTAAATCGTGATGCTTTGATCCATAGTGTTAGTTCTTAACTATTTTCTATTCTTGTTGCAACCATGATGCAACATACTAGTTTGTTGTGGTATTCTATGCATAGTGTACAAGAAACATTTTGTATCAAATGATCTATGAGATAGATACATATGTGTATAACTCGTATAAAAAATGCTATGCGCTAGAATCTCATTTAAGTATCCTCACATACATTATCCTTCTTCTACTCTCTTTCATTACATGGGCTACAAAGGTGCTTATATATTATCATTTTTAGGAAATAGAAATCATCTTAACAAACAATGGTAATGTTACCATGTATCTATCATCGAAACCGTTGTTTTTTTATGACTTTTTAATGTGAACAATCATTGAAACGTTGATACTAATAGGTAGCTAGACCAAAGAAGAGAAAACTTTTGTTTTTCCAACAAAACATTTGTGTTGTTAACAAATCAAAAGATAAGAGGGACTTATTTCACATGTTAAACGTTGACAGTCCATATCTTTTGTAAGTTTCTACCAGACGTCTATATGCTTTTCAACGCATCTAACAGACACACATCTATAAAGCTTAGCTATATAAGCTTGCAACCACGTACTTAAGATATAACACATCATCTTCTTTTCATTATGTTTGTCTAGAAGAACATCTTAGGATTGTTGCATTCATCAACAAGATAATGGTTCTCATTTAAAGCAATGCAAAAATCTTGGCCACACAATGTCCTTATTATCACTACTGAGCATAGAAAATATTAATGTTTAATGTAAAAATGGGCACGTCTGGAGCCACAACCTCGGTTTGTAACTGTTCTATATCCTTGTCCAACCTTCTATTAAATTCCATGGTTAGTGTGCAACATACGCTTTGTATCTAGTGAGCTATGAGAGATAGACACGTGTGTCCAAGAAATGATCTGGTTTGTATTCTTGGCAAGGCCTATTCAAGACATGAGCACATGCTTCAGTATGTGTTACCAGTTAGTTTTTCTAGAGAAATGCCATTAACAACGTAGTAGAAAGGCTAAGGAAGCTTCTTGATACACAATATGCTAACATTCTTAGAATAAGTTTCCAAGAAATCAAACCCTCGCACTTAACAATTGTCATTTCGGTGCCATGGGTATCTATGAAATGAGTGAGCAAACAAGATGTACAGATTGTACAGATGTTGTTTAGCAATGCGCGAGTAGCAATGGTCTAAGAAGTAGCTCTACTTTTTCTAGGAGGGGGGCCTTAACATGTGCTTAGTGTGTAGCCTTGAGTGAGTTTGAACAGCTTCTTTATAAATTTAGTAGAAGTTCGTGGGTCTGACTGCGTCTATGCAAGTGAAGCCAAATGGAATCCCAACTTTTTTGGGTACGTGTATTGTTTCAACGCCAAATGACATAACGATCAAGGAAATATGCATTTGAACTTCAAAAACTAGGGAACGACAAATTAAATTTCCTATACTTATTTCCGTTGTGATTTTCCACTTATTTGTGCATTTTTTGAAACGACTGAAACCTGCAAATCTTACTTGGTTTATGATCTTCTTTAAGATCCAAATGAGAGACTTGAATCCAGAATGTGGACTTGCCTTATAGCGTTTCTTTATGTAAAAAGTTACAAATGAATAAAATATCTCAAGAATAATGATTAAGACATCATAAAAAGTATTGATATACCGAATCATCCTCACATTTCGGTTTTTATTGGAAAAATTCAAATTTTTCCTGTAGTTTTGGACAAGCAGCTTTTAACCCTTTTTGGAGTTGTTTCAAGAATAAAAATATTAGGTTTGTTAATTCTGAGAAAATGAAAAAGAACATTCATGAACCACCTAAATTCAATCTTGTGGGCTTCCTATATAGATACTTCGTTAGTTAATGGTTTCATCTTAAGAGATACATCATGCAATATCTGATCACTTCATGCAGAAGCATAAACGTCACATGGGTTTAATCATTCTAGATCTTCCAATGTTACGAGAACTTGACCATTGGGTAGATCTCCATTTCGTTGAAAATCCTCTTACAAGAAATATAATCTCCCATGAAAGATAAGATAAGAAAATATTACCGAATGGAACACCTTTGGCATTATCTTTGCCTATTAGATAGTGAAACCTTCATAGAGGATGGATGATAAGATGGACTTCGAGCTCAATTTACAAATTTGGGTGGAAAACACATGATGCTTCACAAATAGTTAAAGGCTTGGATATAAAGGGAAATATATTGGAGATATCTCTCTCGAACACAACAATTTGTCCATACAAAGATCCTCATGCACCTATTTCTTCGTCTCACTTCACTCATTGATGCAACCTATGGGATGTTGGGAGCGTTGTAGTTTGATCTCAGTAGGTCTCACTTCACTCATTGTTCGCACGACAAATCTTCATAGAGGATAGATGGTAAAATGGACTTCGCGCTCAATGTACGAATCTGGGTGGAAAACACATGATGCTTCACAAATAGTTAAAGGATAAAGGCAAATGTAGTGGAGATATCTCTCTCGAACACAACAATTTGTCCATGGAAACATCCTCATGCATCCATTTCTTCGTCTCACTTCACTCATTCTTCACACACAAAAAAATGCTTTTTACATGGGATAATCAATAGGTTCTTACTGAAGCGTTAGATAAGAAGGTCATAGTAGAGGGCAATATCCCTATGCTTCATGTGAAGACGCTAGCTAACCACAAAGAAGAGGTTTTCTTCACCTCCCAACCATCTCTTATATATTCTCTACCTTGAGGGGTACCATCTAGGAAAGTGCAAACATGTCTACCAGAGTTCCTGGTCCTCTTGAGTTATCTAAGTAGTAAGTTAGACATGTGTCTCATTGCAATCAATTTACATCAATTTTACTTCTTTTGGATGCTTCTAGAAAGTTCTAGTGTTTCGTAGGAAGATATACACCTGAAGCTAACCATAATGGTTGAACCCAAGACCTCCTCCTTCCCATCCTAGTGAATTAACCACTATGCTAAACTTCTTTCTTGTGTAGCATTTTATTCCTAGCTTGTCTTGTGACATCTCTAAGAGTTAACTTGTAACATTCTTCCCCTTTTAAAGATAATCTTCATTGTAGAAAATATGCTTCAAGGGAAATGAATGATATAGAATAGTCATTTTTACCACATCATGTACTCTTGTATTTTGGTCTAGGCATTTGTGTACATTTTGTACCAAATGTGTAACATTCATGCTTGATTAAAGTAGTGGAATGAGTTGATTCTCTAATCTAGTGGCACTATCCCATCTATGAATTCTAGCTCAATGATCCTCTTAGATAGACTTTTCATTCTAGTTTATGTAGAATTTTGTAAGGTTTTATTTCAAAACTTACTTGGTTTATGAAATTGAGTAACTTTCTTGTTTTTCTTTGAACAAAAATCTTACTACTTTTCTTAAGTTCCAAAATTTAAAAGACCATTTTTACTAATCCTTGCCCAAACAACTTACTATCATATTCTAGTACATTGTGTACCTTGTGTACCTTGTGTACCTTGTGTACCTTTATCAAATGTGTAGTGCTCATTCTTGATTGAAGTAATGGAGCTGTTTGATATGTTCAATGCATCACCCTTATGCAGCACCACCATTGTTCCATGAAACTCTATTTTTTAAGGCCCTCATTATGAGGAGAGGCCATCAGAGTGTTGGACATTGGTAGGTTCCTGACTTCGAGGTGAGATGCGGTCTAAAGGAGACCATAGATGATAGTTAGGAAGGTTACTTCTAAGCCATTGGATTTGGAATTGATCCTATGTGAGGATCAACCTAGATCGAGGGCTAGAAACAAACATAGCTTTCTTAACTTGGGGAAGGGTATATTTGATGTGGGACATCCAATCTAGGCTTGGTCTTAAGTGTGGATTAAGCTAGATCAAGTGCTACAAACAAATATTTGTTGATTCTACCTTTCTACCATTGGATTTACACCATAGATCAATGGTGGAGATTAGTCTTGTCATGGATCAGCCTACTACCACCCTACAACATTGTTAGGCCGACTTAGGCTTGAAGGACCTTATAAGGATGGTTCCCTTCCCATGTAGGATCATTGTTTGAGGTGTTTCGAACCTTAAGGATGTGTGTGTTAGTACCCATTGTGTTGGCCTATAGCCCTTTACCTAGCTTCTATCTAGATCACCATCTAAGCTCCATATAGGGAGTGCATGGGTGGATAGGAAAATCTATATCTTGTGTAGTTTTTTATTTCCATCGTATTAGATTTTGAGCTTGAGTTGAATTTAGTTCAGTTCATCTTCTACTCATCTTGAGTCCACTTTTCATTTTAACCATATCACTTGTGTTATTGCCTTGAGTATTTGTATCTCTCTTTCTCTCTAACCTTGATCCTATATATGTATTGTGATAACCTTTACATGATATTGGAGTTGCACCACAAGCCCACCACTCATTCATCACTATTTATGATTTCTTTTCTTTTTTACATGTATTAGCCCTCAACAAGCCATAGAAGATTGCAAAGACCATGGAGTGCAAGGAATCAGATCTAGCATTTGTGGAAGGAATGCTTCAACATTCAAGCTTGTGAGAGGTAAATGCTTCAACTCCAAAGTTTTTGGTAGGCAAAGGCTTGAACATTGGAGTTCTTTTGAGGAAAAGGCTTCAACACTAGAGTTAAAAAGAGCTAAAGAAATCAATGCTTGAGTTCTTGGGAGGCAAATTCTTCAAGGATTCAAGTTTATGGAACACAAAGGCTTCGACACTATGGATGTGTTAGCATCTAGAAGCAGAAGTGGAAATGGAGTTGATGGAATGGATTTTCAGATTCAAACACTATGTGTTCATCCACCGTCTAGAAGCAGAAGTGGAAGTCGAGTTGATGAAATGGATTTGAAGATGCAAACACTATATGATCATCGACGAAACCTCACCAAAGGCAAGTTAGATGGTATGAATTATTATCTTTGGAAGTTCAAGATTAGAGTTATCCTTGATTCTTATGATCTTTTGGAGATGGTTATGGGAAGTGAGCAAGAGCCATAGCCTACCTTTGACCCATTTGGATTTGACTATGGTTATTGTCCCAGATGCAAAGTGTCTACAAGCTTAATAGATAAGGAATGCAAATGCACTATATTATATAGTGAACAATTGTGTGGACTCTATTCTACCTCTTATTCAGCATGCATACAAAACAAGTGAGGCACGCAGTATATTGAGGAGTCAATATGAGGTAAGAAACCACACATAGATTCAATATTTAGAAAATCAATTCAAAGAAGAGAGGTTTGCAAAAGGAGAGAAGTTTAAAGATCCATTATTAAGATCAAGTATTCATGCAATGGAATGGCTTGTGAACAGATAGAGAAGGCTAGCAAGAGGCTAGCTGAAAGGTGTCTGCAAAATTTTCTACCAAAGTATTATGGAAGGGTATGTTGAAAATCAAGTCTCCATCATGCAAACGGGCTCAACCACAAGTTTTGCAAGTGGACCAATAAAATAGAAGGACCCAAAGTCACAAATAAATTTAGAAGCTCCACCAAACTCAATCAAATTCAAATCTCATCAATTCGACCACCAAAAAGTGCACCTACACTAATTGGTGGGTGCTTACCTAGATTGTAGGAAAACTAAAACTCTATATAAGCATCATCTTTCCTTTTTTCTTGAGTTGTATGGATTCCATGAGTTTTCCACTTAGTTTAGTGAAGTTGTAAACTCTAGCAAGAAACCCCTTGCTTTCTTACCTCATTTTCTCATGAATTCTCTCCTCTCTATCTAGAGATGTAGTTAGGCTTTTCCAAATCTGATTGTACCAAATTGCAGAGCATTTTTTGCTCTCTCATTGTACTTATTTTCATTGATTTCAAACTCACATAGTGCCCTAAAAGTTGCCAAAGTTTCAAGTTATTTAGTTGAGTGAGTTGTGAGAAATCGCCAACTTTGTGAAGATATATATCTGCACATAGGCAGAGAGTGTTGCAAACAGGTAGCCTGCTTTAGAGAGGGTGGTTCTCCCAGATGGAATATCCATTTTGGATGATTTAAAGCATATTGGGTAGCTCTTATAGTTTACTATAGGTTTGAAAAATTTAATTTTAAATATATGTAGTGATGTAAAGAAAAGTTTAGAACAATGAGAATATATCAATGCTTGTGGACCTAGTGGAGGGCAACCATCTTCCATTGTTGCATTGGGGTGTTAGAATCATTCCCCATCAGTGGTATTAGAGCCATTTTTGCAATCTTGGAGACATCAGTGGCATCATATTGAAGACTTGAAGGGATCAAGACAGATCGTGAAAGCACAAGGAGGACATATCAAAGCAAGAAGACATTGAAAGGGGGCTACGTCAATCGAGATCTCAACTAGTCGAAGGTTAGCAAGGGAGAACCTATCATAAGGTAATATCCACACCTTCTAAAGCATACAAATACTTGAGGAGAAGCTAGAGGAGCATCTTAGAGCTCTGTATGGCTGAGTATAATGCACAAATAGAGAAGTTAGAGAGAGGCAATTATCAACTATGGAAATTTAGAGTTAGCAACTATCTTATTGGCAAAGGATTAAAGGGATTAGTGAACATAACATAATGAATGGCTCATGTACATGATCCCATCTTGCTTACACGCACACAGATGTTATGGATGCAGAAAACACAAAAAAAGGTAGACATGCCAAGAGATGAGACATAACGTAGTATTGGGTGGAATCTCCCCCCATGCATTATGTTTCGACAGTCCACATAGTGCATGTATTTATAGGAATTCTTTATTATGTCAAAATAGTGGTTACATGAGAGGGGCTTCAAAAAGCATGCGTGAAAGTAAAAGTTGGTAACTTTCATAGAGAGTCTTTGCTTTCAATATAAGAAATTGCGGTCTATAATGACCCTTATTCTAACCACTATGTTTCTAACTATTTCTAACAATAGAACCTTCTACACATGTTTATTTACAAACTAAATTATAAGTCGGATTATTGATGTCGGTCCTAAAGTTGGATTATTGATGTTTGCCCTTTCACGCCTTTCACGCCCTCACAAACCTTCAACTGCTATATCAAAAACACCATAACACATTAATACATTAATAAATTAACACTCCAATAATGCCTTGTTCAACACATTCCATAATTTATAACATGCCCCTCATTTGAAAAAGCAACTAACCTCAGTTGATAAAATAAAAATAAACATGGATGGCTAGTCACATGTTCCATCACTGAACGAGAATAAGAATGTTCCATGTAAAAATACATGCATCGAAATGTTCATGGAGGAATTACATTAATGTGTTTGTGTATGATATGCAAAAATTAATTGTTCATAATGAGGTGTTCATTGTGTTTTATGTATCCATTGACATTCTTCAATAGAGTGATTTTTGTACTTAACTAAATATCGATGATATTGAGTATCTGTGCATGTAGTGGTGACATTATGATCAATTATTTTCTCAAGAATCAAGATTTCAGATTGTTCTTCAATTAAAGGAGGGTCATCAAGAAGTGGCGTGAGTGGTAAAGTTCCTTTAAATGGGTTAAGTAAACTTATATGAAAAGAGTTATGTATATTCCAATGAGATGGTATATCTTATCTAAATGAATTATCATTAATTTTTTGTATAATTCAAAACCGTCCATAATAGCGTGTTGCAAGTTTAATTTTATGATGTTGCAAAATATTTTTGAGACATCTTTTAATGATACGCAACCACAGAAGATCAATTTCCTTGAATTCTTTAGCTAATCATTTTGTATTGATATTACGTGTGTATCGCTCTTGACTTTTTCTAATGTGCTCATAAGCATCGTGAAGTATAGAAATGTGATCTTGAGCAATAGAGTGACCCATCAGAATGTTAGTTTGGGTGAGTGACATGGGAGTGGGAAGCTTTTTACCATAAACAATTTCAAAAGCTGCACGACCACTGGTGGTGTGTGTGGTGTTATTGTAAGCAAATTACAGAAATGGCAACTTTTTGTCCTAGTTAGTGCGACAATCTAATGAATAACAATGCAATAGATCAAGAATAGTACTATTTGTAGCCTCACTTTGTCCATTACTTTTAGGATGAAATGTAGAGCTAAAATATATTTTAGAACCTAAATGTTGAAATGAAGCAACCCAAAAATGATTACAAAATCTAACATCATGATCAGATAACATTACTTTAGGAAATCCATGATGTGGGAAAATGCATTTAATGAATAATTTTGCAGCCTGAGGTGCAGACAAAGTTTTTCTACATGGAATTAAATAAGCATATTTACTAAACCTATCAACTATTTTCCAAATCATATCATAATGTGATGAAGTGATGGGAAGACCTGTGATAAAATCCATATAAATTGTCTCCCATGGCTCGTTCGGAATGGGACGTGGCATTAATAATTCAAATGGTTTACCATGATGATGTTTTACACGCTGACATACAATCCATTGAGAAACATAATGTGCAATATCTTTTTCCATGTGTGGCCAAAAGAAGAAATCTTTGTAGGCAAAAATGGTGCTTTGTATGCCTCTTACTCTATATAAACATCAAACTGCCTTCATTTCTTGAGTTGTATGCATTCCACGAGTTTTCCACTTAGTTTAGTGAAGTCATAAACTCCAGCAATAAGCCCCCCTCATCTTCTCATGATTTTGCTCCTCTCTATCTAGAGGTGTAGTTAGGCTTTTCCAAATCTGATTGTACCAGATTCTAGAGCATTGTTTGCTCTCTTATTTACTCATTTCTGTTCATTTCAAGGTTCATTTGGTCTCTCATATAGTGCCCTAAAATTTTCCAAAGTTTCAAGTTATTTAACTAAGTGAATTGTGAGAAATTGCCAACTAGTGCAGAGAAAAGTTTAGAACAGTGAGCATATATCACTTCTTGTGGACCTAGTGGAGGGCAACCATCTTCCATTGTTGCATTGGGGTGTTAGAATCATCCCCCATCAGGGTAACTAGTCTCAACACTCATCTTAAAGCCCAAGTAACTAGCTAGGGAGATGCTACATTCTCCACCAACGCATCAGGTAAAGGTGGTTCCTATACCCAAGTTCTGCAACCCAAGGTAAGAGTGAAAAGAAGAAGAGTAGTAGTAAGATGAAGTTTCAAGGAGAATGCTTCCTTCGCGAAAGCAAATGACATGCAATTGCATATTGTCATGTTAAGAGGATAGACAAAGTGAAGGAGGAGAAAATACATGGAGCTAAAGCAAAGTTGGTGTGCTCCTGTACACAAGAAGGTTCAACTATGGATTCATGGTACTAGACAATAGTGCATCTGACCACATGACCAATGAGAGAGGTCACTCTAGTTCTATTTAGCCACAATAAGAACTCATCACAGTGATAGGGATAGTATTGAAAGAGATTCAAAAGCACAGTATTGTTCTTCATCACTTATCTATACTAAATGGAATGAAGGAACCTTGTAGAGCTTGTATGATGGGCAAGCTCAAAATAGAGGAATTCCCATAAGAAAGCAAGAGTAGGTCAAAGGCTCCTTTAGGATTGGTATATGCTAATTTTTTACGATGTCTATACAAGCCTTGGGAGGATCTTCCTACGTTGTGATTGTTGATGACTATAGTAGGAAGATGTGGATGTACTTTCTTCATGATAAGGCTCAAGCTTTTGGTAGGTTTGAAGAACAACCAAAACTTGTTGAAAATGAACCAAGTAAAAGTTTAATGAAGCTTGGAATAGGAGGTGGTGGTGAGATCAACTCAGAGGAGTTAAAAGGCTTTTGCAAGTGCAAAGGAATAATGTGTCAATCTATGACACCTAACACAAAACAACATGATTGCATTACGGAATGCAAGAGTCATACCATTGTTGAGGTAGCAACGTGTATGAGGTAAGGAATGAGCTTTCTTATCAAATCAGAAAGACTCATCATGAAGTTTAAATTGGTAAGAATCCATTAGTCTTACACTTTAGAATTTTTGAGAGTGTGTGCTATGCTCTTGTCATAGGTCAAAGAAAGAACAATTTGGAACCAAAAAGCAAGAGATGTATCTTCTTAGGTCATGATGAAAAGAAAAGGGCTTTCATATCATATGACCAAGATTGAAAGAAGATCAAAGGGATTCATGATGGGATGACTATGGAGTAGCCACATGAAGCGGAGGAAAAGAAAGGAGCTTCCGCTTTATCATCAAGTGAAGGGGTTACTCACTATGTACCTAGCCCAAGTCATCCCTACCTATGACTTGGAGGAAGCATCATCATCAGATGTTGAGAAGAGACTCTATCAACCTAAAATCCCCCAAATAGATTGGTTGTCACTGCAAGGGTTAAAGAAGAAGCTCTATGGTTAGAGTAATCGTTTACCAACAACTATTGAAGAGAAGGTAGAAGGACCAAGGAGATCACAAGGAATAGAGGAGCACAAGTGAGCTTCTACTCATATACTCACTATAGCCATGATAGTTGCAATTATGATGGAAGTAATGAGTCCAACAATTGAAGATGAAGCACTTGTAGATCCGACATGGAAGGAGGTTATGCAAGCCAACTATGACAACTTAATGAAGAATGTAGCATGGGAGGTAACTAGCACCAAGTGGATCTAGCAACTGACATATATGATACAAGGAATCTTGGAATGCTATCAAGACACATCGGTACCACAAGGACTTTCACTAGTGATGGGTTTGGGTTTTCAATACTCATTTTCTCTAATGACCACTATTTGCATCATACTAATGATAGGAGCTCAAATGAAATGGAAATTTTTCATGTTACACGTCAAATTATAACATTTGAATGTTGACCTTAAGGAGGAGGCACATGTGTCTCAATCACCAGGCTTTGAGGCTCCACATTTGAATGACTTATTAGGTAAGCTGAAAAAGACATCATATTTAATGAAACAAGCGCTAAGATCATTGTACCAACAGATAGACATTGGGAGCTACATGGAGGTATTTGGTAGTTTTATCTACTTATAGAGCACCATACATGGTTGCAGTCAAACTTTTTAGAAGGCTTGGAAATAAACCTCATGAAGGACATTCAAGAGTTGGCAAGCAAGTACACTTAAGAAACATGTTGGGAATTGCATTCTACCCAATCAATAAGAATGCAACAAGTACCCTAATCAAAGTTCTTAGAAAGGATCTAATTAAGCTACATCTTAAGGGACTAAAGATTTGGTTAAAAAGGTAGTTCACCCTTGGGTGGATATTTGTTGGGAATGATGGATGGACACTTTAAGAGAATGAGTAGGTACTGCCAAATCCTGCTTTATACCAGCCCTTTGATGCTTCAGAGTTGATAAGTGGACCTTCTTAGCTTTCCAATGACACCATAAAATGGCCTATGTACTTTGGAAATGATGTATGAAAAGGTTGAATCAAAACAGATAACTTTGAACTTCAAGTCTTCAAGAAAACCTTCTATTTTTTACTAGACACCTTCTGTATCTTATGCTTAGTATGACCAGCACAGTAGGAATTGGAAAAATTCCTTTTAGGGGTATCTAGTTAGCTTAGCAAGCTAACTATTTCAAGTGAAATCACTTAAAAAATTAACTATGCTCAGAGAAATTAATTGAGCAAGTAAACCTTTACCCCCGATATTTTAGGACTGTTGCAAACTTTGACCAGTGATCACCTCGACAGACGTTTCTGTGAAATGGCTGCATAGAAATCCTCAAAATTTTGATAGAATGTAGAAAACTTTGAGCTGGTTCCAACAAGCTATAGATCTTTGAATTCGGTGCATAAATGAGTGAGATATGATCTCCACAAGTTGACAGACTTTTAGACACTATGAAAGAGAACTCAGAAATGAACAATGTAGATATATGTATTAATGAACACTGTTGTACAATGCCATATGCATGAAGATCATTGCCTAATGGTTTAGAAGGGTGTGTGCTAGAGTGTAGGCCTCACACACACTTAGAGATGGGAATGAGGAGCTCGGAGAGTGACTCATTACCTGCGACTTTTTGAGTTGATCTTTTTATAGAGGTTGAGTCCAAAGTTTGAATTTGAATTCAAACTTTGGCTCTCTATAGTCATGTTCCTACATCCTAGGATACATTCTCTTACATTGATTGATACTTTACAACTAATAAAATCCACGACTCCCTTGGGTAGGTGGTTGCAAAGATTCCAAGTCAAATATGACTTTTACAAAGTGTAAATGGGTAATTATCTTCTAGCATTGGTTCCCATGCTTCTCTATATGTGTATGGTCTTTAAGCCAAATGTGTAGGCTTGTGAATTGCACCAACAGCTCCCCCTCAAGCCAAACATTTTGGCTTGGTCTTCATCTTTAATCTTCACTTATATCCTACAATCCAATCATTGATTTGAACCTGCAAAGTTTGATTCCATCCACTACTTTAGTTAACAAATCTGCACACTGCATGTTGGTTGATACATATGTTAGTTGAATGTCCTTGCTTAATAACTTCTCTCTCACATAATGGTAATGGACCTCTATATGCTTGGTCCTATGTTGACGTTGTAGCATCACAACTCATACTTGTCAAACCAGGAGGCATCTCATGAGACCCAAATGTTTGCGTAGAAGCACTCAGCAGACGTAATGGCGCTTCGTCAACGTATGATTGACAACGTTATCAACAAGAAGATACAACATAAGCATCGCGACCGATGCACCTAATCGTAATCACAAGCATAATAACGACATAATCATACATCGACGTGTCACAAGCGTTAGACAAGAAGAGAACAAGCATGCATGCACATCATGACGAAGAGAGAGCAAGGATCTATCTACAAACTAGCATAATCTCATTACTTCTCAAAGAGCTCTCCCCCAAAGAAGAGGTGGAGACCTCTTTATATACAAAATGGCAAAAAAGCATGCTATGTGGGATTTCTCAACTGAAAGGAGAATGAATCCCACTTATTCTCTAGTGTGGCACTCACACACACCTATACAAGAGTGCTTTATTAACTGAATGAAAAGTAGAAAAAGGTACAAACGATGATGAAAAAGAAGTGGATCCCAGAAATACATGTTGTATCCTTTAACACTCCCCCCCTCCTTGACTTTGTCGTCCTCGACAAAGCTTTTGCAAGTATGGAGCTTTTGTGGAAGAGCGTGTAGGAGTCCCTTTTGATTTGCATGATCCTTGCACCATTGGAATGCTTTGCGTTATTGCTTTTCTTCATCTTGCTTTTTGTTTGGAGTCGAGTGTTTTAACTTGGTTTTTTTTTTTTTTTTTTTTTTTTTTTGTAATGGATGGATGATGTATGAGAATGATACGACAAAAATGTAGATATATACAAATAGATGAAATTAATTCATCTCTTCTTAGTCCATATGCATGAGTGGGGACTAAGGGTGCATGGGTGGAAAACAAAAAAAGTGTCTATGCACGGTTCTTGTAATGTGACCCTATCTTATGCATACTCTAAAAATGCATACAATTAAAAAAAAAATGGTGCAAAAATGGATGGGTCTTGAGCAAAGTGCTCAAGGGTGAGGCGATGATGAGGCTTTCTCCAAATGTCCAACTCCAAAAGCCGCTTCTTTTCTATCAACCATTTGAAATGGATGCCCCTTTATCCACCAACCTGAAAAAAGAAAAATGAAAAGAAAATTTTTCAAATCTATGTACATGTGCCCTCTTTGTGCCTGGGTTAAACTAAGTGTGCCTAATGCTTGGCCTTTGGATGAGGCCCTATTCTTGTGCATACTTGGTGTGCATCTTAAACATATGCTGTGCATTGGGCAAGGTTGGGTCCGACACCCATGGATGCTGCACGAAGAGGTTTTAGGCCGCCAATATGTCTTCGCTTTGTTGGTCTTAGCCTTGAGGTTTCTCCTTGGATCTTTTCTAAGTGTTGGCTTTATTGCTTTGGATCCCTTGGTCAAAAGTGGTTGTTCTTGATGATAAGGCATGGTGAATCTAGACCGTAGATGAGGGGGTTGAGTTTGTATAAGAGCTTTCTTTGGTACCCATATCATAGTGCGATTTGGTTGGGCTCTAAGTAAGTTCTTGGCCACCCAAATTTGCTTTACATTACAAGGGAGATGTGACTTCTTCTTGATGTATGGGTCTTTTGGGCCTTCTGTGTGATTCTTTAGAAAAAACTCATCTTTACATGGGGAGTTCAACAAAGGTTGAGTTTCTTCACATATATCATGCTCATTCAATGGATCATAAGGTTGTGTGGTTTGAGATCGATCTAGAGATTCCGCGATGCATTTATCCTTATTACCCATAGAATCTCTAGATGTACAAATGGGTGATGAATTATCATGATTGACAATGGATATGACATCATTTTCCATAGCGTTGTTACAAAGTATTTGCTTATCCTCTTCTTGATGAACCAAATGTGGCACATCCTTGCCCATGGATTCATAAGGAGAATCCAAGTTTAGAGGAAGAGAGGGCCCTTCCACATCCCCCAAACACTTGGAGTCCTCCACTTCATCATTCGTCAAGGTTTCCTGCGACTTACTCAAAGAAAGGTTAGATAAAAAAGCATGAGTGGAAAGACTATTTTGTGGATTAAAAGCACAATCTTTGAATAGATGATTATGTCCACAATCCATACAATGAGGATAATCATCAGGATTTTCAATGGCCACACATGTAGATTTAGACATAATTAATGGACATGACACTTCAAACTCTTGATGACTTTTAATAAACCTTTGAGTGCCTATAACCAAGTCTTCATCTATACCTTCCATGACACAAAATGTTTCAAAAAATTCCATACCATTTACCACAATAGGCAACACAATTTGACCCATGCAATCATAATTTTCACCATTCATGAGGATAGAGGAATGAGTGGTTAGTTGAATGTTATCCAAAATAATTGTCACTAAATCAATATGAATTAAATTCCACTCACAATGAGGGTTAATAAAAGCACTCATATTTCTACATTCATGACCAATTAGTACATCTAAAAAAGTGTTACTATATTCCTTGTTTGCCACAATGGATCCCACCCTTTTAGACATTCCTCCAATTTCCTCTACCCCTTGCAAATTTTCTCTATTTGTTTCACCTTGATCATGTGTGATTAATGCATGCATTTCATCTTTTTCTTCTTTCTTTTGTGCAACCTTTTCCCCCTTCCTTCTTTCTTTTGCCTTTTTCTTTCCCATGTTTTGAAACAATTTTTGGTTTTTTGAGTGTTTTTAATATTTGTTTGATATTTTAGGAGTTTTTAGAATTTGTTTAAGGTTTTGTGTGTGTTTTTTGATTTTTTTTCTTTAAGATGTGTAAATAAGTTCTAATGGGGTTCTTCTAACAAGAATCAAGAAGAATTTTGCAAAAATTTACATATGGTACATTCAAGCTTAGAGAGGCATGTGATGTTTATGAGAAGGAAAAAAATTGTAGCATACTTTCCATCATCCTAAACCTTCACTCATGACCAAAAAAGGACATGTCACAGGCAATTTGGAATATTTAAGTTTTACCCATGTTACAATTTTCATGCCTTGGAATTTTAAAGAAAATATCCTAACAAGGTGAAACCCATATGTGCAACCAATATGTGCAAGGTGAAGATGATATCATTAAATTTTGGCCCTACACGAATTATGGTGGCTTGTGTGACATTCTTCCAAGTTTTTCCATGCAATATATCTTTTACCTCATTAAATCTATTATCACAACAATTTTACTTGAAGTAAAAATATTAGAGGGACAAACATGAAGCAACCCGTGTATATCTAGGCATGGCCAACTTTCATCGATAGAGTATATATTGAAGTTAATGTTGATGAGAGTCTAAATGTCTTTCCCACTAAACTCTTTAAAGACATATCCCAAAAAGCAAGCTTAAATCGTTACCCTCATCCAATCGCTTAACAAAAAATACAAGATAAGTTATATATTCACGTGAGTGAGATATATCTGAGTAGATTCGTGAAGTTTTAAGAGGCATGATTTCACTTACTCACTCAATTTGATTTTACTCACTCGTTTATGTTTCAATCAGCGAAACGTTGTCATCTTATATGTGCATGGTTCCAAATAGGAAATTGAACCAAGCACAGGTGATAGATCTACGCAGAGATGGATGAAGCCATAAATCTCTCTCTCTCTCGCCCATCTAGTGAATTCATGATGTCACAGTAACTGAGATAGCCTTCCCATGTTTTAGGGAAGTGTGAAGTCACAATACAACTTGCATTAAACCATAATGTGTAGTCTCGTGAATGCGTGGCAGAACTCATTTATGGCCTAGATTCCCTCATTCCATGGATATCTGCTAAGCCCCTTTCCTATGTCTGTAGAGCGGGTCTTTTCTATCTTGCAAAGTGTTTACTGAATTCCTTTTTTTCGTCTAAATGCAAAGAACTCGCCCGGCCTACTCCCGCACTCTCTTATCCTCTTCTATCTGTGCAATCACGTAGCATTATACAAAGTATTCCTACGCGCAGTGCATCGAACGTGTCATGGCCTAATCTTCGATATGCAGGCATGAAATAAGGCGAATCAATTGCAGTGATTGCCTGGCTACCGAATTCTGACGCACCTAACACATCGTGCTCTAAGAAACCAAGTGCATATAGGTGCATGAATGTGGAAGAGTTAGCGGAAATGTCGCCTACATCACTGTATCTCGTTATTGCAGCTTCGTGAAAACTGCAGCAAGGCCATGTAGCATGAACAACTATTTCTGTAAAGAGTTGAGTACTGGCTGTCATGCTTTTTCAACGCAATGAACTTCCACACAAGTCGGGCTGATAGCGCGCCTAATTTTGAGAGAGCCGCCTGAGAATAGAGTCATGCACAGAACATAGGTGCCACAAGGTAGTGAAGAGAATCCATGTTGGGGGGCCAGCAACAGTGATCAGATTCTTGACATCCCTCAATTACTGGGTAGGCAATACAGTGAACTATGTATTTCAAAATGACAGGTGGTCTTCTCTGATTATTCTATCCCTGGTAGTGAAGCCTCAAACAGTATTCGTGCATCATTAACTTGATTCGTTCCATGTAGTTAAGATGGGCCCATCTATGGCAGGCAAAATGTGTATTCATAGTCCCTGTAGCAATCTCCTGCTGACATAGGAGGCCACTTCCATGGCTCCCACCGCCAAAGTGTTTTTACTGAGGGAGGGACCTCTTTAGAATTACTCCTTCCTGCTAATTTTGGTTTTGCATCACCCTCTGCACTCTGTATTGCTCTCTAACGTTAGATCTGTTGCCAGCAATTGGCAATTGATTACCTTAGAATCGATTTGCTGGGGGCTACCAATCCTTGGCCCAAATTTCCAAATGACCGCAGATAGGAGGTGTATCGCTACCATTGGCAGCTGTTGACGAGGGAGAAAACGTGAAAGAAGATACCCTGATAAGAAAGTCATCTAGACAGAGATGCCATAAACAACAGAAAATGTTCCTAGATATAATGTGCGGACGAGGGGATGAAATAGAGCAGAAAATCGTTGTTTCATCTCCATGGTTAGCGTTTGTAGTCTACTCATATTTTCAGCTCTGCTAAAGATAGAGTCATTTTGACTAAATTTTCCCCGACTACCTGGCAGTTGCCTAGCAGCTAATGCAGTCCGTTCAAAGACCTCCTTCGCTACCTGCAAGGCGCCTCGGGTAGAATTTGCCAAGTAGCCATACTTTTCCTTCCATTCTGCCCCCAGAGCTTCCCTTGTAGCATCATCAAATACCTCTTGGGCCCGTTCAATAGCACCAAGCACTCTCCGTCAGGTATCCATAGCTGTCTCGTACGGCTCCTACATCTAGAGCAACAGAGCTTCTTGCAACACCCTCCATATGCTCTTGGGAACCTCCGCCATTCTTGAACCACATGGTATATAGTTCATGTACCCTCGTTTCCATCTGCCCACCACCGTCTTGTAGCAAAACATGCCGATCTGCTGTGTAATGTGTTCCCAGGAGTGTTTTGAGCCCAATTCTTCAAGATTCTTTCTCAAAGCAACTCTCATACCAATGATACGGTCAGCCATTTCCTTGACTTCTTTAAACCAAAGCTGCTTTAAATCTGAATCCGTCAATATTGAGGTAACTAAAAGAGATCCATGCACAGGAGGACTGCTGTACATTGGCCTTGCTATGTATTCCAGTTGACTTTTGACAGTGGCTGCCTCTGTCGCTTCTGCACACACAATACTGATACAGCCGATCCTTTGCCCATATAGACCCATGCTTTTGGCAAAGGATTGTGCACATGCTAGCTGGTGGCCATCCTCTAAGAAAATCCTGATAGCTTGATTGTCCCTTTGAGTATCACCACTCGCAAATCCTTGGTATGCCATGTCAAACAATGGGAAATGATCTTTTTCCTTGAAAAGCTTGGAAAGTTCTTTCCATTGCTCAGGCGTAGGATCTACTCCAGTGGGGTTATGAGCACAGGCATGGAGTAATATAACAGATCTGTTGGGGGCACTCTTCAAGTCCTCCTTTAAGCCTTCAAAGTCCAACCCTCGTGTACTGGCTAAGTAATATCTATACGTGTGTTGATTCACATTTGCATCTCTAAAAACGTTGTGATGATTAGACCAAGTCGGAAGTGGTAGATAAGCCTCTGCCTCAGGTTGAAATCTTTTCATAAATTCAGCAAAAAGACGAACAGCACCTGTGCCCGAAAGTGCTTGAATAGAAGCTACTCTTTTATCTTTTAGCACTTGAGTATCCTCACCATAAGCAAGGCCTACAGCAAGCTCACAAAATCTTGCACTTCCTCCCATTGGAAGATATTCCATGAGCTCCCGACCTCCAATCCGCTTCTCTGCTTCCCTTACACATTCGAGCACAACTGGTTTGCCTTCGTTGTTACGGTAAGCACCCACACCAACGTTAATTTTTGAAGGACGTGTATCTGCAAGGTAAGCAGTAGTAACTCCGAGGATAGGGTCACGGGGTGCAGGCTGCACTGAACTCCACCAGCTAAACTCTCTGCGGCAGCTAGGAACGACATTACCAGTAACTGCTGCTGACTTCACTGCTGATAATCTGCATGCAGGAAAGGTAGCTTGCCCTTGGGCTTCCCGAATGCATGCTCGTCTTCTTGGACATGATGGCTAGCCTCCTCCCTACATCATGAGCCTTGCCATGCAAGCTCTGCATGCTCCTCATAGCTGCATCACGAATTCTCCCTCCTATTTTCCTTCATCCCGTCTTGCATTTTCTGTGTAGTTTCTTCTGCACCTCTTTTCATACTCCAGATGTATATGTAGATTCCCTTTCTTTGCTTACTAAATAACCAGACGCTTCATCCAGTTTGTTCCTTAAATCAACCAGGTTCAAATAAGATGCCTCATCCTCTCGGCCCAACATATATGTAGCTAGGCCCTTCTGTATTTCCCTCAGCTTGCTCCTCAAGCTATCAAAGCTCTCTCTAGCAGAGAAAGCACTCTTCGAATCCATCAGGTACCCGGAAACTCTATTTCCTTTAGATCAACTCGTGGCGCCATGGTTTTATTTTAAAACACCTTCCTCGATCGAGCAAAGATTGGTCGATGGACTTGACTTGCCAAGATGAGATGATTCCCTTATGTAGCTTGGACTCCGGTGCCTAGCATGTCTCAGAAAGATCATAAAGTCTGCTGAAACTGTATTATGTTCATGCCACACACATCTTCATTGTCTTTTCTTCTTGCTTCTGAGCTTTTCCGAATAGAGATGGAGGGTCTGTCAAACCAAACATTTACACACACATTCGAGATACAATCTCCCTGCTTGAAAGTAAGTCTATAAGTCTTCTTGTTGTGCAACCCATGCTCGAACAGAGGAACAGAAAGCCTTAGTTCATGAAATTCTCAAGAGATTTCAGCAGATTTATCACAGTTAGATGTGTTTCGAATAAGTTGTCTGATGTTGATTAGTCCCGATTTCCTGAATGCAACCTTTTCTAAAGCTACTCCATGTTTTTGCAATCCCGAAAGATAGTTCCTTTCACATGTTGTATGTACGACCTTCAAAATATGCAGGACCTTCCTAGCTTCCTAGGTGTAGAGGGGAAATGCAGAACATCTTCTTGTCAGAGCTACAAAACGATCCTGCACTGTACATAACAACAAAAGGATGACTCATCCACGGGACAGATTGAATCATGCTACTTATGATTCATCCGCTAGTCGTATGCTATGAGTCACGACAGATATTGGAAACATCTACAGAGAAAGACACCGTTGATAAAATCATGCGGGGAAGTAGCCTCATGGATGACCATGGCCGCCTCTGTATCCACCATGACCGCCGTAATAGCCTCCGTGTCTGCCACCATAGTAGCCACCACGCCTTCCGTAGTAGCCACCGTGTCCCCTTCCATAGTAGCCGTGTCTGCCTCTGTAATAACCACCATGATAGTACTTCGCCTGGTCAAGATTCGTTGCGTCTCCAACAGCTTCGACCTTCTTCTCGTTACTAGTTGCGGTTTCTGCTCTCACGCAGTACGCAAGAGCCAGCATTGCTAAGATTAAGAAACAAACAGGCACTTTCACGCTCGCCATATTAGTCGTGAGAGACCTATCCGAGCTTTTTGAGGCATGTTGCCTTCCATTTTCCTGGCATATCTGAATTACATCCCTGAAGCTGCAACAAGACTTTTCTGTAAAACTCAGAAATGGAAGATGATGAGCCGAAAAACTCTAATGATTTTTGTAGAAGGACCCCAAAAAGAAGCTTATTCACACATGATTAGAGAAATCTCAACAAAATTAATAGAAAACATCAACATAATGACAAAAAGATTGCTAAAAACTACTCCTATCCTACTCGTGACTTGAAGAATCACCACACATGATGGACTAATCACCCAAAAAGAGGATCCTCATCACACCAAAAATGGCTCATCTCAACAAGTTATTGTAAATCTTGCAAGCCGCAAATGCTCACAAGAGCGTAATGAAATGAAGAACTCAAAAATCATCATGAAAAGCATGTATACACGTCTCTTTCACGTCAAAAACCATCACGTAAGTGACAAGAGAACGCTCCCCGGCAACGGCGCCAAAAGTTGTTGACGTTGTAGCATCACAACTCATACTTGTCAAACCAGGAGGCATCTCATGAGACCCAAATGTTTGCGTAGAAGCACTCAGCAGACGTAATGGCGCTTCGTCAACGTATGATTGACAACGTTATCAACAAGAAGATACAACATAAGCATCGCGACCGATGCACCTAATCGTAATCACAAGCATAATAACGACATAATCATACATCGACGTGTCACAAGCGTTAGACAAGAAGAGAACAAGCATGCATGCACATCATGACGAAGAGAGAGCAAGGATCTATCTACAAACTAGCATAATCTCATTACTTCTCAAAGAGCTCTCCCCCAAAGAAGAGGTGGAGACCTCTTTATATACAAAATGGCAAAAAAGCATGCTATGTGGGATTTCTCAACTGAAAGGAGAATGAATCCCACTTATTCTCTAGTGTGGCACTCACACACACCTATACAAGAGTGCTTTATTAACTGAATGAAAAGTAGAAAAAGGTACAAACGATGATGAAAAAGAAGTGGATCCCAGAAATACATGTTGTATCCTTTAACATCCTAGCATGATAAATAGGATTAGCTGCAAGGTGAAGTGAGCTTGTATTATCTCCGAATATCAATGGTGAGGTAGTATACAAACCCAATTTTGTATACAATAACCTGATCCATATGGCTTCTTGAGTGCATTTGCCAATCCTCTATACTCTGCCTCTATAGAAGATAAAGCAACAGTAGGTTGCTTCTTTGAAGACCAGGATATTGGTTTATCACCTGCAAATGCAATGTATCCTGAAGTGCTTCTCCTATCATCCTTACATCCTACCCAATCTGCATCTGAATAAATCTTGATATCCAATTCTGAAGTGTAAGGAAAATACAAACCATGTTGTTGAGTGCCTTTGAGATACTTTAGAATTCTTTTGGAAGCTTCTAAGTGAGGTACCCTTGGCTTGTGCATAAACTGACTTAGCACACTAACTCCATATGCAATATCTATCCTTGTTAAGGTAGCATAGTTCAAGCTTCCCACTATGCTTGGGTAACCTGTAATATCATCAAGTTCATCACCTTCATGTGCACTTAATTTCAGATTTACCTCCATTGGAGTACTTGCAACTTTGACATCCTGTAATTTGAACTTCTTCAACATATCTTGTATGTATTTTTTCTGAGTAATATAGATTCGAGAGTTAGTATAGACTAACTCAAGTCCAAGAAAGTACTTTAGTAACCCAAGATCACTGATCTTGAACTCCTTCATCATCTGGTTCTTGATTTGTCTCATTCCATTGACATCATTGCTTGTAAGTATGATATCATCAACATAAACACATAGGTATATTACCTCCGAATTACTTCTCTTAATGAATAGAGATGTGTCTGCCTTGCTCATGACAAAACCTTGGTCTTGAAGATATGTGGTCAACCTGTGGTTCCATGCCCTAGATGCCTGATTCAATCCATAAAGAGCCTTTTTTAATTTTCATACTGTGCAAAACCCTTGACCACCAATCTATCTTTGTACCTGTTTATTGACCCATCAGAATTTCTTTTGAGTTTATAGATCCATGTGGATCCAATTACCTTCATAGCCTCTTTCTTTGGTACTAGTTCCCATGTCTCACTTTCTTTGAGTGCTTCAATCTCCTCATCCATAGCTTCTTTCCATTCTCTCTTGGCCTTTGCTTCTTCATATGATCGTGGCTCTTCAATTGACAAGTCTTTGGCAAGATAAATAGATTGTTTAGTAACAAGAGAGGTGTCATACCCATATTTGATAGGTTTTTTGCTTTCCCTTTGTGATCTTTTGATTGCTTGTTTTGAAGATTCACGTATGTATTTTAGTTTCTTCATCTTGAGTTTGCCTTTGGACTTCCATGCCTTGAATTCTTCAAGATTGATAGTGTCTTCATCATCTGAATTGGTGTCTTCATTCTAAATAGGTTCTTCCTTAGGAAGACTTGGAAACTCCTCCTCCAATTCATAGGGTAGTTTAACCTTCCTACATTCATTCTCATACCAAGAGTCATTTTCATCAAAGACAACATCTCTACTAACCATGAATCCCTGATTTAAAGGGTTGTAGAACCTGTACCCTTTCTGATTTAGATCATATCCAATAAAGATACACTTCTCAGCCTTAGGGTCTAGCTTACCTCTTATCTGAGAAGGAATGTGTACATATGCTACACATCCAAATATCTTGCAATGATCAAGTGAGGGTCTCTTACCATCCCATGCTTCATAAGGAGTCATCCCATCAAGGGACTTAGATGGTAACCTGTTTATGAGGTAAGTGGCAGTAGAAACACTTTCTGCCCATAAGTAGTTAGGTAACTTTTTTTCATTCAACATTGATCTAGCGGTTTCAACAATCAATCTATTTCTTCTCTTAGTTACCCCATTCTGTTCACGAGTATACCTTGTGGTGATTTCTCTCTTGATTCCTCTGTCTTGCAAGAATGCTTCAAACTCATTTGAGAAGTACTCACCTCCTCCATCTGACCTTAGCCTCTTTAGGTTTCTTCATGTGTGATTCTCAACAAGTGCAAGATATTTTTTAAAACAATTGAACACTTCATCTTTGTGTTTCATAAAGTACAATAGAGTCCACCTGCTATAATCATCAATAAAAGATACATAGTACCTTGATCCTGAGATTGAGGGGTCTTTGCTTGGTCCCCATACATCTGTATGGACAAGCTCTAGGTAGTCCTCATGCATGTAACCTTTCCTTGAGAATGGTAACCTGTGAGACTTTCCAAAGTGACAAGCACCACACTTGTAGATCATATGTTGCTTGGATACATTAGGTATTCCAATTACACATTGATCCCTGCATATTTGTTTCAAGGTTCTTTCTCCTACATGCCCTAATCTTTCATGCAAAATCTCAAGCTTTGAAAGTGTCTGATCTTTATAATTGTAGAGTGCAATATTCTTTTTGTCTTCTAGCTCAAAAGTAAAAATTCTACCTGATTTTTCTCCTTTAGCAATTCTCTTGAGCCCATGCTTAGGATCCTCCACAAATGCTCCATATTGGTTGAACCTGACTTGCAAACCTTTTTCCACAATCTATCCAACACTCATCAAGTTTTTTGTAAGGGTTGGTACATATAGTACCCTACTCAACAAGTTTTGATTTCCATCACAAGTCTTAACATTTCCAACTTTAACTATTGAGTGCTTGGTGTCATCACCTGTTTGTACTTGATGCTTACCTCTTGGTTCTTCAAGGTCAGAGAGTCGAGCTACATTGCCAGCCACATGATTTGAGCATCCTGAGTCAATGTAGAAGAGATGGTCATCATTTGTACCTAGTTTTGAAGTCATGTTCATGATCAGAAGAGAATCATCTTGTTCTTCTGTGTAGTTATTGTAATCCTTTCTGGATTTGAATCCTCCTTGTATTTGCCATTGTAGTTGTTGTTGTAGTTGTTGTTGTACCCTTGATGATGGTTGAATCTGCATCTTGACTGTGAGTATCCACCTCTTTGATATCCTCTTCCTCTCTGATTCTTGTAGTTCCTGAAACACTCATCTGTAGTATGATTTGATAAACCACAAATGTTATAAGGTCTCCCCCTACCTTGCTTACCTCCTCTGCCCTTTCCTCTTGATGATCTACCTCTCCCTGCATAGTTGGCTTGGGAGGTAGTGCCTTCATCTTCTCCTTTCTTGTTCTTCCCTTTATCTTTAGATTTACTTTTATCAATGTATAGGGCAGAAAAGCTATTACCTTTGGATGAGTCTCCATTCTTGTTGAGTTTGGCTTCATGAGTGAACAATTGCCCCATGAGAGTGGTAAGGTCTTGAATTTGCATATCCATGTACAGGTCCATGGCAGTGGTGAAGCTTTCCCATTTGTCATCAGCTTTAATCCCATTGATCACTTGCCTTACTATCTGCTCTTCTTCAATCTCTTCTCCTATGCTTGCTAACTGATCTTCTACATCTTTAATCTTAGTCACATACTCTGAAATAGCCTACTTAGGTTGCTTCCTTAGTGTGGTAAAATCAACCCACAATTGGTTTTTTCTGGCCCTTGTGTTGGAAGGGAAATAGGATGACAAGGTTTCCCAAGTCTCTTGGGATGTCTTACAGTTTCTAATATGTGGCAAAAGAAAAGCAGAGATGGAGTTGAGTAAGTACGGCCTTGCTAATGCATCCTTGTCACACCATGTGTTGAGCTTTTCATGTTCTTCCTTTGTTGGTAGTCCTCTGGTTTTGAATGAGGGCATTTCCGCATCTCCTGAGATGTATCCATAAGGACTCCTTCCTTGTAGGTATGTCTTCATCCTTAGAGACCATGCCTGATAGTTGTTCCTGTCCAATTTATCAATAAAAGAAGGAAAACCATCTCCCATTTTACCTTGACTTTGCTCTGATACCACTGTTGGGAATGATGGATGGACACTTCAAGAGAATGAGTAGGTACTGCCAAATCCTCGTTTATACCAGCCCTTTGATGCTTCAGAGTTGATAAGTGGACCTTCTTAGCTTTCCAATGACACCATAAAATAGCCTATGTACTTTGAACATTATTGTACAATGCCATAGGCATGAAGATCATTGCCTAATGGTGTAGAAGGGTGTGGGATCGAGTGTAGGCCTCACACACACTCAAAGATGGGAATGAGGAGCTCGGAAAGTGACTCACTACCCGCGACTTTTTGAGTTGATCTTTTTATAGACGTTGAGTCCAAAGTTTGAATTTGAATTCAAACTTTGGCTCTCTATAGTCATGTTCCTACATCCTAGGAGATATTCTCTCACATTGATTGATGCTTTACAACTAATAAAATCCACGACTCCCTTAGGTAGGTAGTTACAAGATTCCAAGTCAAATATGACTTTTACAAAGTGTAAATGGGTAATTTTCTTCTAGCATTGGTTCCCATGCTTCTCCATATGTGTATGGTCTTTAAGCCAAATGTGTAGGCTTTTGAATTGCACCAACAATATTGTGGAGGGTGTTAGAGATGGTCAATGCTCCACCCTCATGGAAGACTTGGCATCATGTTGAGAAGCTAGTTTAGCTTTGGGTGGGCCTTGGGGAGGGGCGTTAGATATGCTCAATGACTCACCCTTACCTTGCACCACCATTTTTCCATGAAACTTTATTTTCAAAGGACCCCATGATGAGGACATGCCATGTGAGAGTATCAAAAATTGGTAGGTTCCTCACTTTGAGGTTAAGTGAGGTCTAAAGTAGATCCTAGATGGATAGTTAAGAAGGTTACTATTAAGCCATTGGATTTGGGATTGATCCTATGCGAGGATCAACCTAAATCAAGAGCTCGAAACAAAATTAGATTTCTTAACTTGGGCAAGTGTCTAGTTGATGTGGGCCATTGGATCTAGACTTTAGCATAAGTGTGGAGTAAGCAAGATCAAGGTCTAGAAACAAATGGTTGTTGATCCTACCTTCTACCATTGGATTTACCCCATATATCAATGGTGGAGATTAGTCTTGTCATGGATCAACCTACCACGACCCTAGAGCATGGGGAGGCCAACTTAGGCTTGGAGTACCTTACAAGGATAGTCCCCTTCCCATGCACGATCATGGTTTGTGGTGTTTTGAAGCATTAGGGTTTCCATCTTAGTAACCATTGTGTTGGTCTATAGCCCTTCACTTAGCTTCTATCTGGATCACCATCTAAGATCCATATAGGGAGTGCATGGGTGAATAGAACCCATTGTGGTGTTTCGAAGCATTAGGGTTTCCATCTTAGTACCCATTGTGTTGGTCTATAGCCCTTCACTAAGCTTCTATCTGGATCACCATCTAAGCTCCATGGGTGAATACAACCATCGATATCTTGTGTAGTGTTTGAGTTCCATTGTATTAGAGTTTTTGAGCTTGAGTTGAATTGAGTTTAGTTCATCTTCTACTCATCTTGATTCCACTTTCCTTTGTAACCATATCTCTTGTGTTATTCCCTTGATTAGCTATATCTCTCTTTCTCTCTAACCTTGATCCTATGTATGTGTTGTGGTAACCTCTACATGATATTGGAGTTGCACCACTAGCCCACCACTCATTCATCACTATTCATCATTTCTTTTTCTTTTAGTAACAACTGGAGTCATTCATCAATTGGCATTGTCCATCAAGAAGTTCCAACTGAGTGATGCTCTTTAATTTTAGTTAGAATGGTTCAGGGTGTATTTCAAAATAATATGGTTTTTGGAATTAAATTAATTTATTGTAATCCTTTTAACAAAAATTCTTACAAAGTTTGTGATCCAAAACCTAAAAGATTGCTTTTGCTTTTAAGATAAAAGCATCTGGTATATCTTCAAAAATTTATATAGATTTTCTATTTAATCATCCTTGTATGGATGTTTTTTCTATTGAAAATTATCTTTTATTGAGATCTACACTTCTGGTTTTACCCATATCTTACCCAACCAAAAGGACTAGTAGGATCTTCCTCTAGGTGAGAGAGAGAAAGAAGTGTAGAGAAGTCTGAATGCACAAGTGAAGAGGTCGGCACAGAGAGAAATTAAGGAGAGAGAGAGAGAGATAAAGAGAGCGAGAGAGAGGGAAAGGAGAGGAGGTGAACATGAAAGAGAGAGAGAGAGAGAGAGAAGAGGCGACAACAAACATGCAATTAATGATAGAGGTAATGGATCCGTGAGAGAGAGAGAGTCAGAAGCATGTTCAGCTATTAGAGATTCTCCCAAGGGAACAGACGATCGAGATAGATAGATAGATAGATAGATAGAGAGAGAGAGAGAAGCATGCTCAACTTGTTGGAGTTTATTGATCTCCAAAGTACAGCTAGAAGTAGGTGAAACCCAACAGGACCTAGTTGACTTTTTCACAAACTTATATGTAGAGACCAATTATCTTGTAGAGCAAATTGCTCTTTACTCACTTAGAATTTTCCAAAACTGTTTCACACACATAAACTAGACTCTAAGAGCTTTCCAATGAGATATAGAACACCTCAAATGGATAAATACACAATGAGCTATGACCTCTGCAATATGCAGCTTTAATGGAGACCTTGAAACAGAGATGAACCTGAGGACACACATCACTTGCAGAGACTAGTGCTCTTAACTCACAACTCCAATCACTTTGAAACTTTCCAAAATACAAGTAGACTTAAAGAGCTTTCTAAGAAGCCAAAGAACACATGATTTGGATACATATACAAGGATATATGACCTCTGCAAGTTTGAGGTTTAATGGAGACCTTCAGCAGGGATAAAAAACAGAGAACACACACTACGTGCAGAGAGTATTGCTCTCAGCTCACAAATCCAATGATTATGAAAATTTAGAGGACCAAATTAGACAGTAAGAGCTTTCCAATGAGCTATCAAACATGTAATTTGGATATATAATTAGGGAGATACAAGCTCTGCAATCTCTGCATACAAACTACAGCAGTGTAGAGATACACATATGACTCTCTTGGACATCCCACAAGATCACAACTTTTCTCCTCTTTTTATAGCATGGGAAACTAATCTAAAACCTTCCTAATACATATAAATTCATGGTAGACACTTGGATGGAGGTATTACATGACTCAAGTGCTCAAATAAGCAAAGTATTGATGGACTTTGAGAACTAGCCACATCGACCTTCCACTAGGACACCACTGAAGCTCCTTTGTGACTCACTAATTTGACTCAGCATGTTCTAGAACTCAGGTGGTATTTTTGCTACATTTTATGAATAATATGAGCCTTCTTGAAGTATTTGGAGACTTCCCAAAGGTATTTACATAATTTGAAACTTGTACCCTACATAAAACAAATGTTCGCAACATTCTCCCCCTCAAGTTTCAAAGGGTATTTCCTTCATGCCAAGAATATAGTTGAATCTTTGAAGCTTTGGTCCATCCAAGGATTTGGTGAAGATATCTGCAACTTGATCCTTTGTTCCAACAAAAGAAACCTGCACTTCATTGTTCATGGCTTTCTCTCGAACATAATGATAGTGAACCTCTATATGCTTTGTTCTAGCATGAAAAATAGGATTTGAGGTCATATGAATGCTGCTCAAGTTATCCCCATATATCTGTGGTACATCAACCTGCACATTCAAGTCATGAAACAACTTTGTAAACCACATAACCTCAGTAGTAGCCAATGCTAAACCTCTATACTCAGCCTCTGTAGAAGATAAAGCAACTGTAGGCTGTTTCTTTGAACTCCATGTTAATGTCTTGTTTCCTGCTATTACCACATATTCACTTGTGGATCTTCTGTCATCTTTGCTTCCAGCCCAATCTGCATCACTAAAGACTTTAAGAGTTAGATCAACATCATGACTATAAAATAATCCTTCGTTCATGGTACCTTTCAAATACCTAAGCACTCTTTTCGCTGCATGCATATGAGGTACTCTAGGTTCATGCATAAACTATGACAATACTTCCACTGCATAGCATATATCAGGTCTAGTTTTTGTTGCATAAATCAAAGATCCTACCATGGATCTATACACATTCATATCATGCAGCTCATCACCTTCCTTTGCACTCAACTTTACATTACATTCCATTGGAGTAGAAACAAATTTACATACCTACATACTAAATCTTTTCAGCATATCACATATATATTTTCTCTGTATCAACCACATACCTTCATCGCCATACACAATTTCAATCCCAAGAAAGTATCTAAGCAAACCAAGATCTGAAATTTTAAATTCCTTTCCCAAATTACCTTTTATCTCATCAATTGCTTTTGCATCATTCCGTGTAATCAACAAGTCATCCACATAAATGCATACATAGACACACGTCATCTACATGTTTTACATAAAGTGAAGGATCAGCATGACTCGCTGTGTATCCTTGCAGCATAAGATACTTTACCAACCTTGCATTCCATGCCCTTGGTGCCTGTTGAAGACCATACAATGCCTTCTTTAACCTGCATACATGATTAGGACATTTTGCATCCACATAACCATCTGGTTGTGACATATACACTTCTTCATTTAACTCACCATTAAGAAAGGCATTCTTTATATCGAGTTGATATATATTCCACCTTTTACTTGCAGCTAAAGCCAACAAAGTTCTTACCGTTGCCATGTTTGCTACTGGACTAAATGTTTGCTCATAGTCCACACCTTGAGTTTGATTATATCCTTTTGCTACAAGTCTAGCCTTATATCTAGACACACTACCATCACTATTTCTTTTAATCTTAAAAACCCACTTGCAATCAATTACCTTTTGTTTTGGTGTACTTGGAACTAAATTCCAAGTCTTGTTATCCTGTAGTGCTTCCATTTCTTCTCTCATTGCTTTCTCCCACTTTTCATCTCCTTTTGCTCAACTTTTGTCATAAAAGCATAATGAGTATTCATGAGAGATTCATAAGTATACCTTTGAGGTTGCTTACTTACTCTTGAAGTTCTTCTTACCTCCAATGTAGATGCTCTTCCTTTCTTATTAGGAACCTTTGATGATTCTCCATACTCACATACATCACTAATTTCCTCTCCTTCATCATTAACTTCAACAAGTTTGAGTTTACCTTTACTTTTAACACTTGGAGGTGACTCTTGCCTTAATCTTCCATTCAAAGGTGATCCTCTTTCTTCATCTAAACCACTCCTTTCATCATTTAAACTTCCTGATGGTTGAACTATGCATTCAAATCCTTCAACCACACCTTCTTCATTTTCATCCATGACCTGCAAACAATTCTTATCTGCATACCATGAAAGTGATTCATCAAAATTTACATCTCTTGAAACAACCACCTTATTGGTATGAGGATTATAACATCTATATCCTCTTTGAGTATCTGCATAACCAATAAAGATGCATTTTTCTGATTTCGCATCAAGTTTAGATCTCACCTCACTAGGTACATGTACATAACATACACAACCAAATACTTTCAAATGACTTACACTTGGTTTCCTTCCATGCCATACCTCATATGGTGTCAAATGATGAGCTCCAGCAGTCGGAACTCTATTCATAATGTAAACACTTGTGCTAACAGCTTCAACCCAAAAATAATTAGGCAAACACATATCATTAAGCATGCTTCTAGATGCTTCTGCTATGATTCTGTTTCTTCTTTCTGCGACTCCATTTTGTTGTGGAGTATACCTACATGTAACTTCTCTTTTGATACCTTCATCATACAAAAAATTAGTAAAAGCTTGAGAGAAATACTCTCCCCCTCCATCAGATCTTAGCTTCTTAATATACCTTCCTGTTTGCTTTTCAACATATGATTTGAACTTCTTGAAACAATCAAAGACCTCACTCTTATGTTTAATGAAATACACAAATGTCATTATACTATGATCATCAATGAATCATACATAGTACTTATTACCAACCAAGGATGCCTCTTTAGTAGGTCCCCACACATATGTATGTATGAGATCTAGCAGACCATCACTTACATAGCTTGAATGCTTGAAAGGTTGTCTACTCTGCTTACCCATTTGACATGCTTCACAAAGATGCACCATATGTTGCTTAGTAAGATGAGGTAATCCTTCAACAATCCTCTTCTTTGATAGCTCCTTTAACCTATGTACATTCATGTGTCCAATCCTTCTGTGCCATAGATCAAGCTCTGCTATTCGATGCATACCATAAGAGAAATAGTTTGTATGATTTGGGTTTACCTTGAATGTAAATAATCTACCTTGTTTTTTACCTGTAGCAATTAACCTCCTTTGCTTTGGATCCTCAATGAAGCAATCCGCATGATTAAATCTCACTTGTAGACCTTTTTCTACCATTTGACCAACCGACATCAAATTCTTAGTGATCGTTGGCACATAAAGTACATCCTTCAAGCAATTTGTCTTGCTCTTATCCTTCATAACAACATCTCCAACCTGCATAATCTTATGTGTTGTATCATCTCCTGTTTCAACATGACCTTTACATGACGGATTATACATATTAGAAAACCATGAAGCATCATGAGACATGTGATTAGAACAACCACTATCTACATACCATACATCGCTATTGCAATTCTTCTTAGTTTCAACATTCATCATTAGAAGCGAATCATAATCATCACTTTTACCTTCAACTGCATAATTTCCTTGTTGTTTACCTCTTCTTGAATAGCCTCCTCTTCGATTACCACTTTGATTATTTTAATTTTGATAGCAATCTTTGGCATAGTGTCCATACCTTCCACATATATAGCAATTCTTGTTATCTTCACTCCTTTGTCTTTGGTTGTAGTTGTAGTAGCCTCTCGTACCTCTAGCGCTTGATCTTCCTCTTCCTCTTGTGTTGAAGAAGCCACTTGAAGTCCTTTGATCATCGCTCCTTCTTCCTCGACCTCTATTTGAACCTCTTCCACCTCTGTTTCCACCTCTTGATGATCCTACATAAAGAGCTTGTCCTTGAGATCCTTTTTTATTTGAAGTAGAACCATTTAGATTCATCTCCTCCGTGACCATGAGGGCAATAAGTTGATCAAAATCTGGTAATTCTCCTCTGACATAAACTGAAGTAATGAAGGGTTTCCATCTCTCATCATCTTTGAGACCGTTGAGAGTATGTGCAACCAAGTCGTCGTCCTCCACATGAGCTTGAATTGATCCTAGTTGATCTGCAATCTCTTTAACTTTCAATATGTAATCATTGACCCATGTCCTTGTATCTTTCTTTATGTTATTCAACTCATTTTTGAGTTGAATCTTCCTTGCTCTTGTACCTATAGCATACAACCTTTCCAATGCAAGCCAAACATCTCTACTTGTGTCTAGATCTTGTATGTGTCCTACCATTGAATCTTGAATATTTAGTGATAAAATGAATATAACCCTTTTGTCTCTCTCATTACAAAGTCTAAACTCCCTCAATTGTTGCTGATTTGGGTCCTCTGGTAATGTGGGTTTGATATCTGTGTCGTCAATCAAACCATACAAGCCTCTACCTTGCAAGTATGCTGTGATTCTAAACTTCCATGCTTGATAATTGGTCTTATCAAGCTTCTCTATTTGTGCATGTTGGTCTCCCATAATACAAATGCTAAGCTTCCTCATTTAAGCCTCCTTTCCAATGTGTGTGATGAGAAGAAATATAATATTTACCTTGTAAATGAGGTATGTGCACCTTTCTTTGCTTGGATGTTGCTTCAGATGCCTCCTTGCAATCTTCTTCTACCTTTGTGTAGTGTTGATTATGAACTGCTTCTTTGATAGCTTCAAATTCTTCGTCAAGGTATGATAACCTTCTCCAAGCCTCCAAGTACTTGCTCTAATACCAATGTTGGAGTTTATTGATCTCCAAAGTACAGCTAGAACTAGGTGAAACCCAATAGGACCTAGTTGACTTTTTCACAAACTTGTATGCACAGACCAATTTTCTTGCAGAGCAAATTGCTCTTTACTCACTTAGAATTTTCCAAAATTGTTTCACACACATAAACTAGACGCTAAGAGCCTTCCAACAAGATATAGAATACCTCAAATGGATAAATACACAATGAGCTATGACCTCTGCAATATGCAGCTTTAATGGAGACCTTGAAACAGAGATGAACCTGAGGACACACATCACTTGCAGAGACTACTGATCTTAATTCACAACTCCAATGACTTTGAAACTTTCTATATTACAAGTAGACTTAAAGAGCTTTCTAATAAGCCAAAGAACACATGATTTGGATACATACACAAGGAGATATGACCTCTGCAAGTTTGCGATTTAATGGAGACCTTCAGCAGGGATAAAAAATAGAGAACACATACTACTTGCAGAGAGTATTGCTCTCAGCTCACAAATCCAATGATTATGAAAATTTACAGGACAAAAGTAGACAGTAAGAGCTTTCCAATGAACTATCAAATATGTAATTTGGATATATAATGAGGGAGATACAAGCTCTGCAATCTCTGCATACAAAACTACAGAAGTGTAGAGATACACATATGACTCTCTTGGACATCCCACAAGATCACGATTTTTCTCCTCTTTTTATAGCATGGGAAACTAATCTAAAACCTTCCTAATACATCTAAATTCGTGGTAGACATTTGGATGGAGGTATTACATGACTCAAGTGCTCAAATAAGCAAAGTATTGATGGACTTTGAGAACTAGCCACATCGACCTTCCATTAGGACACCACTGAAGCTCCTTTGTGACTCACTAATTTGACTCACCATGTTCTAGAACTCACGTGGTATTTTTGCTACATTTTATGAATAATATGAGCCTTCTTGAAGTATTTGAAGACTTCCCAAAGGTATTTACATAATTTGAAACGTGTACCCTACATAAAACAAATGTTCGCAACACGACTGCTACAGATTCTCTCAAGGGAATAGACGATAGAGGGAGACAGAGAGAGAGAAAGAGAGAGAGAGAGAGTAGAGAGAGAGTAGAGAGACAAAGATAGAGAGAGAGAGAAAGAGAGAAGAGAGAGAGAGAGAGAGAGAGAGAGAGAGAGCAAGAGAGAGAGATGTGTATTTTGTAGAAGAACGTCAAAGCAAGGAGACAAAAGGGTGGGCAGACCATAGCTAAGCAGCTAGGGATGGAGGTGTATTAGGTGATGGGGAAGCTTGAGCTGTGTTAGAGTAAGACTCACTCTGTCTATCTATCTCAAGACTATCTGGATCGTGATACACTACACTCAATTCTTGATGGAAAGAGATGTCTTTGCCAAATTTCTCTAACACACTACTTCCATTAGATGTTATTGATAAGCAGGGGCTTGCGTACTCATCCAAGGAAGCCTAGTTAGGTTTTTCTGTATGAGTGAGAGAGAGAGAGACAAAATGAAGGGAAAGATCGAGAAACAAAGAGAGAGAGAGAGAAAGACAGAGAGAGAGAGAGAAAGAGAGAAGAGGAAGAATGGTAGACCAAATGCTTGTAGAGGAAAAGCATGGAAAGTGAGGAGAAGTCACACAAAATCGGACATTGAAGGATGACATTTGCTATTGGTGCAGAGAATATATATATATATATATATATATATATATATATATATATATATATATATATATATATATATATATATATATATATATATATATATATATATATATATATATATATATATATATATATATATATATATATATAGAGAGAGAGAGAGAGAGAGAGAGAGAGAGAGAGAGAGAGAGAGAGAGTTGAATGTGGCACAGAGGTGTAGAAAGAAACTAGATTAAGTCATTGAAGGAGAGAGAGAGAGAGAGAGAGAGAGAGAGGCTATAGAGTTGTTGTGCATGGAAAGCCATGATCCTATTTTGGTAACTTTGAATGCCTTGAGTGGAACAAGGGAGGGAAACTTATCAGGTGTCTTTTGAAACATATGTATAAACGAAGCATCTAGCTAGAATCTCTTGTCAATGTTAGAACGCATCATCTTGAAGTTTCCTTGTGTCACCCTTTGTTTCATTTAGCAATAAAATAATAATAATAATAATAATAATAATAATAATAAGGGCATTAGAAACAATTAAAAGAAACTCGATAAAAGATTCAAAATCTAGAAAGAAGTGTAAAAGAGCACGTTACTTTTTTTTGAAGACCTTTTTCCATCCTAAAAAGTTTGAAATAGCAATACAAATTGGAGTGTGCAATTCATTAACTTGATGTTTATATATATAATTCATTGCTCGAACTTTATGAGTTGCTTCATTCAAGCCAAGGGTTATCTTGCATTACCTTAAGTCATAATGGTTTTATTGACCATTTAATGAGAAAAGATATAGAAAGAAGTTTGTAAATTGAAAGAATCTAATTAAATAAAAAAGGTATGTTCTTTTCACATGTACTAATTTTTGTTTCGCTCATTGATTTTTTCAGATTCTCATGGTTTGATGAGCACCACTCAAAGTAAAGTAAAGAAGTCAAGGTTTCCCCCGTGAATTTTCTCTCCAGGTATGATTTGAAGTAAAGATGCGTGAAGAAAAGGCATGATTTGAAGCAAAGAGGAGACCGAAGTTGGAAGTGAAGATCATATTTGTATTATTGCGGCCAAGAAGATCATTTTATATTGAGTGATCCACAGTGGTGAATTATTTTGTATTATTCAAAGTCACCTCATCACACCACTTGTATATTGATCGTCATTATCGAGTGTAAAAGCTTTATTTAGCATCTTGAGTTGGGTGATTTTACTTGATAGCATTGTATTTCCCTTTCTTGTTCACGATGCATATGTCTAGGATCCCACATGGCCGGGGCCCCTTTTTGTTTCGATGCGTGGGCCTATGACGATCGATGACTATACAAGACGAGTTGCCCAGTGTCCAGATGCCACTTGTTGGACAGGGACGACACACCCAGGGGCCTGATCCAACCCCGCTTCGCTCCCTTGAACCTCCTTTCTCTTCTGGACACCTAAACCCAATGTGAAGCGAGATGGTTGTCCTCGTCATCCTTGACATGCCACCTACTCTTTCAAAAGAGAAATAGAAACCTTCGCGTCAAAACGATATCTCTAGATACTAGCATTTTAAATTCTTTGAATATCCACATTGTTCCACACACGTAAAAAAAAGATTGTTTATCTGAGTTTCAACATTCATGTTCTACATTAGTTTAGATCATAGGCCTATGCACGTTCTTTTATTCTTGCTTAGATTAGGATTTTCCACGTTCATAGCTTAGATAAAAACATTATCAACATTATAAAAATACCACAAAAAAAAAAAAACACATTAAACTTTTGGAAATTAAAGAGAAAACAAGAAAAATAAATTAAGTGAGATAAAAGCAAGAAATAATTCAAGTGATAAATCAAGAGGCAATCAAGATCAACGTCAAGAGAGAAATTCAAGTTCAAAAGGAGAGTAAAAACCAAGTAAAGATAAGAGAATGATAATGTGATTTAGAATAGATTTTGGCTTAGGTAAAGAGCTTTTAGACCAACCTCGACCCCCTGGCTCATAACCCACATAGTCTCTTCTCTGAGCTCCACTTTGAGTTAAGAGAGATGCTTGAGCCACTCACTCTCAACAGCATTCTATGCTCTAGGACAGACGAGAGGAGAGAGATGGAGGAAGTGTTTAAAGAATTGGTGATACGGAAGCAGGGAGCTCGTGGAGTCCAAGCTGTCTTGAGAGAAAAAGGGAGATTCAGATGACTAAATATGACTAAATATTTAGATTTATCTTAGGACTAAGCACAAATCTATGGGCTACCTGAAGAAATGTTTACCCATTAGTTCACTTGGGTAGTTTGAGGATCCACCTTGCCATCCATATCAGTCCACATAGGAAAGGCTTAAGCTGAATTCAAAAAGGAATTACATAAGTTATCCTAATTAGAGGATTTCTCTCAGCACACTAGAGAAGGGTTCCTACGGTGGGTTCATTCCTTGAAACCCACTGCATCCCTTACACACCTCTTGAATGCATTTCTGAGAAGGTATGCCTAGCTTCCTCACACTGACTTGGATTCACTAATGCCTAATTTAGTAATCTCCTTTCTCAAGATTTTATGTCTTGAGGACACTAATGAGGTGCAAAGAAGGATCAAGGAGCCTGAGAAAAGGTTTGGATTAATAGAAGTAGTTGCAAAATGAGGCAATGACAAGCCTCGCTATATGATAGACCTATGCAGCCAACTCCATTACCACCTAGGGAAGTACCTCTTCCAACAATCCTAAATGTGCCTACAACATCACCCATAGCTTTTGTTGCATCCACATTGCACACACTTGTGGAGGTGGAGCTTGAGATTTTTAGCAAACAAATCAAGAACCTTATGAAAATGCAGGTGTCTATGTCTAAAGAAATGGCTAGTATACATAAGAAAGTTTATGTTATGGGATATCAAGACCTGACTCCTCCTCAAGCTAGCACTAGTTATGCAGCTCCAATTCAAAGAAATGCAATGCCTATGCCAATTTCGCAAGGATACGCAATGCCTTAGCCTGCAAGTGTGGCCTATTGCTCAAAAGACATCTGCGCCACCAGTTGAGCCCATATACCAGAGGAATACTTCACCATTTGAGAGATGCGCAACTAGTGAGTTTGGAGGGGAAAAAGATGTGTGTGGTGCTACACATAGGAACATTTTTCCTTTGCATGTGAAGAACTAAAGCAAGCAAAAGGACACCAGTTAATGATAGACATAGATAAGAAACTTTGTGACTTAGGACTTCACTTCCTTTGCTTGTGAACTCGCGGAAGGGAAGAATGAAGAAGCTTTACAAGAACTTATCAAGTAATAATTACATCACATCAGCAACACAACTAGTGCCACGAGAAGAAGGATATCAAGAGGAAGCGAGGCCTCAACCACAAAGAAATTACTCTATAGAAGCTATAGTGAGAGCTAGGGATGCGAGCATGTAGAACAATGCCTAGAAGTCTCTTGTAGATCAGTTCTCTATCTATTCATCTATATCCAATGTAGACGAAAAGAGAAAAAGAGATGAAAAACAAGATGAGGCTAAACTTGAGAGGAGAGTGACAAGGAAACAAAGTAAAGAAGCTGAAGAAAAAGCTAAAGAACTTGAAAAGAAAGTTCAATTTAAAGAACCTATTGCTTCTCAGGAAGAGGCAAAGAAGAAAGAAATAAGAGAAGAAAAGAGGCCAGCTGAGCCAATCAAAACTCAAGAACCAAGTAAAGAGAAGGAAAAGGAACAAGAGCCTAGTCAAAAGACTAAATATATTCAAGAGAATGTTTAAGAAAAAGAGAAGAAAAAGAAGAAGAAGAAAACACCAAAGGCAATACTTATTTCTGAACTTGGGAAGGAGAATGATGCAAAAGAGATATTAAATGATATTTTATTAAAGAGCCAATTGCCCATGTCTTTGGAGCAGGTTTTCTCTATACCAAAGCTTGAATTCAAGGTTAGCTTTATAAAACTGATAAAGAGGAAAAGATTTCTTTTACTTGACGATGTGGAAATGGGAGATGCATTTGAAGATACTCAAGTAATGAACAAAGTAGTAGCCTCGATTGACTCATCCGATAGTGACGCTAATGAAGTTGCAAGATGTCAAGCAAATAGGAATTCCTTAGGACCCATTATACATGATGATGAGATGAGAAGATCTGAGAGTGAGCATACTAGTAATTTTTTGGGCAAGAGGGACACCTCAAATGAAACTAAAATTAGGAGATGACGGAGATGCATGTTTTTCTTTGGCCCTAATTGACTCAGGGTCCTAGTTATGTGATCTCTAAGAAGCTTTATGACCAATTTAGATGGTCTGTGGACAAAGACCATGGATGGAGGATGAGGATTGCAAATAATGACTTTGGCGATTTCCTTGGAGCATGTGCCTATGTACCTATGACAATTGGTAGAATTTTTGAGAGATTCCATTTCTTTGTCCACAATCAGTGTTCGTATGAGGCTATCCTTGGGTAGCCTTTTATAAAAGAAGTATGAATGGAAACAAAGACGATGGATGATGGATCCACCTATGCAAGAATGTGATCAAGATCCGACCTACACTCCTTACAAGTAACGACAGTGTGCCCAAATCATTCAAGAAACAAAAAGAATCTAAGAAAGCGACCCATTAGCTCTCATGACCATGATGATTGTATGGCCCTGGGAGAGTACGGGACTTCTGCTAATCAAAATTTCTGTTAGGATCCCCTGTTTAGGCAAGACAATGGTGGGGGTTTGTTTGATGTCTCCCATGATTCTGTACATTTCTTTCAAAGTTTCTCTATATATTCATCTGCATTCAGGTTGTTGTGCTTACAAAAAGAGAATATTTCAAATAAATTAAAAAAGATACATGAAAAACAGTATAAAAATTTAGGTTTGATGTTACTCAATGAGAAAATAATAAATGTGATTCAATTAGAACAAAGTTTGAGTATTCTCGAAGAACTCGAGGAGGCACTTGAGAGGAATGAAAAATTAGAAATTATCATGCTCAGTTCTATCCAAGAGTATGAAATGATTGATGACTTCCTAAGAGAGCATGAAGTGAATGTGAACATGAAGTATATTACTGTGGAAAAGAAGGTGAAACCCATAGCCCAACCTTTGCAAAATGATTGTCATGAGAGATATCTAAGAGTTGATAGGTTGTGTAGATTCGAAACAAGTTCTACCCATGATTATTGATACACTGCCACATACACCATGGAATATTCAACCTATACCAGTCCCAAAAGCTCACTTATCTGAGTTGATGAGGCTCTTGAATGAAAAGATATCCATCTGAATATTGGAACCATCTCAACCCTATATTCAAAAAGGTGGTTCATAGTGCCAAAGAAGAATGGAAAGCTTCGTTTCATTCAAGATCTACAACAGGTACATAAAGTCACGATAAAAAATGTAGGGACACGGCCTATAGTAGATGAGTTTGCAAAAGCATTGGTTGGGCATTCTATCTACTCCATGGGTGATCTATCCTCAAGGTATGACCAGCTTCAGTTGGCTACTAAGAACAGAGACATAACGATGATGAAGACTCCAATGGACCTTATATGCATCTATACTTTGCTGTAGGGAGTGATGAATTCTGTGGCTCACATGATGAATGTCATGGACCTCATCCCATGAGACTTTAGACCTTCACTGACTATGCCTTCTATCGACAATATTCTGATAAAGGGATGTGAGGAAAGAGTGAAAGAGGAGAGTTTAGATGCTTCAGGATGTAGGAAGTTTGTTAGAAACCATATCTTTAACTATGAGAAAATCTTTGCAAAATTTGAAGAGGTAGAGCTAGCATTTTCTTTAGAGAAATCTATTTTTGGAGTCAAAGAGGTTCTCATTGTAGGACACATGTGTGGACACTATGGCTGCAAGCCATACCCGTAGAAAATGGAGACCATTAGCAAGATTTCTGCGGTGTGTTGTAATGTCAAAGAGGTTAGGAGGCTCTTAGGAGCTTGTGTATTCTACTTGATCTGGATTCTTCACTTCCCTCACATTGTGACCCTTTATATGATCTTATGAGAAGAGAAAGAAGTTTGTTTCGATAAAGAAACAATCAAGAGTGATGCGTAAACTAAAGCAACTAATAATTGAAGCCCTGATTTTGAAGCATGTTGATTATTCAGGTCAAAAGCCTATCATTTTGACTATTGATACCAATCCTATTGGTATAGGCTCGGTCATAGGACAAGATCATGATGAGGGTATCCACAAATAAAGACAGAGCTATGGGCATTGGTGACTGCTTTAAAGACCGATAAAGAGTATTTCATTAGAGCTAATGTGGTAGACAAAACTGGTTCGCTTCCACTGATTGGTATGATAGCAAATTGTTCTTCTCTGGACATTGTGATGCTTAGATGCATCTCTTATGTAAAGTTTACGAATTCAGATTTTGTTCACATAGCTGGGCAGTTGAATACAATGGATGATATGTTTTCAAGAGTGAAATTTGATGATAACTCTGATGATGGTGATGAGGTAGAAAGAGAAACAAACATGATGAGATACAATCTGCTAGTTTATGTGTACAAGCGATTCTAGGAGAATGAGTATGATGGTGAGTGGACAAACATTGGAAAATATCTGAGTATGTTGAAACCTTCCTTGGGCTAGTCTACAAATAAGTATAGATCCATCATGAAAAATTCTTATACCTTTTTTTTGAAGGATGGACTTATTTGGCACCACACTAAAGGCAAGGTAAAGACCCCACAATGGGTAGTGAGCACTAGGAGACTTTAGAGCAAGGTGACGAGAGAGATGCATGAGACCTTATGGGTAGGTCACAAAGGATTTTATGCAATGTATGAAAAGATTAGGGAAGCCTACTAGTGGCCAGGGATATACGTGAGTGTGCGAGATTTTGTAGAAACTTATGCCACATCCTAGGTGCATTCATCAGTTAGACATAGAGACCCGTTACATCCAACTTACCCTCCTTGTATTCATTACAAGTGGGTGGTGAACCTTGTAACCATGCCCAAGGGGGTAGATAAGATGAGGCATATTTTACTAGCTAGAGAGGACTTGCCAACCATGTGGATGGTGGAGTTTTTTGCTCAGAGACAACTTATAATCTATGCAAATTTCTTTAAGAAGAAGTAGTTTCAAGATTTGATTATGTTGAGAAAGTGGTTGCGAACAAGGAAGAGTTAGATGGCGAGAGAGGCAAAAGAGTTCTTTGATCATCATGGAGTTTGATTGTCTCTCACTAGTGCCTATCACCTTGAGGCAAATGGAAAGATTGATAAAGGTTACCCATCCATTGTGAAAGCTATCTCTAAGGCCTGCAATGGTGACATAAAGCAATGGCCTATATTTCTCCCATTCGCATTATGGGCAGATAGGATGATGTATACTCGATCCATAGGTTTCATGCATGTTGAATTGATGTAATGCCAAAAGCGAGTCTTCCCTATCGAGACTCAGATGTTGATTTGGTTGACACCCCCTGGAATGATGGAATAACGAGAGAGGAGGTTTTATCATTGAGAATTAAGAAGTTAGAGCTAGGAAATGAGAAATTAAAGGAAGTAGTCCAAAAGATAAAAGAGTCTAGGTTGAAAAACAAGATTTATTTTGACAAAATGCATTGGCTTAGACCACAAAAGATTGAGATAGACGATAGGGTATTGGTGTATGATAGTACATTCGATACTCAATATGCTGCTAGGAAGAAATTGACTAAACAATGGTTTGGCCCATATGTAGTGACGTGACTGTTTGAAAATGGAACGTATGCACTTTACAAATTTGACGCTAATCCTTTGAGATCTTTGATTGCACGAAAGAGGATAAAATTGTTGAAGAAAAGAAATAATGTAGATTATGAGATTGAGAAAGAACTACTCAAGGATGCTGATGTTGATGCTGATAAAAACAATAGATAAGGCAATTGAAGAAATATTTGGATATATCACAATGTTGAAGATGAAGCAAAATGATTAGGTGAAAAACTTCCAATTTAATTCTGTTGTTGAAAGAACATATACATTGCATTTTTGTGTGTAATAAATGTGTTAAAGCTCTCTACAAGTTTAAGAAAATCATGTGGGATCAAGATAACAAACATCTATTATGGTTTCATATGAAGCATGAAGGACTAGAAATGATATGAATACAATCAGTTAGTAGACTAGAGACTTTCGGGAGTGAAAACTTGGGAATCTGATGACATACTTAAACTGAGTGCATGCATATGCTGATAGATTTGAACACTTAGTGAGTTGGTTTCTTTGGATCCTACTATTTATTTCTTACAAGATTCCACCTCTTGATAGACCATGATTTTGGAAAACTTCATACTCAAGCCAGTAGTATATGCATGTGCATGTGTTGTTGGTGCACTATGATGGGCTAGTAGGCTGGTGGAACAACCTTGGTTGGGTGATCAAGGCTACAAAGTGACACAATTTTTGTTTTGGGTCTCACTTATATGTTCCCATGTGCCTATATTGGTCGGTAGGCGAGTGGAGTCACTCTAGTGGGTGGCCAGATCCACGAGCTGACATCGATCTCATGTAGGACTGATGTTGTGTGTCATGCACTATGTTGGGTCGGTGGAGGAGTGGGGTAAACTTGGTCGGGTAGACAAGTCCATGAGTAGCACCTGATTTTGGCATAGACTGACTTGTGAAAATAAAAATTAAAAGAAAAGTGTTGAGTTGGGATGAAGTGTAAAAGAAAAGAAATGAAAAAGAAAAACAAGAAGAAAAAGAAAAAAGAAAAGAAAAGGAAAGATCTGATGGAGAGTTGAATAGTAGGAGATAAATAGGGGAAATAAGGTATATTTCTACAAAGTGAGTTAGTAGAGCTTAGTATACGCTAGTATGTAGGATAAGCTACTAGATCTGAATGGGTTGAGCGAACAAAAGATCTACGAAGCCTACGCTTTATTCATATGATTACTTATCTGATTGCAAAAGGGAAAACATAATAAGATGTATGTGAAGTTTGTATCTACTTTATTTTCTAAAATTTCTATTAATCTTTACAAATTTCCATGAAATCACGTTTTAATTTCTGAAAAGGAAAACATAAAAATTAAAGCCAGTTTCCAAAAGAATCTTGATATGCTTTTGTTAGATTTTGCATGTTGGCCCATGTGAATGATGTGCAGGTTTAGTGGGGGTAGATGTGAGGATGACATCCCATAGGGAGTGTGCATCAAGAATTTTTTTCATATTTTTTTGATTTTTTTTCTGGCTATGATATGATGCTTTGACTGCAAAAGTTATAGATCGTTCAAGTTCTTGAAGAGATTAATTGCTTGTGTGATGAAGAAACATTTTATGTGTACATTAGACCTGTATATTTACATCTTTTAAGTTCATTAAACCCTTAGAAACCCTTAAAACCCTAACTTCTATCCCATGGAAAGTTGTTTTTAACCCTTCAAAACCCAATGATTTGACTTTCAATATACTTACATGAGCTTTGTTTGTGTGTTGGTGACTACTGCTATAAGAAAACCCTAAAAAAATTATCTGAAACACTTTGGTTCAGACCCCTAAAGTCTTGTTATAACAAAATATTTGTACATAGGTGTGAAACAAAAATAAACCTTTGTCAAAAATAAGAAGAAAAAGAAAAATAAATAAAATTAGAAAATAAAAATCAAAAGAAAAACAAAAATAGAATGTATTTACCAAAATTAGAAAATTAGAAAAAGGAAGTTCTTACATTAGAAAGGATATGAAAGAGAAGGATCTAAGAAAATTCTAGAGAACCATCCAGTTTTAGAAATTTTCATACCTAGAAACTTATAAATAAGAGCATCACTATTCATTTGGTTTTCCCGTTGATGTTTTTCGGTAATTTTTTCTTCTTTCTTTTTCTTGTACTTTATGTTTAATGAGAGAGATAAGAGAGAGCCGATATGGAGGCCTTAGGTGCATGGAAGTTGTTATCATGTCCTTCCACGCATGCACACACAGAGGCAGAAAGAAGACGAAACAGGAATACAAAATAGAGAAACAATTGACGCAATATTGGGTGCAATCTCCCCCCCCCCCTTACTCTGATGGACGAGTCTCTCAAAGTACATGTATTTATAGGTTTATTTCTATTACATCTTGAAAATAGAAGTTACATGAGGGTCATCGCTTTTAGAAGCATCTTTTAGGAAAAACTACTTTATTTACAAAAGGCGTCGCTTTCTAAAGGGAACCACTACTTTTACAACAAGATAAACCTAAATATAACTATTCTAGAAGTCTTCGATTTAGTTTTCGAATTTATTTGTTTATGCGCATCCACTTGTATCCACGCCCTCATGCTTCTTCACCTGCTAGATCAAACACAACCACATTAAAACCTTCTAGACATTCATATCCATTTAACCTTCCATGATTCCATAAAATACAACATGCCTCCCAGTTGACAAGCAACTGACCTCAGTTGATAAATATAAAAATAGACATGGATGATCACTTGCATGTCCCATCATTGAACAATATTAAGCATGAACCATGTAAAACACATGCATGGAATCGAAAAATTAAAAGTTTAATGTAATTGGAAATGATATGCAGAAATCAAATGATCATAGTGAGGTGATAAGGAGGTCTTATGTATCCATTGTGATTCCTCAAGTGAGTGATTTTTATATTTGACTAAATACCTATGATATTGCTTACCAGTTCGTGTAGTGGTAACCTCATAATCTATTACTTTCTCGGGAATCAATATTTTAGCATCCTCTTCAAGTAAAGGAGGATCATCTAAAATAGGCATGAGTGGTAAAGGACCTTGAAAAGATTTCAAGAAACTTATGTGAAAAGAATTATGTATACCCCAATGAGAAGGTATATCTAATCGAAAAGAATTTTCATTTATTTTATCAATCATGCAAAAAGGTCCATAATACCATGGGGCAAGTTTTACCTTAGGATGTTGAGAAATATTTTTTAAACGCCTTTTAATGATTCGTAACCAAACTAAATCATTTTCATTAAATTGTTTGGCAATGCGCTTCTTATTAATACTACGCATGTAACATTTTTTACTCTTCCTAATATGCTCATGCACTTCAGCAAGTATAGAAATATGATGTTGTGCACAAGAATCAGCCACATGAATGTCAGTTTGAGTGAGACTCATGGGAGGGGGAAGCTTTCTTCCATAAACAATTTCATATGGCACACGACTAGTAGTAGTGTGTGGGGTGTTATTATATGCAAACTGAAGTAAAGTGAGTTTTTCATCCCAATTACTTGGATTATCTAAAGAGTAACAACATAATAAATCCAATATAGTACTATTTGTTGCCTCACTTTGACCATTACTTTCAGGATGAAATGCAGAACTAAAGTCTATTTTTTATCCTAGATGTTGAAATAATGCCACCCAAAAATGGTTACAAAAACGAACATCTCAATCTGAAATAATAACTAACCACGATGTGGAAAAATACATTTAATAAATGACTTAGCAACTTGAGGTGCAGTTAAAGTCTTTTTAGAAGGAATGAAGTATGCATGTTTACTAAACATATCAACAATTGTCCAAATCATACCATTGTGAGATGCAGATGTAGGAAGACCAGTAATGAAATCCATAGAATTATGTTCCCATGGTCCATCAGGTATAGGAAGTGGCATTAATAGTCTGAATGGTTTAGCATGATGTCATTTTACACGCTGACAAACAATGCAGTGAGAAACATACTGTCCAACATCTTTTTCCATGTTAGGCCAAGAAAAATGCATAACTTTTGTTGGAAATACAAGAATCCATTATGAAATGTGTAATGATCCTCATGATGTGATGTGGAATTATTGAAAGTAATCCATGCTTGTGTGCATTCTTCTTTATTTTATAAAGAAGACTAACTCAGGAGTTATTTATCTATGTGTTTATGTGGATGACATTATAATTATATGGAGTGATGCTAATGGCATCAAGCACATCAAATCTCATATGATGGAAGAGCTTAAAATTAGTGATCTTGGTTTGTTAACATACTTTCTTGGATTAGAACTTATATATTCAGATTATGGAGTCTTTATTACTCAGAGGAAGTACATTCATGATATGTTAATTAAATTCAAGATGGACAACACTAAAGTTGCAAGTACACCCATGGAACCCAACCACAAACTTAGTTCTCATGAGGGAGAACTCCTTGAAGATATTATAGGTTACAAAAGGCTTGTGGGGAGTCTCAATTATGCAACCCTAACAAGAGTGGACATATGTTATGGAGTAACTACATTAAGCCAATTTATCCATACACCAAGAAAACCTCACATGGAAGCTCCCAAGAGGATCTTAAAGCATCTGAAGAGTACTATAAATGAAGGACTATTTTATCCATTCACCTCTGACTTGAATATCAATTTATATTTGGATGCAAATTGGGCTCGCTCAAAAGATGATAGGAGGAGCACTTTTGGCTACTTGTCTTTTACGGGTTCAAAGCTAATTTCATGGTCATCAAAGAAACAAGCAACTGTGGCCTTATCATCTACTGAAGAAAAATATAGAGGCTTAGCAAATGCAACACAAGAGGCTATGTGGCTCAAGCTACTTTACATAGATATGGGACTACATTCTTATACTCCAATAATCTTTGGAGATAACACTAGTTCACTTCATTTGGCTGCTAAACTTGTATATTATGCAAGGACTAAGCACATTGAAGTGCACTATCATTATGTAAGAGAGAATCTACTTAGCAAGGACATCCAATTACCCTTTGTGTCTATAAATATGCAATGTGTAGATATGCTAACAAAATCTTTGGATGGAACTAAGATGAACAAGTTCAAGATGATGATTTGATTGCACGAAATTAAAGAGAAATGAAGACCAAGGATGTTAGGCTTGAGCGGGAGCTATTGATGCAAATGCGCCAAAGCCTAAATAATTGGAGAATTAGCATTTCTCTCATATAGTCACATATGACTATTCCCTTGTAAAATTCAATTTACTTTTATCCTTGTAAAAGTGCATATGTTAATTGCACTACTCACAGGTGGAGTTAGGAGGAATCAAATCTCAAATTACTTGGTGGTTGATTGATGCGAAAGTAATTCCTATAGTTTAGGATTCACTTTATGGTGAGAACTTGAATTTGAATTTAAAAAAAAAGGGCTCCAACTCAAAACTATAAAAGTGAGTCAACATCTCGTGTGTATTAGCCCGATTCAAAGATGATTTTGAGAGGGATTTGTGTGATTAGTGAGCTCACTTTATAGCCACTTCACTGCCCTCACATTGTGCAATTATACGTTGCTAGTGTCATTGTATTTCTATGTGATTTAATACATACACATTGATCACATCTCTACTTCTCTTCTCTACTATGATCATCTTAGAATAGTGAACTTCTCAGAGCTTGTTCTCAGTGCATAATTGATCAATCGATGTGATTCAAAGTGTTATAGATTCAACATACATTCTATTTTGTAGCTAGAAAGTTTAATTGTCATTGCTATTCTCAACCTTGAGAAATCTTCATATCTTTGCTCACTGGTCTGCATACTGTAGCACCCCAAAAATATCAGGCTAGTCCTTCAATTCTCTAAGCATCATTCTCAGTGTATACTTGATTATTTTTATTGAAATAACTCATCTTTGGTAGCTATCTAAGTTAATTAGATACTCCTAAAAGGAATTTAATCAATTGTTAGCAAGTTGAGAGCACTATTCATTTTATTGAACATGTATAGAGACCACATAGCAAGTCTTAGCACATAATTCAACTTTCTGCTTATTTGTTTGGATCCATTGATTAGAGTATCATGCTCCAAAGCACACAGGTGATTACTTGTGAATGTTGGGAAGCTCAAGGGGTCTACTATACTCCATACAACTTGTTCTTGGCTTGTGTGAAGCACGATTTTGTAGCATAACTTCATATCTGGAATCTATCCACCATCTCCTTCAACAATATCCTCTGGAAGGCTAGAGCTTCACCCTCATTAGTGGTCCAAGGAGGTCATTATGTTTAGTGTTTCATAATGCAAGAAGTCAGGAGGTGTACCCATATCATTTTGATAGTCATATCGTATCGCAAGAAGATGTACTATTTGTTTGTCGTATCGTACCGATAGGCATCCTGGTTGAAAATTGAACGTGAAGATGAAAGAATTAGGAAAAAGTTTGAATAAGATAAAGGTAGAGCATGCATAAGAGAATGAAAGTGTATGTATCAAAATTTTTATGAATAATGGTTTAAGTACCTTGTTTAGCACTCTACATTTAGTTCACTATAAGAAAATGCATTGATTTTGTTCTTTATAGAATTTTAAAACTGTAGGGCTTTAAAGTTATACTTGGAGGCGGATTTGGACCTAGGTCAACTCTAACACTATTGTGCAAATCAAAAAATTAAGTAAAAGTGTCTCTCACAAGCATAGGCTAATTACTTACTTTTTTTGGGTCACAACATTCACACATGTCTTTAGGCAGCGATTAACTTTGTTATAAGAAGACCTACGTATGAAAGCGGGTGTTGAAGCTCAAGGTCAAGCACAAGGAGTGGAAGCGCATCAAAGATGTAGAAACACAAGAAGAAAGAGTATGTAGGGAGCTCCAAGAAGCACATGTAAAATTTCAAGAAGACATCCCTATAAAAAATAGTGATTTTCATCATTAAAATACATTGTAATTACCATTTTCCATTTTCGCAAATCCATTTTGTTGAAGCCGAGGAGTCCTCAAGCTTGAGGAGTATTAGAAGTATCACTCTACCAATTTTCATAATTTTTACACTCCGTTTGAGCCCTCAAATAAGCCCTGAAACCTAATTTTTAACTAGGCTAGACACTAGGTCTGGAAAGGGCCAAAACCACTCAAAAAACTATAAAAAGAGCTAGAGAGCTCATTTTTTGAGGTTAGCTTGTTGTAATCGAAGACCTTCCATTGTTCCACTCTTTGCTCTTGGCTTCTGCATATGTGTGTGTATGTCTGTGCATGCTTGTGTGCTTTCACTCATGCACTTATGCCATCACTTGCTCATGGTCTTCATACTCATCCTCATGTCTCAGCGGATTGACATTTATGGGGTGAAACTCCTCATGTTTGTACTTGCCATTGTGCTAGAGTGACATCAAATTTGGCGCTGTTGCTGGGGAGAGAGCTTGGAGGATGAGTGTGTGTCGGTAAGACGTAGAGTAGTGATGTTGGAAGGTAAAAAATCATTATTTTTTGTTCAGTTTCTGATTTTTCCTCCACCACCATTACCATACTCTCCTATCTTCCTTTTCTCAAAATTTTTTCATTTTCGATTGTACATTCACCTTTTTTTCACTTATGGCTGCAGGCAAGAACCATAGAGGAGTTCAGAGCTGGAAACGCTGGAGAAATATGCTTCAAACACTCTAAACACATAAAAAACGGAGTGACTGGTCTTAGACATGATACGACCTATGCGAAGTATCGTGAATGTGATATCGTGGGTTTGGAGATAGATTTTGCATCTACAGGCACATAGGAGTGACAAGCAGGACATAAGGTACACATATTTGCAAAAACTTTTGAATTTGGACTTCAAGAACTCCAAGTATCATGTCCGGTTGAGTTCGGGTATCACGATACCAGAACTCCCGTGTATCACGATACTTGTCAAGTATCGTGTATTGTCTCCCCGTGCATCGTGATAGCTCACATGTATTGTGCATCGTTTGGTTGAGTATCATGTATCGCGACCATCTGCTATCGTGTATCGATGGGTCGTGTATCGCATATCGTGTATCACTTAAGTGTGTATTGCGATACTTCCTTAGTATTGTGTATCACGGTAGCTCAAGTTGTGTATTCCGGTAGCTCAAGTATCGTGTATCATGAAGGTCTGTATCATGTATTACGGTAGCTTAAGTATCCTGTATCATGAAGTCCAAGTATCCCCAACCTCAAGTATCATGTATCATGTATTGTCACTCCCCCAAGTATCGTGTATCATGTATCATGTATCATCTAGTCATGTATCGTGATACTTACCAAGTATCTTGTATTGCCAACAAGGTCAGTATCCTATATCGCGGAAGCACAAGTATCGTGTATCATCTACCCTTGGTATCGTGTATGGACCTCGATACTCATCAAGTATCGTGTATCGTTTAGTTTAGATATCATGTATCATGGCAATGCAAGTATGGTGTATCATCTACTCCCAAGTATCACCGATACTTCCTAAGTATCATGTATCACATGTTCTAAAGCAATCCCAGAGAGATCCTATTTCCCTGTTTTAACCCCCAGAAACCTAAACTGGCATAACTTTCTCATATGAAATCTGTTTGCAGTGATTTTGCATTCGTTGGATTTATAGATAGGGTATTTTGAAGTTGACCCTCAGGTGGGACTAGGAAACCAAGGGGAGACCAAAGGATTTTGAGCAATAGAAAAGGGAAATTTTGAACTAAAAGAAAAAGCTTATGAAGCTAAGATTTGGTAGACACTTAGGCAAGGATAGGCAAAGCATTAGATCATCTGAGGCTAGTGTCAACCATGCATCTAAGTCTTGGGCACAACAACTAAGTGGTTATCCCTACACACTAAGTTTAGAAACAAGTGACTCAGAACTGTCTTTTAGCATGGATGGGACGATAGACTCGAGAGGGGGGGGAGTGATGAAGCTTAACGTCAAGCATGAGGATTGGAAGCGCATCAAAGATGTGGACACACAAGAAGAAGGACCATGTAGGGAGCTCCAAGAAGCACATGTCAAATTTCAAGAGGACATCCCTATAAAAATAGTGATTTTCATCATTAAAAAACATTGTAATTAACACTTTTCATTTTTTCAACTCCATTTTGTTCAAGCTGAGGAGTCCTTGAGCTTGAGGAGTATTATAAGTATCATCTTACCCATTTTCATAATTTTTAGACTCCATTTGAGCCCTCAAATAAGCCCTGGAACCTAATTTTAACTAGGTCAGACACTAGGTCTGGACAGGGCCAAAACCACTCAAAAAACTATAAAAAGAGCTAGAGAGCTCATTTTTGAGGTTATCTTCTTGTATATTTAAGCTTTTGTTATAGATTTATTTTGTAATCGAAGAGCTTCCATTGTTCCACTCTTTGCTCTTGCCTTGTGCATGTGTGTATGTGTGTGCATGCTTGTGTGCTTTCACTCATGCACTTGTGCCATCACTTGCTCATGGTCTTCATACTAGTTCTCACATCTTTGTGGATTGACATTTATGAGGTGAAACTCCTCACGTTGGTACTTGCCATTCTGCTAGAGTGATAGAGGGAGAAGCTAGAAATCATCGAATTACCCTTGTCTTCTGCAAGTTTTGTTTTTCTATCTTCCACTATTCTTGAGTTATCAAAAGCTTTTGATTGAGGAAATGCTATAAGTGGTATGAAAGTAGAATCCATCCTCAGGAATGACGGAAGGTTGGATGCAAAAGGTCCCTAAGCAAGAGGAGCTAATTCAAAAGCTTTGTGGACAATTATGCAAAGAATGAGGTGGAAGCAACTAGAAGGTGCAACAAATTTGTTCTTGGAGCTGAATGATGAAGTAGATGAAGGTGCGGGAACATCTAGTATGCCTAGAGGAAGAAGAAAACTCAATTATGAAGATATGAAGCTAGTGAGGTAGCCTTTAACCAGGTCTTCAAGAAGGCAAAATTGAATAATTTTGAAGGTGAGAAGAAGAGTGGTGAATATCTATAGGCATGTATTGAAGAGTTTGAGGATTTCTTTGATCTTCACCAATTTAGTGAGGGATCCAAGGCAAAAGTTGGGATCCTGCACATGCATGGCATTCCAAAGCTATGGTGGAAGTCCTATATGTAGACTTGGATGTGTTCTAGTCTGGTTCTATGGAAGGAATTTAGAGAGCAAGCAGAAAAAGGCTATTGTTCTCTGCACTACTATATTGTTGGAAGAGATGGATGGATACCTCAAAGAAGTGAGGTGGTACTATGAAAATCTGCTTTGTACTTGCCCTATTTCACTCTAGATTTATGTACTAGGCCCTTTTAGCTTGCAAATGACACCAAAAAAGTACCTATGTACTTTGAAGTTGATGCTTCAAACGATTAGATCAAAATTCATTGATGGTTCAAAATTTACTATGCATAATGTATGCCATGCCTTAGTTATCATGTAGTTTGATGTCAGTTGGTCAACTTGATGACCTTGGTTACAAGGTGGTCTTCTATGCTTAGTCCTTTTGTATATCAAAGGGCAATATAGTTATTGCAAAAGGAAGCAAAGTTGTCTCAATTCATCCTTTATTCGTATCACAGAAAGAAACACTTATTAGTTGTTACTGAACAACCTATGAATTGTATTTGGCATGGTCGTTTGGGCCATATATCGCGTAGTGGAATGGAAAATCTTTCTTGTTCTGGCTACTTACCTATAATATCTTTCTCTCATTTTTCATTTGTGACCATTGTCAATATGGAAAGCAAACCAGAAATGTGCATAGAACGCACATTGACTCTTCAATTCAACCTTTAGATCTAGTTAATACAGATGTATGTGGTCCTATGCCCACTAGGTCCTTAGGTGGTTCTCTTTACTTTGTCACTTTCATAGATAATGCTACTAGAAAAGTCTAGGTATATCCTATCAAATCAAAGGATGAGGTATTCCCTACTTTCAAAAAATGGCTAGCTTAATTTGAGACTGAAAAAGGAACTAAGCTTAAGGCTTTATGTTCAGATAATGGGGTGAGTATACCTCACATTAATTCAGCCTTTTCGATCAATCTAGAGGGATTCGTAGAGAGTTTACAACTCCTTATATCCGAGTATAGAATGGTGTAGCTGAGAGGATGAATAGAACTATTCAAGACAGAGTAGTCTCTATGTTACATCATACAAACCTCTCACAAGGCTTTTGGGCAGAAGCAGTATTGACTATAGTTCATGTGATTAACCTTTCACCTAGTACTACCAAAGTTTTGAAAGTGGCACAAGAGTTATGGATAGGAAAGCCGCCATATTATGATCATCATATACCCAAGACTCACAAAAGTTGGACCATAAGTCAAAGAAATGCATTTTTGTTGGATATGGTCGAGAAGGAAAATTTGGATATCGCTTATGGGATCCTGAAACACGGTCAATGATCAGAAGTAGTGATGTCATATTCAATGATTCAAAGATGCATAAACAACCCATTAAGGAGGTTGAAGTGAGAAGAGTGGTGTTTGAGGATATTAGTCCTCCAATTAGCATGCATAAAAATGCTACACATAGGGATGTTCAAGAGAATGTCCGATCAGATTATTCTACACATGTTCCTTTTTAGCAACCATTGAGACGCTCTACACGTGTCTCACATCCACTTGATAGATATGTTCCAGGTTTAGATTTTGATATGCTAGCATATGTCGTGAGCCTTCTTCCTACAAAGAGGCTATGTACACAGCGGATCATGTCAAGTGGGAGTGTGCCATGAAGAGTGAGTTGGATTCTATTCACAAGAAGTTTACTTGGGATTTAGTACCTTTGCCAAAGGGCAGGAAAGCTTTACCATGTAAATGGGTATATAAGCTGAAATTCACATCAGATAGTGTTTCTCCAAAGTATAAAGCACAACTTGTTGCAAAGGGTTTTAAGCAACAACATGGTGTTGATTTTGAGGAAATCTTCTCTCCAATGCTCAAGATGACTACCTTGCGCATGTTTCTTGAATTCATTGCAATGGAGGACTTAGAGCCAATCCAAATGGATGTGGAAACTGATTTCTTGCATGGAGATCTTATAGATGAGATCTATATGGAACAACTAGAGGGTTATGTAGTTCGTGGTAAGGAAAGTCTAGTTTGTAAGGTCAAGGAGAGCTTGTATGGACTTAAATAGTCCCCTAGACAATGGTAGCAAAAGTTTGATGCTTGTATGAAGACTCAAGGCTATTCTCGAAGCAATGAGGATCATTGTCTCTACACAAAGAGATGCTCAGATGGCCGCTTGATATGCTTGATACTCTATGTCGATGATATGTTGATTATTGGGAAGTCCTCTTTTGACTTGTGAATATAAAAAAGAAGTTGAGTCAAACATTTGATATGAAGGATTTGGGGGATGCCAAACATATTCTTGGCATGCGCATTACTTGTGATAGGAGTAAAAATCTCAAAGTGAGTACATATCCAAAGTACTTCACAGGTTCAATATGTAGGGTGGAAAGGCATTGAGTACACCTTTACCCACATATGTGAAATTGAGCAACGATGATTGCCCCAAATCAGATGAGGAAAAGGAATTCATGACCAAAATTCCCTATCAGTCTGCTATTGGTAGTCTCATGTATGCTATGGTAACTACAAGACCAAACATTGCATTTGTAGTGGGAGTTCTGAGCAGATATATGTCTAATCCAGACAAGAAACATTGCGAAGCGGTCAAGATGATTTTGAGATATTTGAGTGGCACTAAGGACAAGTGTCTATGCTTAGGTAGAGGGAAAGCATCCATTATTGGTTACATAGATTATGACTATGCTAGTTGTGTAGACAATCGTAAGTCTACATCAAGGTACATTTTTCATTTTACTGGAGGTGCTCTCTCTTAAAGATCTCATCTTCAAGAATGTACAACTCTTTCCACCACAGAAGCAAAGTATGTTGCAGCAAGTGAGGCATGTAGGGAAGCATTGTGGCTTTCTCCTCTTGCTTGTGATATGGGTTTACATCAGCATGTACCTTGTTTGCTTAGTAAGAGTCAGAGTGTCATTGCTTTGGCTAAGAATCAGGTCTATCATGAGAAGACCAAGCACATTGAGGTGAGGTATCACTTCATTAGAGATTGCTTAGCCACGGAATGCATTATTCTTGAGAAGGTTCACACTCGAGATAATATTGTAGATGCTTTGACTAAAGCTCTACCACATGATAGCTTTTGACACTATTGTCACTTGATGGGGGTTACTTGATTCATGATTTTACACAGTCACTTGTATACTGTGTAACATGCCCATTAGGCGGGAGATATAGTTTGTATACTTACACTCATGTATTTTTTATCATTCTTTATTTTTTTGCCCATAGTTACTTTGGCCATATTGGCCTTTAGTGGGAGATTGTTATCGTTAGTGTCCATGTGAAAAGCGAAATGGCCACCGAACACTTCTTTGTATATGTTCTTTAATAAATCATAGTGGCCTAGTCAGTCACAAACTGTAAGTTCGACACATTTGTAAGACCTAAGAAGTATGTCTTTGTGCTCTCTGTGTACTGCATTTTTTCTGCGTATTCTGTAGTCTTTTGTGCGGAATACCATGTGCAGCCTTAGAAGCTCAGTTTTGTACTCTGAGGATATCATTGTAGAACTCTCGAGAAGGAGAGCGCACTGTGGTGCATTGCTATTGAAATACTTCAGGTGCCAAGCGTTGGAAGTAGTTGTATTGCAACACCATTTCTTCGATGATCTGCATAGCTTGATTCTATGCCATGATGCGGTCTTCATGGGTGTGCCCAATTTCTTCCACTTTGTATTAACCATGGCGAGCGGGGAGCTTGAAAGGTATCTTGGCCTTCTGCGGCTATCCATCCACCAGGAATGGGCTATGGTTCATAATTATCTTCAAACATTTGTTCCGTTGGAATGGAGACTGTTTCTTCATGCACTAGCACCTCAAGTGAGGATTGCGGTCTTTCATATTGTAATAGCCTTGTTTGTAGTTTTGTAACTTGTTTTTGTAGTTCTAGTACTGTGGCTGGGTCAAGCACAACTGAAGATGTTGATATTGTGGTGCGGGAGGCAGCTATAGTTTTTGACTCTCTTCGCTACTAGATTTGATTCATTTCTTCGCATAATTTTTCATGGGCCTCCGACAGGTTGGCATAATCTTCTAGAATGTTTTTGTGATAGTTCCTATATCCCTACTGCTGATTGGGTCGCAATTGTGGGGGCATGTAATTTGGTGACTGGCTGATCTGGTTCCTCTATTATAGCATTTACGGCCGCTCCACCCTGCACCTTCGCGTTGTATGCACAAGTTTTCATTGAGTGTCGTGATATGTTACATATGGCACAATATATCTGGTTGAGGGCACATGTAGAACTCGTGTGACCTAGATTCTTGCACTTGCTACAATACACCTGTTTGGACGGATCCTTTGCCCCATTCTTACTTGCTTTTAGCCATTCCAGATCTTCTGTAAAGCCTCGAACTTTATGCTCCAAGTGCAAGGCCATTGCAATTACTGCGTCCAATGTCATTCCGCCCACACAGCGAATGATCATTATTTGTTTTAACTGTGGATTCAGGCCGTTAATGAACCATTGTGTGATGACATCATCTGGTAGGTTAGCATGTGCAGGAGGCAGCTGCCGCAAATGGTTATGAACAGTGTCGCATACTCTTGGACAGTCTGGTGTGGTTTCTGTCAATTGTTCTACAAATAGTCAAAGATTTCGGTAGGGTTCTTCTTCAAACGGAACCTCTGTAAAAACGCATCTCTCACATCATCATAGTTAGCGAAATGATTAATATCATATTCGGTCAACCACCTTGCTGCTTCATTAACCAATGTGGCTTGAAATACAATGGCCTTGTAAGCTAGATCCGGTGGATGATTCAACACTGCATAACTGATCTTGAATGTGCGAACATGTGCCTCAGGATCATCCCCTGAAAATCCACCGAATTTGGTATATGTCACCCTACTCGGAACCGGTCGAAGTGGAATGATTGGCTCTGGTTGTTGCTGTTGCTGCTGCTGAAACTGCGGTTGCGGCTGTGGGGGTCTTTATTGCTGTGATTGTGAACCACTCATGGTGCTATTGTGAATAGTACTGGTGTTATCTGTATGTTGAGGAGGTGTCTCTTGTCCTTCAAAATCTGTATTATCAGCCTGCTCACCTACCGGTTCAAAAATGGCGTCGAATCTCTTACTTATCTCCAAATCAAATAGTGTGTCCTCAGCTTTGGTATTGAAATTAGGTAAGCTTGCCCCGAAGAGTGGTGAACGTAATACGGATTCACCAGGTAGTACCGCACTATCACCAAAAAACTTCAAAGTTCCACCAAATGGTACCGAACTTCCATCAAAACTTATCAAACTTTCACCGCACCAAGTTACCTTTTCACCAGAAACGGTCTCACTCGGTAACACAACTTTATCACCAAAAATGGTCGAATTCTGACGAGATAGTGTCGGACCAACATCGCTTGCTACGCAACTGTACCTTCTTTAGAAAGTACCCGGTTCACACTAGAATTCACCAGAATCTCATCATGTGTCACCGAACTGGCACCGGAATCACTGCTAACTAGCTCCGATCCTTCTGCAATGGGACTTAACTAGCCTGTACTTCTACCACCTGGGGGTGTCCCTAATAGATTTGGAACTGCCCAGGGATGTTGATCTCTCCTATACTTTGGATAGCACTCGTCGGAACGAGTAACCAGCATATATCACTTCTGCACCGCTTGCCTTGTGTACTACTCTACCTTTATTGATTATTCTCAATCTATTTCCATCTTCCCACAGACGGCGCCAGTGTTAAAAGCACTTCGGTCAAGTTTCTTTTAATCTCTTTTCGGGTTCTTGGGGATGGTTAGGGGTCTGACAATGCAGAGGCCCTTTATTTAATTTTCCCAAATTAACCTTCAACTAAACTGTACTTATACTTCCAAGGCAACAACGTTCACTATACAGTTACTATTCCTTCCGGTTACGATTAACCTTACACAGTAACTTATTGCGCGAGTTAACAATCACGACATCGCAGAAACTTATTCATGTTAAGACAACGTTACTGTGTTAAGAATGAACTACTGCAATTCAACAAGAACAAAATAACAGTACTCAAAATATCTGCAAATCTGCAACACACTATCTCTGCATGGTCGCCCAGACAGACAGTCTGGTGAACCCGTCCCTCTCTGAAGAACACCGTAATGCCCTTTCATTAATGGATAAAAAGTTACAACTATTCACTATGCCTTTTCGGTGCGTGCGATTTATGAAAAATACAATCCGATGACCTAACACATCCAAATCATTGGATGGCATGACACCATATGAAGCTTGGAATTGCAAGAGACCCTCATTGGATCATTGCAAGATATTTGGGGGCATTGCCTATGCACACATCCCATCACAAATCAGAGGGAAACCTGACCCTAAGGCTGAAACTAGCAAGGAATTCATAGTTAGTAGGCGTGTAGTCTTTGATGAGAATAACTCTTGGTTTGAAGATGATTGCAGGAAAGTTAAACTACCATATGACTTGGAAAATGATTTTCTAACCCTAACTCAAGAAGAACAACACCAAGTAGAGGACATCAACTCAGAAGATGAGGAGCATGTTGATTTCAAAGCTTGGAAGTCAAGAGGCAAGTGCAAACACAAGCAATTAGAGGATCTACCCGAGTCTTCCAATCAAGCTTTAAGAAGGTCACAAAGAGAAAGTAAGAAGCCCATAAGGTATGGACATGATACATACTTAGTCACAAAGCACTCTATGTACATCACTAAAGATTCAATGGCATAGGAGCCTTCTTCATTTGAAGAGGCCAAGAAGAAGAAAGAATGGATAAATGCTATGCAAGAGTGGAAGCATTGCAGGAGAATCACACTTAGGACCTAATTCCTAAGAAACCATATATAAAGGTAATTGGTTTAAGATGGATACATAAAGTTAGAAAGAACTCTCATGGTTCAATAAATAGGTACAAGGCAAGACTAGTGGAAAAAGGATTTGCCCAAACACATGGAGTAGATTATGAAGAAACATTTTCTCCTGTTGCAAAGATGCCAACAATCAAAGTATTGGTAAGACTTGCTGCATCCGAAAATTGGAATTTATATGAGTTAGATGTCAAGAATGCCTTTTGAATGGTTGGATATTAGAAGAGGTGTATATGACACAACCACCAGGTTTTGAAGATGAAGAAAAAGCAGGTTATGTATGCAAGCTTAGAAAAGCACTCTATGGTCTCAAGCATGCCCCTAGAGCTTGGAACCATAGACTTGTTACCTATTTGCAGGATCAAGGCTGTGTAGCAAGGCCTATTCTTCTTTGTTTGTGAAGAAGAACAAATTAGAGATCATCTACTTGTGTGTTTATGTAGATGATATCATTATTACAAGTAATGACTCTGAAGGTATCAAGCAAGTCAAGGCTCAGTTGATAAATGAATTCAAAATCAGTATCTAGGGTTGCTCACTTATTTCCGTGGCTTAGAACTTGTGTATACAGATTCAGGTATATTCATCACACAAAGGAAGTACATAAACGATATCTTGATCAAATTTAAAATAGAGAACACTAAAGATGTAAGTATTACTATGGAGATCAATCATAAGCTAAGCTCACATGAAGGTGAACCATTTGATAATATTACAGGGTATCAACAACTTGTGGATAGTCTTAATTATGCTACCTTGACAAGAGTAGATATTGCATATGTTGTGAGTACATTGAGTCAATTCATGCATGTACCAAGGAAGCCACACATGGAAGTTGCAAAGAGGGTGCTTAAGTACCTAAAGGGTACAATGAATGAGGGATTATTCTATCCCTTCACATTTGACATAGATATAAAGTTATATTCTGATGCAGATTTGGGTTGGCTCCAAGGATGATAGGAGGAGCACTTCAGGGTATCTATCTTTTGTAGGGTCAAAGCTCATATCATGGTCATCCAAGAAGCAACCAACTGTGGCCTTACCTTCCACAGAAGCAAAATATAGAGTTTTGGCTAATGCAACTTATGAAGCTATGTGGCTTAAGTAATTGTATACAGATTTGGAGATACATTCCTACACTCCAACTATATTTGGAGATAATACCAGCTCACTTCATTTGGCTGCTAATCCTGTGTACCATGCCAAGACTAAGCACATTGAAGTGAATTATCATTATGTTAGAGAGAAATTGCTAAGCAAGGACACTCAGTTAGCATATGTGTCAACTCATTCACAATGTGCAGATTTACTTACTAAAGCATTGGATGGAACAAAGTTGAACAGGTTCAAATTGATGATTGGACTACAAGAGATGATTGGCTTAATCAATCCTATACTTTAGGATCACTTTTAAGTGAGCATTTGAATTTGAATTCAAATGCTAGGCTCCAAATGCTATAAAAGATGAACTGAATATCCTGTGTTTTATCTCGAGGTTCAGAGATCATTCATTTGTACCTTCATTGGGAAGAATAGTTCATACTATAGCTCACTCATCCTACACTCATTGAGCAATGCATTATTTCCAATGATCTTGTAATTATACATGATTTATTCTATACATGTTCATTACTTCCTACTCTCTTATCTCTATCACACTCGATCAAAACAATGATCTTGCATGAACTGGTTCTCATTGTGTAGTGCATCATTTTTCATGATTCAAATCATGTCATATTCAGAATATTGTCTACTTTAATCCTACAAAGTTTGATCTACATTGGTTCACTCAATCATCAGATATTAATCAAAGATTACTCACGCATCTGTGATTGTGTATGCATGTAAAAGTTGGAAGTGTTTCACTACTTGCTAAACTTAATTCTTTGTACATGGTTCATCGTTTTAGATGATTCCACTCATCAGTGATAGCTCATTAAGCTAATTAAAGTTCCCCAAAAGGAATTTTGCTAATTGCTATTGTACATAGAGAATTAAATGAAACACTGAGCAAGTGTCTCAACCAAAATAGTAAGTTTTGTACATTGGATCATATGCCTACCTATTTGTTTTCATCCTACCATTTGTGCATCATCTTCCAAGCAACATACATGATCATTTATGCTTATTAGCTAGCTAAAGAGGTTGACCACACTCTCTAGCCATCAATTGTAGCAGGTGTGAAGCAAGATTTATCTACACCATCTCATCTCTTGTGATTATCCACCATCTCTCTCAAGAGGGCCTAACATACTACTGTGGTGGGTAGTGGTTCTGGTATCTCCCCTGTTGTGGATATGGATATGGATAATTTTGCCTAACCACTTGCTTATTGTATGGGAAATCTTGTGTAGTGTGGTTAGTACACCTCCTATCTATGGTGCAATATTGGTGTTAGGGTTCACTAGGGGTTGCGCAATGATTGGGCACACATTAGCCATATGGTCTCCTCCACAGGTACAACATCATTTCAATGGGGAAAATCTAGGCACATTCTTTCTAGATACACTTAACTTCTAAGCTACCTTCTCTGCAAGTTCCTTGATAGATGAAGATGGTTTGGAGGTGAGGCTAGTAGAGCTATCAGAATCTTTATAGATTTTTGAAAGCTCTAATTCATCACCTAGATTATCCTCAATGTCTATGCACATGTGTACACACTCTTCTGTGGATCTAGGGTCCTTTAAGTACACATAAGATCTCAATTTAGTACTTAACAAACCATCTAGGAATGAAGCCACTTGTTTGGCTGGTGTGGGTAGCTCTAGAATAGGGCATATCTCTAAGAATTTATTGTTGATGTGTGAAACATCACAAGAAATGAATTAATGTGATAGTAGAACACCTCTATGGTCACCATTAACTCAATGCTTCTCCAAACTTTGAGAAATAATTGCTTAAACTAAGAACTTTGCTTCTTCAAGAATTTCTAGTCACTGAAATGACATACCTTCACTCTTTTGCTTATTTCTCCTAGCACAAATACTATTTCTCTAAGATCTTTTGGTGGATGAAAGTAGAAGAGTACAAATTTCCAATAAGCTATTATTTTGAAACAAAGGCATCTCTAGAACTCAAGTTATGGCCTTCACAAGATCACCCTATATGAGTTCCCAAAACTAGGAATTGTGCCTCTTTTAGTGAAAATGGTTGTCTAAAAATGCAAATTTGGTGCCTAGCATTGACTTGCAACCAAAATTTGATGCCAGGCATCGACTTGGTGCTTTTTCATCCACTTTTTTAGTGCCAAAAATGCCCCTTTGACCATAGATATAAAGAAAACCCCTTCTATGATAGAAGTCAATGCCAGGCATCGAATTTATGCTGAAACTCGATGCCACGCATCCTGTTGCTCCAAAAACCTCATCTTTTCAAGGAGATCTAGAAGTAGATAAAAGTCAAATATGAAAACAAGGACTTATCAGCTAGATTCAATACTAGGCATCGACTTCCCGCATAAAACTTAACCTTTCACCATAGATTTGATGCCAGGCATCAACTTGCTTGGAAAACTTCAACTTTTGAGATCATTACACAACACACAAAGCATGGAGATGGAGGAGAGAATCTCATACACAGAACTTTAACTAGTTCTTGTCATAGCTATGGAAAACTCAGAAGTTTACAAGAGCTTTCTCCCTTAGAGAAGCCCGACTATACTCAGTCATACAAAATGAACTTTTTCTCACTCTAACTCATTGTCTTCGTCTCTGTGTTAGCTGATACAAATTAACTTGTGAACTTGTCCCTTCACATAGGCATGTGGATTTCTTCTAAAGCTTTGACCTTCAAATATATGTCTATTTAGTGATTGTTTCTCCAACAACTCCCCCTCAATAACTAATGGATATTCTCTGTTTCTTCATATCATCTTCTTTTCTTTTACTACTGCGATGCTTTTGAATCTGTTGGTCTTCACACCATCCAAGCTCTTTTTCATTCTATCTGCTTTTTGATCCTTTGTAGAAATGTACTCCACTTCAATCTCTTTTCTCCTTTACCTTTTCTCTCAAGAATTGATAATGTACCTCTATATGTTTTTTCTTGCATGAATACTGAATTTGTTGCAAGATAAAGTGAACTCATATTATCTCCATGTATTGTAGGTATACCTTGATCAATGCCCAAGCTTTTGAACAATGTCTACATCCATATAACCTCCTTAGCTGCTTCCACAAGTCCTTTGTACTCAGCTTCAATTGATGATAGTGCTACTATATGTTGTTTCTTTGAACACCAACTTACAAGCTTATCACCAATATATATCATGTAACCATGAGTTGATCTTCTGTCATCTTGACTATCTGCCCAGTCTGAATCACTATAGGCTCTCAACTTCAAATCTGAAGTAAAAGGATAATATAATCCTTCCTTTATAGCTCCTTTGATATATCTGAGAACTGTTTGACCTGCAATCCAATGTGGATCCTTTGGACAATGCATGAATTTTGACAACACTCCCACTGCATAACTCATATCAGCTCTTGTTTTGTAGCATAGATCAAACTACCCACAAGAGATTGATACTTCATCATATCTTTATATTCTGCACCATCATATTTACTTAGCTTGTGGTTGACTTCTAGTGGAGTTGAAACTTCTCTACTTTTTTTCATTCCAAACTTCTTCAACAAGTTTAGAAGATACCTTTCTTGTGACACATATACGCCATGATCTGTATAAGTGACCTCCATTCCAAGAAAGTATGAAAACTTTCCTAGGTTAGTGATCTTAAAATCTTTCTCAAGTAATCTTTTCACCTCCTTGATTCCTTCATTTGAAGTACCTGTGATTATAATGTCATCTACATAAATACAAATGTAGATTGTACCTTCCTCTGTTCTTTTGATGAGTAGACTTGGATCCGTTTTTGAACTTTGATATCCAAGATCATTGAGATACTTCACCAATCTATAGTTCCATGCTCTTGGAGCTTGCTTCAATCCATAGAGTGCTCTTCTTAACCTACAAACAAAATTTGGATACTTGGAATCTATAAACCCTTGAGGTTGTTCCATGTATACCTCATCTGATATGTATCCATTCAATAATGCATTCTTTATATCCAGTTGACTCAAAGTCCATCCTTTTGAAGTTGCAATAGCAATGATTGTCCTTATAGTTGACATCTTAGCTACAGGACTAAATGTCTCATCATAATCTATTCCATAAGTTTGGGCTTAGCCTTTCACCACCAATCTAGCTTTGTATCTAGATATACTTCCATCTGCAAGCTTCTTCACTTTATAAACCCATTTATTTCCAATTACCTTCTTACCATTTGGTTTAGGAACAAGTTCCCAAGTCTTGTTCTCCTCTAGTGCATTGAACTCTTTCTTCATTGCTTGTTACCTCTTGCTTCATCATAGTTCTGAGGTTCTTCATCATCTTTGACCATATATGCATAGTTCTTCTGTGTTATGTAAGAAGTATCATAAGAATACCTTTCTGGCCGCCTTCTATTCCTGCTTGACCTTCTTGGTTCACATTCTTCATAAGTGTCTGGATACACTTCTTCATCAAATATAGGAGCTTCTTCATGTCTTCTTGTTAATCCACTTCTGGATGTACTTGCTTGCATATAGTCTTCATCTTCATTTACTTGCACAATTGATTTTCCTTTCTCACATCTTCTTACCTCTTCTTCAAATTCTAGAAACAAGAAATTGTTTGGTTAGAGGATTCCACAACCTGTAACCCATCTGCTTTTCATCATAACCAATGAGCACATATTTTTCTGCCTTTGGTTCAAGTTTATGTCTAAGTTGTGATGGCACATAAGCATATGAAATTTATCCAAACACTTTACAATGATCTAGTGTTGGTTTCTTACCCCACCATGCTTCATATGGAGTCATTCCATTGAGAGCTGCACATGATAATCTATTCACAAGATATGTAGCTTTATTTACAACCTCAACCCAAAGATGATTTGGACAATTCTTCTCTTTCAGCATGGCTCTAGCAAACTCAACCAAAGTCATGTTTCCTCCTTTTGTTACACCATGTTGTTCTGGTGTATACCTGCAGGTTATTTCTCTCTTAATACCTGCATTCCAAAGATAATCATTGATCTCTTAGGAGAAGTATTCTCCCCCCCCCCCCCCCCATCAGACCTCAGTCTTTTAGGCTTTTCACCTGGGACTCTCTCTGCATATGCATGAAAATGCATGAAAGCTCCAAACACTTCTAATCTTTCCTTCAAAACATATAAATGTATCCATCTTGTAGCATCATCAATGAAAAGAACATAATACCTTGAGCCACTGATAGATCCTTCTTTTGTTGGTCCCCATACATCTGTATGAATGAGCTCTAGTAATCCATCATGTTTGAATCCTTTCTTCAGAAATGGTAACCTGTGTGCTTTTCCTATCCGACATGCTTCACATTTATAAACCATATGTTGACTATGCACATTTGGTAATCCTAGAATAGAGTGATTTGCAACCATAGCTTTAATTCCTTTTTCATTGAAATGATCGAATCTCTTATGCCAGAGATCAAGTTCTGTAATCACCCCATCATGTGTGAGCAAAGCTTGACCAATGTCCCCTTGCACTCTTAAAGTAAAGAGTCTACCTTCTTTCTTACCACAAACAATCTGATTATATCCATTCTCTAGATTTTCAACAAATACTCCTTCATTTCTAAACTTGACTTGAAAACTTTTTTCAACTATCTGTCCCACACTAATCAAGTTTTTAGGTATTGTAGGAACATACAAAACATTGGTTAGCAAATCTGCTCCACTCTTGCATTTCACTTTTCCAATTGAATGTACACTATGTCTTGTATTATCACCTGCTTGAACTGTATGACTAGAAATGCCTTTTTCCAATTCTAACATCAATTCTATGTTTCCTAACAAATGATTAGAACATCCAGAGTCAATGTAAAATACCTTTAGATCTTGTGTATCTAATATGATTATTGAGTTCATCATCAATGATGTATGCCCTTCATTCTGTGTGTCACTTGCATAGTTGTAGTAGGTGGTGTTGTAGGATTGATTCTGTCCCCAACTTCTTCATCCACCTCTACCATAGCCTCCTTTTTTACTTTGTCTACCTCTTTGAGAGTAACTTTGATATCTTCCACCTCGGCCTCTGCTATTGTTGTTTTAATTTTGGTTTGATCCTTGTTGAATATGCCAACAATCATGCACCAAATGATTGCTCAATCCACACATCCAGCAAGCCTTCTTGTTGTTATTTTGATTACCTCTTCCTCTTCCAAAACCTCTTGCTCTTCATATTCCAGTGCTTCAGCCTCTAGGATAATAAACTTGAGAACTCGATTCCTCTTCATCCTTTGCTTTACATTTATCTCCTTTCTTCTTGTTCTTCATGTACATTGCAGAATTTTGTCCTTTACCTCCATCTCCCTTCAAGTCTTGCTCGAATGTGAGCATCAAACCAAGCAATTGGTTAAAATCTAGAACAAAATGATTCATAGAAAGTTTTGTTGACAAGACAAAAGGTTTCCATTTTTCATCTCCTCTCAATCCTGCAAGCAATTGAGCGATGAATCTGTGATCTTCAACACCTTCATCAATGGATCTAAGACTATCTACTAGATCTTTCATCTTAGTGACATAATCACTAATAGATAAACTTTGACCATAGTCTTAATTTCTTTGCTTTGGTAGTACTTTGGAAATGATATTCCAATGCATTCCATATATCTTCAGATGATTCCATCTCTGATGTGTGGTAGCAAATGATATGAGATTGTATTGTAGATGTAAGCTTTTGCACTTGCGTCCTTCTTCCACCAATGCTTTAAAGCATTCAGTTCTTCTTTCTTTGGTTGGATTTCATCTTCAAATAGTGGCTTCTCTTTTCACCTATTACATATACCATGAGATCCTTACTCATAAGTAAGTCTTCCAATCTCATTACCCATGCGAGATAATTATCTCTGTCCAATTTGTCAATGGAGAAATGATATGCCGTACTCCTTTCCTTCTGTTGCAACCTATGAGCTTAAAGGATAAAGGATAATACCTTTTTATGTTCTTTGTGTATGAAGATGCTTTTGAAGTAACCTTCCAATGCCTTGAGTCTTCCAATGCTTTAGCTTTCAAACTTTAATGAAAACTTTTCAAAAACTTCTCATACCTTTGCTGCCTTCTGCTGTCTAGAACCTTTCTACTTTGATACCACGTTAATGTGTGAAACATCATAAGAAATGAATTAATGTGATACTAGAACACCTCTATGGTCACCATTAACTCAATGCTTCTCCAAACTTTGAGAAATAATTGCTTAACTTAAGAACTTTGCTTCTTTAGAAATTTCTAGTCACTGAAATGACATACCTTCACTCTTTTGCACTTTCTCCTAGCACAAATACTATTTTTCCAAGATATTTTGGTGGATCAAATTAGAAGAATATAAATTTCCAATAAGCTATTATTTGTGAGAAATGGATCTCTAGAACTCAAGTTATGGCCTTCACACGATCACCTTGTATGAGTTTCTGAAACTAGAAATTTTGCCTCTTTTAGTTAAAATGACTGTCTAAAAATGCAAATTCGATGCCTAGCATCGACTTGCAACCAAAAGTTGATGCCAAGCATTGACTTGGTTCTTTTTTAGCCACTTTTTTAGTGCCGAAAATACCCCTTTGAACATAGATATAAAGAAAACCCCTTTTATGATAGAATTCGATGCTAGGCATCGGGTTGCTCCACAAACCTCTTCTTTTCAAGGAGATCTAGTAGTAGATAAAAGTCACATATGAAAACAAGGACTTATGATCTAGAGTTCATACCACACATCGACTTCCCACATAAAGCTCAACCTTTCACCATACATTTCATGCCAGGCATCGACTTGCTTCGAAAACTTCAACTTTTGAGATCATTACACAACACACAAAGCATGGAGATGGAGGAGAGAATCTCATACACAGAACTTTACTAGTTCTTGTCATAGCTATGGGAAACTCAGAAGTTTACAAGTGCTTTCTCACTCAGAGAATCCCGACTATACTCAGTCATACAAAATGAACTTTTTCTCACTGTAACTCATTGTCTTTCTCTATGCATTAGTTGATACAAACTAACTTATATAGTTTTTCTCAATCTCGTGACTTTTAAAAAACTTCTAGAACTAAAGTGAACTAACTTTACAAATATAATACACTTGTGAATTTGTCCCTTCACATAGGCATGTGGATTTCTTCTAAAGCTTTGACCTTCAAATATATGTCTAATTAGTGATTGTTTCTCCAAGAGTATTGTCTAAATCATCTTCTTGCAAGTTGAACTATTTCTTGAGATATGTTTGTTTGAAGCTATGTATTAGCGATGATGTGTTGTGCCTAATGCCACTCTTAGAGAAATCAGTGATAGAGGCTTCTAGAAGTTGTTGTATGTTCTTGAATTGCCTCTGGTGAAGTGGTTGGAACCAGATCAAGGCAACATTCTTGAGTGTTAAGCCAAAATCATTATATTGCATGAACAATAATTCAATTTGTTCAACTCTCAACACTTGCCTAAACTCTACTACATGATCGTATGGATCTCGTGTGCTGTAGAAGCAAATTTCTCATGGGCTTAACCCATTGTGTAGGCCTCAATATCCTAGGATGTTTTCTCGGCCTTGGCAGGGGAAACTCATCCATTCCTCTTTGTATTCTTGGGCCTCTATGCCTGTCACTATCCATTCTACTCGTTTCTGGTCCGATTCATTCTCTTCCAAGTGCAAAAATTACTTCAGGTCTATCTCTACTCTTGTTCTTTTGAGTTCCATGAGCTTGGGAAGTCCTACCTCCTTGGTTACCAAAAGAGACATTTGATCTTGGTTAGGGAAATATTAATTCACCCTTCCAAGTGTAAGCATGCCTACCATGCTCCCATACCACAAACACTCTTTTGAGGTGTTGTCTAAGTAGAATAACTTTCTTGGTGTATCAAGATCTTTAAATTTATATATGGTGACCATCCTGATTTCACTTGGTTGGTCAAGTTTATATCTCTAGAATTCCTCCTTTGTTTCATTGTTCAAGAATAATTCTATGCTTTTGTTGTCTTGAGGAATCCACTATCGAGTAATGACTCTGGTTAAGACTGACTTGCCTCTAGGGTCCTGGGTTCTCGCCCTATGTCTCCTTGCTCTTGATCTCCTATCTCATTCTTGAGAACTCATTTTTCCTATCTGGTAAGTTGGTAACCACATACATGGTTCCTTGTTTATCAATATTTGAACCCTCTTTAAATTTAACTACTGGATGTTCAATTCTGAAGGGTTGATCCGAATTTTTGAGTTGTACCATTGGTCCCCTCAGACTATCCTCATAGATGCATGCAACTAATCGGTTTGTCCTAATATAGTCCTTACATATCGGTAGTGGACTTCAATATGCTTGGTTCTAGCATGGTATACCGGATTAGCTGCAAGATGTAGTGAGCTTGTGTTGTCACAAAAATGTGAGGTGTTGAAGAATGAAGTCCAATATCCATGTACAAAGACTTTAGCCATATGATTTCTTGAGTTGCATTAGCCAAACCTCTATATTTGGCTTCAATAGAAGATAATTCCATGGTTGGTTGATTCTTGGATGACCAAGAAATGAATTTTGAACCTGAAAATGATACATACCTGGATGTGCTTCTTTTATCGTATCTAGATCTGGCCCAATCCGCATTTGAGTAGGCCTTTACCTCAATATCTGAATTAAATGGATAAAAGAAACCTTGATTCATGGTCCCCTTTAGGTACTTGAGGACTCTCTTGGCTGCTTCCATATGTGGTCTTCTTGGCTTATGCATAAACTAACTCAATATACTAACACTATAGCATATATCCACCCTTGTGAGTGTTGCATGGTTCAAGATTCCAACCAAGCTTTGATAGCTCTTGATGTCTTCAATTGGCTCTCCTTCATAAGCACTAAGCTTATGATTGTGCTCTTTAGGTGTACCTACACACTTGGTGTTTTCCATCGTGAACTTGATGAGCATGTCATGAACATACTTCCATTGAGTGATGTATATACTTGAACTTGTGTAGATTAACTCCAATCCAAGAAAATAAGTGAGTGGTCTGAGGTCACTTATTTTGAGCTTCTCCTTCATTTGAGCATCAAGTTGATAGAGCTTCCATATTCTAGATGCAGCAAGACTAATGAGAACCCTAATTGTAGGCATTTTTGCAATAGGAGGGAAAGTCTCCTCATAATCAATACCATGGGTTTGAGAAAACCCTTTAGCAACTAACCTTGCTTTATGCCTATTTATACTTTCATCTGGATTCCTCTTGATTTTGTATATCCATTGAGACCCAATTACCTTCATAGATGGCTTGTTAGGTACAAGCTCCCAAGTGTCATTCTCCTTCAAGGCTTCCATTTCTTCATCCATTGTATCTCTCCAAGATTTCTTGCTTTGTGCTTCTTGAAATGTGGTAGGTTCTTCATTGGGTGAATCCTTTGCAATGTAGATTGAGTGCTTGGTGACCAAAGAAGTATCATAACCATAGCTCTCTAGTTTCTTCTTCTCTCTTCAAGACCTTCTAAGTGGTTGATTTGAGCTCTTGGGTCCATATGTAGCATCTTGCATCTTTGCTTTACCTTTGCTCCTCCATAGCTTTAGTCTTTCCAAGTCTTATAGGTCAATCTTCGAATCACTTTCTTCGATTTGCTTTGGCTCCTTTGGTTGAAGTGATGGAAAATCTTCATCCAAGTCATAAGGCAGCTTCACTTTCCTATCATCATCAAACCATGATTTGTTCTCATCAAAAATTACATCTCTACTCATAGAAAATCCTTTATTGGTTGGATTGTACAATCTATATCCTTTTTGGTTTTGATAATAACCAATAAATATGCACTTCTCTACCTTAGGATCCAATTTCTCTCTTACTTGAGAAGGAATGTGAGCATAGGCTAAGCATCCAAAGATTTTACAATGCTCTACACTAGGTCTTCTTCCATTCCACACTTCATATGGAGTGGTTCCATCTAGTGACTTAGATGGAAGTCTATTTATGAGATATGTGGCTATAGACACAGCCTCTGAGCATAGGTAGTTTGAAAATCCCTTTTCATTAAGCATGGACCTTGCAGCTTCAGCAATAGCTCTGTTTCTCCTCTCTGCTACACCATTGAGTTTGGGTGTATACCTTGTAGTGACTTCCCTTTTAATGCCCCTTTCATGCAAGAAGGCATCAAATTCAGAAGAGAAGTATTATCCTCCACCATCTGATGTGAGTCTTTTCAAAGACCTACATGTTTGGTTTTCAACAAGAGCAACATACTTCTTAAAGCAATTAAAAACTTCATCCTTGTGCTTCATGAAAAACAAAATGGTCCACCAAAGAAACATAATATCTTGAACCTAATAAAGATGGCTCCTTACTTGGACCCCACACATTCGTGTGCACTAGATCCAAAGGATTTTGATACACATATCGCTTCTTATTGAAGGGTTGTCTATGAGCCTTGCCGAGTTGATAGGCTTCACACTTATAAATCATCTGTTGCCTTGTGGTATTAGGCAAACCAAGTACACTTTTCTCCCTGCAAATTAGTTTGAGTGTCCTCTCACCAATATGAGCAAGCCTTTTGTGCCATACCTCCAACTCTGTGAGAGTTTGAGATCCATAGCTAAACAAAGCTATGTTCTTTGTATCTTCCACTTCAAAAGTGAAAAGCCTTCCTGTCTTTTATCCTTTGGAAATCCTTCTAAATCCTTGCCTTGGGTCTTCAACATATGCTCCAAATTTGTTGAATCTAACCTGCAATCCTTTTTCAACAATTTTTCAAACACTTATTCAATTTTTGGTAATTGTAGGGATATACAAGACTTTGCTTAAGAGGTTCATATTCCCATATGATGTCTTCACATTACCTATCTTCTCCACTGAGTGCTTTGTGTCATCTCTTGTTTGCACTTCATGCTTGTTATGAGGATCTTCCAAATCAAAAAGTAAAGCCACATTTCTTGCTATATGATTTGAGCATCCGGAATCAATGTAAAAGATGTGACCATCATCCTTACCCTTCTTCACTTATAGATTCATAATCAATAATGAATCTTTTTTACTTTGGACCTTTGCATAGTTATTGTAGTCTCTTCTTCCTCTATGGCCACTTTAATAGTTGTTGTTGTTGTTGTAATTGTTGTTGTAGTAGTAGTTGTTGTAGCCTCCATTGTATCTGCCTCTATTTGATCCATAGCCACCTCTATTGAATCCTCTTCCTCTTGAGTTCCTCGGGTTCCTGAAACATTCTTCAGTAGTATGATTAGATGAGCCACATATATTGCAAGGTTGAGACGATTGGAATTTCCCCCTGCCTTGCTTTCCACCTCTACCTCTTCCTGTAGCTCTTCCTCTACTTGCAAAGTTTGTTTGGAGAGAGCTACCTTCATCTTCATTCTTCCTATTCTTTGACTTTTCCTTGACCTTAGCTTTATCAGAATATAAGGCAGAAGTTTGATTACCTCTTGAGAACTCACCACCTTTTCTAATCTCTGCTTCATGAGTGAAGAGTTGGCCCATGAGTGTGTTGGGGTCGGGTACATGCATATCGATGTATAAATCCATGGCTGTTGTGAATGACTCCCACTTCTCATCTCCTTTGATTCCATTGATGATTTGTCTAACGATTTTCTCCTCTTCAATTACCTCTCCAATGCTTCCAAGTTGGTTGGATATCTCCTTCATCTTTGTGACATAATTAGTCATACTTTGCTTCGGGCTTTTCTTCATTGTTGTGAACTCCATCCACAATTGGTTCTTCCTTGCTTGAGTGTTGGAGGAGAAGAAAGAAGCAAGTGCATTCCAGGTCTCTCCTGATGTCTTGCATCCCTTGACATGAGGTAAAAGAAAATCAGAGATTGAGTTTAGAATATAGGACCTTGCAAGTGCATCCTTCGAACAAGAATTCGAAAGTCTTTCCACTTCTTCATGTGATGGTTGGCCTTTGTTCCTCATGGTTGGGATTGCTTCATCTCCACATATGAGTCCATATAGATTCCTTCCTTGAAGGTAAGCCTCTATTCTTAGAGACCATGTTGGGTAGTTGTTTTGATCCAATTTGTGAATTGTTCATGGAAATCCATCTCCAATGTTGCTTGACTATGATCTGATACCACTGTGAAGAGAGATGATGGATGCAATCTAAAGATGAGTTGGTGCTACTACAAACGGCTTCACACTAGCCAACTAAGACTTCATATTTGATTATTAGACCGTTTGAGCTTCCTAAATCCACCAAAATATCAGCCAAGTACTTTGGAACATGTATCTTTTTTAACATATGCCTGCTTGAAAAAATGAACAGTACTCTCAACCTGATAGAAATTAGATAAATTCCTTTTGGGCATAGCAAGTAGACTTAGTTAGCTTGCTAATCCAAGTTAAAAAACTTCAAATGATCAACTGAGTAATGAGAATCAGATTCATCAACATCAGGAACACTCCTTCCATTTTTGGGGCTCTGCAGAGATAGACTAGTGCGTAGTAAAATGCAAATTTCTCCCAAATTATAAATCCAATGAACATGAAATTTTATATGAAAAAACTAAACCTAAAAAAAAAGTCTAACGCACTTTAGAACTCTGAAAAAGGTTGAGTAGAGCTTGAGATATGAGCTTCTGAGTTTACTGCTCTAAGTGAGTATATCAGAGAACAAAACAAAGAAGTAGAGAATGATGAATGTATAGATTCACATATGATTACAACCAGATTGGCGATGAATATTTGCACAATGGGTGTGGAATGATAGAGCCATTGAGTAAGCTCTTCAATATCTACAAAATGACATGAGATGGTCACGTACAAGGCTTGCTAATCACCACTTCCTTCTTGCTCCTTTTATAGATACTTTTGGAGGGAGTTTTGAATTTGAATTCAAATGGCTCCACCTAAAAGTGATCCCCAAAGTTAGGACATATTCCCTCAGCTCACTAATTCGTGGTTTTAGGTAGTTAGAGCCATGAATTTGCTTTTTACATCATGGATGACGTAAGCCATTCTTTTTCTTTTTTCTTTTTCACAATTACAAGAGATAAAATATACTCTTTTACAAGAGGTGTTCACATGACTACACATATGACTACAAATGAACATAAATCAAATAATATCAAGCATGTAGGCTTGGGTAAAATGCACCAACACTTTGGTCTCTCCAAGAGCTCTTAATGATCCTTTAAAAATTCCAAGTTTAGCTCAATCTTTTAACTTGAATTAATAGAAAATTTCATTCAGACACTTTTAGAGACCCTTTTTCCCCCTTTATATTGATAAAAAAAATTTTCTAGAGTTCCCTAGGTTTCTAATCCCACTAAGGGTCAACTTCAAATTACCCTATCTAAAAATCAATGCATTATTCTTAAGAAACAAGCTTTTCGACGCACTCTAGAGCTCAAAAAATGAATTTCGTACAAAAACGTTATGTCGATTTAGGGTTCTAGGGTTTAAAACACACAAACATGATATCTCAAGATATTTGAGTATTTTTCTAAGGCCTTCATAAATGTATGGGTAAAACAATTTGTAAATATGCCCAAATTTAGCCTCAATTTTCACAAAATTACGACCTTATTTTTTGTCGAAAATGATAGAGGGGTGTCTGTCACGATAAATGGTCTCTATCATGCGTGGCGGTCTATCATGATAGATGGGTATCTGTCACGATAGACGATGTCTATCGTGATAGATGGTGTTTATCATCTATCCTAGTTTTGGTCTATCATGATAGACAGATGTCTATTGCAATAGATGGATGTCTATCATGATAGATGGTGTCTATCATGTGTCGCCTGTCATCTATCACGGATTTTGGTATGTCATGGTAGACGAGTGTCTATCACGATACATAGGTATCTATCATGAAAGAGGAGTGCCTATCTTTTGTCGTGGGTCTATCCATCGTGATAGTATGGTGCCTTCACGGTAGTCGGTGTCAGTCATGATAGACGGTGTCTATCGTGGGTTTGGTCTCTTGTGATAGATGGGTGTCTATCACGATAGACTAGTGTCTATTATGATAGATGGTGCCTATCCCGATAGACGTTATGTCACAATACATGGTGTCTGTCCTGATAGATGGTGTTTGACATCTGTCGTGGTTTTGCTCTCTTGCAATACACCAAAAAATGCAAATTTCTAGTGATTTGGAATGCTCTTGTGGTGTGGTTTATCCTGCTATGCATGAAAACAAGCAATAAAATCTTTATCTGTTTGTCATGACAGATAGAGGTCATGGTCTCAAGACCTGTGTAGAGGTTTGTCATACGTGCAAAAGCTATTGGAGATGATGATACAATCGAAATGTGCAAACAATGCTGAAAAACACATGAAAATAGAATGGGTGTAAGCTCTCTCTCACACAAGTGGAATGAGGGAAATGAGGTGGGGATGGGAATATGACAAAAAAGAAAAGAAAAGTCAATAAAGATGGAGATGGAAGTGGGAGATGGTGAGGATGATGATGATGATGGTGATGAAGAATGTAAGAAAAAATAATGAAAAGTAGGGAAATTACCTATTATGACTCCAACGTCACAGCTCTACATGTTACCATCATATGCTCATCCTCAAAGCTCTATCCCTGACAACAATGCCAAATTCGGTGTCACTCTAGCACAATGGTGAGTACCAATGTGAGGAGATTCACCTCATAAATGTCAATACGTGGAGATTTGAGGACTGGTATGATGACCATGAGCAAGTGAAGGCACAAGTGCGTGAGTGAGAAGCACACTAGCATTCACACACATACACATGCACATGCACACAAGGAAAGAATAAAGAGAGGACCAATGGAGTGCTTTCAATTATCAAAGATCTCTAGCTCTTTTTATATTTTGTTGAGTGTTTTCGGTCTTGTCCAGACTTGATGTCCGGCCTACTTAAAAATTAGGTTCCAGGTCTTATTTAAGGGCTCAAACAGAGTCTAAAAATGATGAAAATGGATACATAGGTAGTTCTAGTACTCCTCAAGCTGGAGGACTCATCAACTTGAAGAAAATGGAGTTTAATATACCAAAAATATTATTTACAATGTTGGCATAGTGATGAAAATCACTTTTGGTTGGAAATAATTTATGAAAAAAATGATTATGCCTTATTGTCAGATTATGCTTGATTGCTCTATCTCCTCATTGCTTCTAGACCAACAATGGGTTGATCTGTTGAAAAAAAAAAATCCATTGTCTATGTGTGTTAAACAATTTTTAGTTATGTCTAAAAAATTATCATCATGTAAATTGGTTACCCTCCATTTATGTCAAGAGGGTGTTAACAGGAGATTGATGTCTGCATATTATGTGTTGAAAATGATTGGTAAGAGTTCTTGCACAGTGCTTCCCATCTACAAATTGATGTCGGCATATTATGTGTTGAAAATGATTGGTAAGAGTTCTTGCATAGCGCTGCCCCTCAAACCGAGATCAACCATGATGATTATCGAACGGAGAAGGAGCCACCACAGCGAAGTGCCGAAGGAGCAGATTGTCACTAGACTATGATCATCACTCTATTACGGTCGTCACCAGACGAAGCATAGCCAACATCGGACGAAGGGTGGTCATCACTGGCCTATAGCACCAAACTCGATGCACTGGACTGTAGCATCTGACTGGAGGATCATCGTAATATCACCAGAAATCGGCAAGATTAGGAGCACCAGGACCCAAGTATTGGAGGAGCATGCTCTCACTGCACTGGTGACCAAGATGGCACCGGAATGGAATCCAGACAAGAGGCAGATAGCAAATCTAATCGCAGAAACTACACCGCACCACACGCATCAGGGATGGGATGCTAAGAATGGGGATGGCTATGCGGAATTGTTGTGATGTGAATGAAGTTGTAAGCCCAACCAGAGGTGGCGGAAACTCGACTCTCAAGGAAACACGAAAGAAGACTTACTTCAAAATGCGCAAATGCATAGAGCAACGCTATGGAGACAATGATTAGCGACTTAGAGCTCTGTGCATTCTAATAATGATCATACACACAGCGCAGTAACCATCGCCCATATGGGGGTGTGAGAGTCATCAAGCGAAACAAATTGAGATCAAGAAAACTAGGGCACAGGATTGAGCGGCGGGAACATCCAAAAACACCCAACGCAACTAATAATAATGCATGAATCACGTATGTATCAACAGGAATGCACCTAGGAAAATAGCGGCCGACAGAACAATCATGGAAACCAGTGGGACACAGAGATGCTCCAGCCGATACAACCAAAGGGGGGGTAAGTCCAGATGGCACCAATGTTAATGGGCGAATGGCATTCTCACCCATTAGAAGAGGAAGGAAAGAAATGCATACTTACAACAGATAGTGTACAGAATTGACAAAGGAGATGAGGTAGAAAGAGAATACCGACATGAATCCATGACAGAGCCATTCCAAGATGCGTGCATTGTTCTTTCATTAAGCAAACTAATATATTTATACATAATTTTCATGCCCATTCGTATGGGACTTGTACCCATTCATTGCACCCCTTAGTCAACCCTTCAATTAAACCTTAATAAGACTACAAAATGCCTATAAGCCCATGCCACTCTAACACTGGCACGCACGGTGGACTCCAATCCCACACCATGCGTACCAATGTCCAAGGGTTATGATATGCAACTACCCTATGAAACATTATCCACCAACCAAAGTGCATGGCCCAAATCCCTGGTATGGAAGGTAAGACAATGCCCATAACAAGTCCAGAACTATGAGAAATGTGTAATGCAAAGCAAAGTGCCTGGAACTTAATCCAAGTTATGCAAGTACATTACACACAACCCATAGTCTGCCCTTTTATATGCATTAGTCAAGAAGTGCAAAAAATGGCATAATTACATTGCTCATCTTATACATCAATTACATCACTTTCATATAACTTCCTATATTACATCATTATCATGTACAATCTATGTAAAAGAGGGGTGTATCATCCAATCATAGCATTTCCTCGCCAATCCGCACTTCTATACTATATATCCGGCTCCCCATAAGGACTACAACAGAAATCATCACATAATGATCAAGCATAGCTTGTCTTTTTGGATTAGTATGATCAATAAATAACAATATATGAAGACTCAAATCATCATGAAGGCATGTATCCCATAGTCCCACATCATCCACCACTCAAAACATGTACACAAAAGAAAAGAAAATCATTGAATGCTTTTGCCGAATCAATGCTACCTCACATTCCCATGGAGTGTTTCTGTCGAGTTAATGCTACCTCACACTCTCTCGTTACCGAAAACAGAAAAAATGAGTGCTTCTGCCGAATTGATGCTACCTCGCACTCATACCGCACTTCCGCATGCAAGCCTTTAGCACCATCCATCATGCCAACCCATAGGATACAAACCTTCACGTGATAGGGTTGCCATAATTCAAGCATACCCCTCAAAAGAAACATCCACGCATGAATCATAATATGCAACATGCAAAAGACATACCTCACAACATACTTCCAAAGCCAACATATCCAGTAAAGCAAACATAGAAACATAGATCATCTTCTTTATTATCATCACATCAAGGATGACCAAATAAAATGCCAAAACTGGAACAGAAACTTCATTTTCTTTGCACTCTTTCTCTTGTTTATGTTATGATATATTTATGTTACTATTATTATTAATATTATTTAAAGATGTTTTTTTTTAGGGTACAAGGAAAGTTGAAATGACAATGAAATTGAAATGTCCAGCCGGGCAGGAATCGAACCGAGGCCATCAGCCCCATGGCGTTCGATCCTATCCGCTACACCAAACCCATTTGGACATTATTTAAAGATGTTTTATATATGTGTGATTAAAAATTTTATTATATGTTTTTCACTTTCTTGCTCCCTTTCATTGTCTAGTACAAGAAGGTGGCCATCAGATAATGAGTGGGGAAAGAGATAGGCAACAAGGGTGAAATAATCGGAAGAATGATGAGAACCTGAGACTGTGGGAATCACTGGAAAGCACACCATATACCACGAGGTTCGCATGCTACGCACCAAAATCATCCGATGATCACCAAACTCCGTGGAACGTACCTAGGCCACACCGGAGTAAGACCGAAAAGGGCAGGTGGGAAGTCTCTCGCATGTGTGTTCGGTAGGTCGGGTCAGGTCCGTGCAAGAGCCGCAAGTGGGGTCAATGCTTAGTAATAGGTGCATGATGATCAGAGGCTATTGATTGGCGAACAATTGCTTCCCGCATAGGTCCACATTAGAGATAAGTGCACCGGACCTGGGCAGGGGCAATCAAGTAGTGAGCAATGATGCTACCAATATGCGCTAATGATGAAAATAATAGCGGCACGAGAGAAGAGCAGCAACAGTGCTTTGATGTGCACTTTGCTATGTCCAGGCCGTTTGTTTCTACTGGGCAAATTTTTCAATTGATTGAGATTAAAATGAGGTTGTGCTCTGATAGTGGCTTCTTCTAATGTTGTATATGAATAACACGAACTGTGCCTTTGTCATCATTCATATTCCTACTGTAGCAATCCATCTATAGACTCATGTCGGTATTCTCTTTCTACCTCATCTCCTTTGTCAATTTTGTACACTATCTATTGTAAGTATGCATTTCTTTCCTTCCTCTTGTGACGAGTGAGAATGCCATTCTCCCGTTAACAGGGGGAATACATGCCTTCTAATTTTAATGCATTTCTAGCTAAGTGTGGGATAAAACATCAATGTATAGTGTCATATATATGTAAGAAAAAGGAAAATGAATGAAATAAGGAATGATGACTTAGTGAGCTAGTGGTGTAACTCTAATGCCATGTAGAGGTTACCACAACACACATATAAGATCAAGGTTAGATAGAAAGAGAGATATCAATACTCATGGGCATAACACACAATATTTGGTTATAATGGAAAGTGGACTCAAGATGAATAGAAAATGAACTAAACTCAATTCAACTAAAAATCATAACTCTAATACAATGGAACTCAAACACTAAACAATATATAGATGGTTCTATCAACCCATGCACTCCATATATGGAGCTTATATGGTGATCTAGATAGAAGCTAGGTGAAGGGCTATAGGCCAACACAATGGGTACTAAGATGGATACCCTAATGGTTCCATACACCACAAACGATGATCCTACATGCCTACCCATGTTCTAGGGTCGTGGTAGCTTGATCCATGCCCAAAATAATCTCCACCATTGAGCTATGAGGTGAACCCAATGGTAGAAATGTAGGATCAACAACCATTTGTTTGCAACCCTTGATCTTGCTTAATCCACACTTAGGATCAAGTCTAGATCCAATGGCCCATATTAAATAGACCCTTCCCCAAGTTAAGAAAGCTACTTTTGTTTCTAGACCTTGATTTAGGTTGATCCTCACATCGGATCAATCCCAAATCCAACGGCTTAGAAGTAACCTTCCTAACTATCCATCTCGGTCTACACTAGACCTCATCTGACCTCAAAGTCAAGAACCTACCAATCGCCAACACTCTCACATGGCTTCTCCTCATAAAGGAGGCCTTATAAAATAGAGTGTTATGGAACAATGGTGATGCTACATAAGGGTGAGGCATTGAGCATATCTAACACCCCCCCTCAATGTCCACCCAAAGGTGAACTACCTTCTTGGCATGATGCCAACTCTTCCATGGGGGTGGAGCATTGACCATGTCTAACGACCCCCTCCCCTCAATGTCCACCCAAATGATGAATTATCTCCTTGGCCCAATATACACATACACACAAATATACATACACACACATACACATAGATATACATAGTCACATACACATATATAAACACATGGATATACATATACACATACACACACATACACACACATACACATACACACACATATACATATACACACATGTTTTAGAGTAAAGGTTTTAGGGTTATACATACATAGACACATGCATACTCACATATAAACATATACACATATACATATACATGCATATAATTGCATATATACACACATATACATGTTTAAGGGTTAGGGTTTTAAGATTATGTGTGTATGTACATATGTGTGTATCTACATGTGTGTGTATGTGTATGTGTGTCTATGTGTGTATACATCTATCTCTTTTGTGTGTGTATATTAATGTATGTGTTTGCATCTGTGAATGTATGTGCATATATGTATATGTGTTTGCATGCATGTATGTAAATGTGTGTGTATGTATGTATGCATCTACATGTGTATGTATATGTGCATGTATGTACATGTGTATATGTATATGTGTGTATGTATGCATGAATATGATGAGTGTGTATGTATGCATGTGAGTGTGTGTGTGTGTGTGTATGTGTGTGAGTCTCACCTCAATCTCTAATTTTTTTTTACTTCCACAAATGAGGAGCTGAAAGACTTCACAAGAGACATCAAATGATCTTGAAGAATTATTTTCATCAAGTACCAAAGCTAGAAAAAACCAACTCTAGATGGTGTTTACCACACTCAAGAAGATGCCCATGAAAAGTGTGACTGATTTTGTCACCACGATGGACCTAATAGATCAACTTGGGAGCATTGGAGAACTCATAGATGAAGAGAAGATAGTAAGGCAATTGATTAATGGTATCAAAGTAGATGCTAAATAGGAAGCTTTCCCCATAGCAACGGACCTATACATGGACATGCAAATTCTTGACTTCAACACCCTCATGAGACAATTGTTCACACATGAGGCAAAGCTTATGAGGAATGAAGACAACTCAAAAGGTCAGCAATCTTTTGCCCTATACATAGATGAGAACAAGAGTAAGGATAGAAAAAGAAAAGGTAAAAGATCTGATGATGAGCAAACTTTGCAAGTAGAGGTAGAGGTTGAAGAGGAAGAGGTATAGGAGGTATACAAGGTAGGGGGAGATTTCAAAGCTCTTCTCCATGTGCCATATGTGGCCTAACAAATCATGCAACTGAGAATTGTTTCAGGAACCCTAGAAATCAAAGAGGAAGAGGCTTCAATAGAGGAGGCTATGGAAGTGCAAGAGGAAGATCAAGTAATTTCAATGGCTACAACAACAACTGTTGGTTGTACCTACCAAGAAGAGTTGTTGGAGAGTGTAGTGGGCCTCATTAGCTAGCTAATGAGCATAAATAATCATATATGATGTTTGGAATATGATCCACTAATCAAAGGATTAAAACACATAGGTAGGAATTGAATCAAGACCAAAAAACTTGTTATTCTTGTCTCTAGACCTGTTCAATTGTTTTGAATAGTTCTTTGAGCACAGTAAAATTTGGCTTAATTCCTTTTGGGGAAATCTAGTTAGCTTAGATAGATACCACTCATGAGTGATTTCATGAAAAAGTATGAACTACACACTCAAAATGATGTTTAGCAAACCACAGAACATTTTTGACATTTTTGGGGTGCATCAGTCAACAAACCAAAGAGCAATGTCATGCTAATACCTCACAATTGAGATGCGTAATGACAATGAGAATTTGTACCAATATAGTAGACATTATAATGAGCATATCATGATTTAAAGCATTACAAATGATCAATCATGCACTAATAACAAGCTCTTAGAAGATCATTGTTCTGATGTAGTCATGACAAAGAAGTGAAGTGAAGATATGATAAAATGTATGTATCAAAATGTGTACAAATACATTTTCATTGGCAATGATCAATTGCAAAATGTGAGAAGTTTGAATGAGCTATAAAGTGAGCTCTTCAAAATCACAATACGTCTTCTCTAATGATCTCATAGAATGGAGACACCATGCGAATGTTTTGATCCTCCTTTTAAAGCTGAGTTTGGAGCCAAACTTTTGAATTCAAATTCAAAAGTTCACCTAAAAGTCAATCCTATAGTATAGGATATATTCTCTCATTACTCAACTACCAAAAACTTTGAGATTTGATGCTTCCTAACTTCCTCATGGTTTTAGGATACTTTTAGAAAGATAAATGTGAAGGACTTTTACAAGAGGTTGATCATATAGAGTCCCATAAGACTATTCTAATTAACCAAGTATGTGGGCTTGGTTCTATTGCACCAACAGCTCCCCCTCAAGCCTAACATGCTTGGTCGTCATTCCTCCTTGATCTCTTGCAAACCGATCATCAATTTGAATATCTTCATCTTGGTTCCATCCAAAGACTTTGTGAGTATATCTGCACATTGTAAATGAGTTGATACATAGGATAGTTGAATATCATTGCTAAGAAATTTCTCCCTAGCATAATGATAGTGCACTTCAATGTGCTTAGCCCTTGCATGATATACATGGTTAGCAGCCAAATGAAGTGAACTAGTGTTATGTCCAAAGATTATTGGATATAAGAGTGTAACTCCAAATCTACATAGAGTTGCTTAAGCCACATAGCTTCTTGAATTGCATTTGCTAGTCCTTGTATTCTGCTTTTGTAGATGATAAGGCCATAGTTGGTTGCTTTTTAGATGACCATGATGTAAGTTTTGAACATGTAAAAGATAGGTACCTTGACGTGCTCCTCCTGTCGTCCTTGGAGCCAGCCCAATCTGCATCACAATACATCTTTATATCTAAGTCAAAAGTGATGGGATAAAACAACCCTTCATTCATGGTGCCCTTTAGATACTTTAGCACCCTTTTTGGCAGCTTCCATGTGAGGCTTCCTTGGTGCATGCATAAATTGAGTTAATGTGCTTACTCAATAGGCAATGTCTACTCTTGCTAGGGTAGCATAGTTGAGACTACCTACAAGTTGATGATAACCTATGACATCCTCAAAGAGTTCTCCTTCATGAGAACGAGGCTTATGGTTGATTTCCATAGGAGTACGTGCAATTTCGGTGTTCTTCTATTAAATTTTACCAACATATCATGAATTTACTTTCTCTGAGTAATAAATGTACCAAAATCTATATACACAAGCTCTAGGAGAAGAAAGTATGTTAACAAACCAAGATCATTGATTTTAAACTCTTCCATTAATTGAGCCTTAGCCTGTTTGATGACATTCCTTATAATGTTGATGTCATCCACATAGACACATAAGTAAAGAACCTATGAGTTGGTCTTCTTTATAAATAAAGAAGAATCTACTTTGCTAGCCACAAAACCTTGGTCTTGCAAATAAGTAACAAGTCTTTGGTTCCAAGCTAGGAGGTTGCTTTAGGCCATAAAGTACCTTCCTTAGCTTGCGTACATAACTTGATTTATTGTTGATATATTTAGGTAGTGATGTGTGTGAACATTCTAGGACCACCGGGTACTTTTTTCCCTCTTTAGGAGGTTTTTTTCCCCCGGCTTGTATATACGCCTATTGCCCTAATGGGCAACTTATCTTTGTACATTCTCTAGTAATACATTGAGTATTGTATCAATATTGCAGTTAGTCAGGAGTATGCAACGACAAGAAAAGTATTCCGAAGGGCTCTTCATCCTCCTGAAGTGGATGGATTGCGAAAGGAAGGCAAGAAACATATCGACATATGGACAGATGGATCTGTTTATCCAATCGATCCACAAACTGGAAGGTACCCCCCGTTTCATAATCTTCATGATCTGATTAGATTTGTAGGAGATGGTGAGGATGGTTTACGAGGCTATTGTTCAAGGCTCTGGGATATTTCAAGGAATTATGTACAATACATAAACTGTTTACAAAACACACTACACCAGAAGAATTTACATATGAGGGAGCTAGAACAAAAATTATCCACTTTATCTTCTCAGTTAGAGTATTTTAAAAAAATGAAAGAAACTCCTATAGGTTTGAGAATGCGGTCAAAACGAGTAAAACCTTTTTTAGATTTGACTGAAAAATCTAGCCAAAAAAAGAAAAGAATGAAAATTGTTAGAGATCATGTGACAAATGTGCTAGGTTTCAATATGTCGAGCAGTTTTGAGCGCATACATTTTTGTAATGAAATTTTGAGTCAAATGATGTTTTAAGACTATTGAAACTAAATGAAAATACATGCTTGAAACGCTTTGTTTTTCAAAAACTCATGACAGAAATGAATCTTTTACTAGAACCATCTCAAATTCAGAATATGTGTGATAGTGTCGGAGTGAGTAGGAAAGGTTATAGAGCAATTTCAAAAGTTTGGTGTGAATTTTTAAAATTTAACAAAGTTAGAAGTTTTGGATTGCCTAGACCCCATCATGTAGGAAAGTTTTGGCTCTGCTTGAATAAGAAGATCACATCAGTATTTGGTGAATATAAACATATTCACGGTAACATGCCCTACGAAGTAGGAAAACAAAAGTTACATTTCACTTACAATGCATTTAACAACATATGGATAGATGTTATAAAACTTCAAACATACATGGTTCAGTTCTATAATATAAAAGAGCATGAATGTTCTGGTCTATTGAAATTTGTAATCAAACTTGATGAAGCTGAGATTAAAAAACATCAAAAGATGGAGAGAATAAGCATTGCACTGATGAACAAAGCTTTGGACTATAGTGTTAGCAGTGGACAAGGGAGAGAAGGCACAAGCAGACAAGGGAGTCAACGAAGATCGGGCAAGTAGGCCAACAATTTTCTTCAGAAAGAAGCACTTATGAACATTCACGCAGATTTAGCACTAAGGCAACCTTAATCTTTCAAAGCCTCTACACCCATTAAAAGTGATTATCATCACTAAGCACCATTGTAAATATCATTTCATCTTTTTGTAGCTCCATTTTGTGCAAGCCAAGGAGTCCTTGAGCTTGAGGAGCATTAGAAGTATCTACCTGCCAAATTTCGTATTTTTTAGATATCGTTTGAGCCCTCAAATAAGCCCTGGAACCTAATTTTTAACTAGGCCGGACACTAGGTCTGAACAGGGCCAAAGCTAGTCAAAAACTATAAAAGGAGCTAGAGAGCTCATTTTTGAGGTTAGATTGTAATTGAAACGAACTTGTAAGAGCTTTTGAAAGTAATCTAAAGAACTCCATTGATTCTCTCTCTTTGTCTTGCCGTGTGTGCGCGTGTGTGTGTATGTGTGTGCATGCTTGTGTGCTTCTCACTCACGCACTTGTGCCGCCACTTGCTCGAGGTCTTCATACCATCCTCATGTCTTCCCGGATTGACATTAAAGGAGGTGCTACTCATCACTGAGCTACACCAAATTTTGGCGCCGTTGCCGGGGATCGAGCTTTGAGGACGAGCGTGTGATGGTAAGACGTAGAGTTGACGCGTTGGAGTTGTAGGTATTTTCTTCACTCTGATCGATTTTCTTTTACTTTCTTCTCCATCTTCATTTCCATCATCATCATCACCATCTCCCACCTCCATCTCCATCATCGCGAAAATTTCTGTTTTTTGATCATATCACCTTCCCCACCTCATTTCCCTCATTTCACTTGTGAGAGAGAGCGAGAGAGCAATATTGTGTGTGTGTATTTTGCATGTTTCTTGAGTTTCATTGCAGGTTCTTGCTGTATCATCATCCCCAGCTTCCTGCGCAGGTACGAAATTCGAAGAAACTGTCTCGCGGTCGCAGGCTTCTGTCGATCGCGACTGACAGAAATTTTTGGCTTTTCACAAAAGTGAGTGCACCACTAGTACAAGCACAAAGAGCACATCCTAAAACATTAAAAACAGTAGAAAAATTCCGAGGTTTTCTGTCAATCGCGACCGACAGACCCTGTCAATCGCGACCGACAGACCCTGTCAATCGCGATCGACAGACCCTGTCAATCGCGATCGACAGACCTCCACGATCGACTGACTGCCACGTAGGACCCTGTCAATCGCGATTGATACCGTCGATCGCGATCGACAGCCACGACCGACACCTCTGTCAATCGCGATTGATACCGTCGATCGCGATTGACTGAAATTCCACGATTGATTGACTTTTGCGCGTAGCCACGTGTCCATCGCGACTGATAGGCCCCCGATTGACTGAAATCTCGGCGAAAAATCCGGAAAACGTGTCGATCGCGATTGATACTATCGATCGCGATTGACAGCCACGATCGACTCTGTCGATCGCGATTGACACTGTCGATCGCGACTGACAGCCCCGACGGACACCTCTGTCAATCGCGATTGATAGACCTGTCGATCGCGATTGACAGGCTTTTCGGCCAAAAATTAGGGTTTGAATTTTGGGATAATTTTGGGGCAAAATAGTCAATCAATTAGCATTTTTGTGAGGTTCCTACACTTGTGATTTGGAGAAAATCATAGGATCTGTCGGCCAGATTGGATCTTGTTTTAACCCCCTAAACCCTGAACAGTCCTAACTTCTTCATACGAAGTCAATTTTTTGTGCTCTAGGGCTTGTTGGAAAGCTCGTGGCATATACTACAAGCCCTCAACTGTTTTTTATAAAGATAATACGTTGATTTTCAGATAAAGTATTTTGAAGTTGACCATATCCAGGGGGATCAAAGTCAGGGGTCCTTAGGATTGTTTTCTTGAAAATCACTATGCAAGTTTGTGTTTGTGCTACAGGAATGAAAATCAGTGGTTCTGTCTTTAGAATTTAAATCTTCAAGCTAACTTTGGAACTCTTACAGATCTATTGAGAGCATCGCAAGGCGTTTTGAGCAAGTGTAAGTGCAAGCTTGGGAACACACTTCCTGGGCATTCAAAGGCAACCAAGCAGGAAACAAAAAGGTTGGAAATTCTCAACTCCCCTTGTCAATCCCTAGCTTAAGCTAAGAACGATCAGAGGTAGGAGTAAGCCAGGGCGACGGTAGGCAATTATCAAGTTGAAGACTACCTAGAAACTCAAGTTCAAGATAAAAACATAATCTCTGTACTGTCGATAACCTTAAGGTAAAGAACCTAACCGGGAACGATCAACCTGAAAGTGCGCAGAACATTCAAGTATTCCTGACGACGAAATATCAGACAAGACCTTAAACACGAGAAATAACTAAAAAGAATCAAGTGACTGATACCAATTGATCGGCAACGAGGTTGTACTCTGGGCAAAAAATTGGGTTAATCAGTTAGGCATATGAACCTTAGATCAGGACGACACCTAGCAAGAGAGAGACAAAGCCTTAGGTCTTCAGAGGCTAGTGTCAATCATACTGCAAGGTCTTGGGCCCAGCAGTTGAGTCACCACTCTCATTACCCTAGCTCGGATACCAGTGAATCAGGGATGTCTCAAGGCATGGACAGACCTACGGGAAGTTCAGGTGTGCCTTACCTGTACAGGGTAGAAGGCCCTTACAAAACGCAGCTAGAGTACCTTAGGACCAACCGATTAGGTGCTAGCATCTATGAGGACGGCCTTGGAAGATCTGTGGTCCAGATTAAAAATCCTGACCAATCCATTGGACTAGAGCACCCAGCTGTCAAGTTTGAAAATGGTGCATACCTGGACAAAGAAGGAACTATATATATAGTCACTAGTCACCCGGATAGGATAGATGAATTTGGGAATGTAATCTCAGAAGCGAACTTAGGTGACTTGGAACAAGGAAACATGGGAGTGGAACCTAGAACCCCTCGAGGTAAATCAGTTCTCACTAGGATTATCACGCCTGAGTGGGTCCCCCAAGATAACAAGTGCATAGATTTGCTTCTCAATCGAGAAACTGACGAAGCCTTTTGGAGGTATAAACCGGATCACCCAACCGATATAGGAACAATCATGATCTATGAGTTTAAGGATCCAGATAGCCCAGGTAGAGTGACCTACTTAGACCACACTTCGGAGAGGATCTTTGTGGTGACAGAAAATGATAGGCATGCTTACACTTGGAAGGGCGAATTCATTTTCCCCCAACCAAGATCAAATGTATCCCATGGTCACCCTGGGGCTGGAACATCCCAGGCTCATGGTACGCAAAGAGACAGAAGTAAAGATAGACCAGAAGTAAGTTTTGCCAATCGAGTGGGCAGAGAAAGAACGAGAACGGAGACGAATAGGGTAGAACCTGAGGTGCTTAGAGCTCACAGGAACCAAAGAAACGTGGATGGATTCCCTCTGCCGAGACCCAGAGAGCACACAAGAACTTTGAGACCGACCCAGCTAGTTAAGTCCATGAAGAATTACTTTGATGGCACCGGAGATCCCTATGATCATGTGGCGGAGTTCAAGCAAGTCTTGAGAGCTGAACAAGTGGAAGATCTGTTCACGCAGTACAATGCCTTCGGTCTAACCCTTAGGAACACAGCACTTACATGGTTTCAACCATTAGATGAGCGTCAGTTCAGGAGCATAGACCAACTCCTAGAGGCATTCATTGTAGAGTTCTCTAAGAGCGGCATAAGACACAATACATCCTCATTGATTCACAGCTTCAAACAGACCCCCCAAGAGACTGTCAGATTGGCCGGAAGGAGATTTAGACAATATCTTGAAAGGTGCCCTATTTCGGAGCTACCCACATCCGCTAAACAAGTAGCCTTATTCCTTGATGGATTGTTGAGTACGAAATTGAGATCCTATGTGTATCTAAAGGACCCTAGGACCATAGAAGAGTGTGTACGCATGTGCATTGACATTGAAGATAACCTAGGGGAAGAACTAGAGCTTTCCAAAATCTACAAAGATTCAGATAGTGCATCTAGTCACTCTTCCACGCAGTCCACATCAATTGAGGAACTTGCCGAAAAAGTAGCTCAGAAATTAGGTGTAACTAGCAAACAAATCCCAAGGTTTGCTCCAGCGAAGAGGTGCTATACATGCGGTGGCGACCACATGGCAAACGTGTGCCCCATTATGGCTCAACCCCAGGTCAATCCAAATAGCCAATATTGCACCATAGAACGGAAGTACACAAACCACACTGCACAAGATTGCCCATACAACAAGCAGGCTGTTAGGCAACCCTACCCTCAGCCCTACCAACAAGGCAGATACCAGAACCAATACCCTCCACCACCACAATATGCTAGACCCCAACAAACCTACCAACCACAATATCAGGCCCAACAGAGACCCCAACCGGTGCTAGCTCAACAGCCTCCAAACCCCGCTAACGTGATTCCAGTAAAGTATGCTGTGGCAGAAGAAAACCTGAATAGGGCCATAGTACTAGTAACCCCATTGATCTCAGAAAGTGACCCGAGTGACCATAGCTTTGATTCTACACATGTCGATAGTCCCCAGCCTTACTACATGCAGTCTCCAGAACATGGTGAGTCCTACTATAGTGAAGAACCGAGTGGACCTAGTTGGGAGTCAGACTACACAAATGTCATGTATGCAAACCCCAACCCTAGGCCTCAACCTAGGCAGGTACGACCACCATTTCCTAGAGGACCATGCTACCGATGTCAGGGAGATCACTTCATTCGTGATTGTCCCTTACCTCCACCTACACAAAATCAGTCCGTGACGATCCAAGGCTTTTGCCAAGATTGTGGAAAAGAGCATCTCTTACGAGATTGCCCAAAGAATCCCAATAATATGCCAAAAATCACTCCTATCAATGTGATTGGGTTGGTTGTGGATGCCTCAGGAAGTGTCACTTCCACTACACCAGTGCAGGTGGTTACTAGAGCTCAGGCATTGCAGCAAAACCAAGAGGCAAGCCAGGAAAAGGGCCCAGAGGCTAGTGAAACCGAGAGCGTGACAAAGAAAAGGACTAGAGCGTGGAAAGATAGTTGAGAAAGAATGAAAAGACAATGGGCTAAAAAGATGAGTGAGCTTGAGGAAAGCATAAGAGAAACCAAAGCGAGGATAACTGAACTCACAACTCAAACTCCCTCTCACATTATCCCGCCTCCACCACTCCCATCTCCATCCGACCCACCACCTTCCCCACCGCCTCATCAAATCCCACCACCCCCTAGAGTAGGATCAGTCCTAGCTGATCCCACTCCCGAAGACCTAAACATGATGCTGAAAGCATATCAGGCCAGAATCCAAGAAGGGCCAACCATAACCGATCATGAAAAATGCTACCCTAGAGCCGAGCTAGAGCTTGAACGAACAAAGATTTGTGCCAAAATGGTGGAATTGGCTCAGACCATGTTTGAAGCCAGCCGCCTCTTTAATATCTCTAGCTCAGCTAAGACGCAGTTACACTTTAATGGACTGCTAGAACGAATAGAGAAGCTAATTGCACAATCAGAGAAGGAACCTGCCCCTCAAAGAGAGGAAAGGGCAAGAGAACGGATAAGCCAGCCTCTTCAGGAAGCCCATGTGCCTCCTCAAGAAGCTTATCTTCCCCCCCAAAAGTCACATGAGCCTCCCTCGAAAGCTTACGTACCTCCACAGGTGACCTACATTCCTTCTCAGAGAGCGTATGAGCCTGTGAGGAAAAGTAATAGAATAAGTAATCCTCCCCAAGAAGCTTGTGCTCCAGCCATCTATGGGAACGAGGAGAGAGCCAACGATAGAATAAGCCCTCCTTCCCAGGTTGCTTATGTGCCCAATTCTACGGAGCCAGACACTTCTTCTTCTATGAATCGGTTTGCACCAGATTTCCTACGAGAGATTCAAGAAGACAAATGGGATAACGAAAGTGAGGTCGCCCCTCCATTTGAACTTGTGGACGATGCACACGACCAATTCCCACAAGACATCCCATCCATTTACGGGGAACATGAGAGTACTCAGTCTCATGAGAGATTGGACTTTGAGTCTAATTCCATACAAGAGCTACCCCACTTCACAGGCCCATGGGAAGCAAAATCCACATGTATGAGAGCACCCACAGTCATGGTAAGGAACGACGACTCAGTCATACCAAGGAACACGGAGGTAGTAACGAACACCAAGGTGCAACGCGATCTCACTTTGGAAGAACTGCCTAAGGATAGACCAAAAGCGCGGAAATATGTAGCTAGTCAAGTAACTGAAGCTGCAAAACCTCGTTCCAGGGTAGGATCCCTTAGGACAGTGCCAGAAATTCCCTTGGACAAAATCGGAGATATGTGTGAAGGTGAAGAAGGGAACACCTATCTTCCCATTACCTAACAGGACTACACCACTAAGGCAATTTTGGACTCAGGTGCAGGAGTTGCAATTGCCACCACCTCCTTATGGAAGCGTTGGGGCAAGCCGGCACTCAGGCCGACGAGAATGAAATTGCAGATGGCCGATGGTCACATAGAGAGACCCCTAGGATTGCTAGAAGGAATAACTCTCACCACTTGTGGTGTCGAGTTTGAACATACCTTTGCCATATGTGACTTCAGCAAAAATCATGCCTATGAGATGATTTTAGGAAGACCATTCATGCGACAGTTGCAGGTGGTACAGGATTGGGGAACCAATTCTTTGTACCTGCAGCACTTGGGTGTTACCACCAAAGTTAATCTCAAGGATTATTCTCATAGAGATGTCCCTCCTATCCAGTGGAATCCCATCCATAGAGCCAAAGATGATACAGAATCGGTGCGTTCCATAGGGTCAGGATCCTCATGGATGCATGAAGACACCCACTTATGGATGTGCAAGGTAGCAGTAGAAGAAGAGGAGAGAGATAAAGCCAGAGAGGTAGGTGCGAAAGAAACCCATAGATCAATCCAAGACCCAGCCTATGCACCTGTAGTTTTTCCAGACGAAGAATTTGAACCTCACGGTTGGGCGGAAATCTTAGCAACAATGGACGTAGCCATCAATGAAGAACAATGGACACCTCACTGTGATGAGGATGGCTATGATATTTCAGTCTTCTCCATAGAGCCAATCATGGGAGAGGCAGTTCTAGAAGAATGCGAACCTAGCCCTGATGCATTTGAGGATGCAAGTGACTCCGATCTAGAGTCAATCTTTATGGACCCACCATTTGCATCAGATGAAGAATATTTCCATGAAGTAGAATTTCAACCCCAGAGGCATGGAGAGGTTACAAATGATGTAAGATTAGCAACACATATGACCCCGAAGGAAGAAGGAAAGAAACGAAAGAAGAAAGAAGTTTCACCAGAGGAGGAAGAATCTTTGTTTGAGGTCCCAGAAAATTTTAAGAAGTATGAGATAGATGACAGGAGAGTCATGATAAGAATGCCTAAACGAGAAGCACAATCAGGAGAGGCCTATGATAACAAAGAAACCACCAAGAAAATAGTAGTGGCCCTAGAAGAAGGAGAGGAGAGATGTACGTACATAGGTCATGACCTAACAGCGGAAGAAGAGCACGAATTGATTGCCTTGCTAAGAGAATACAGAGATGTATTCGCTTGGAGTTACAAGGACTTGAAAGGTGTTGACCCTGACATATGCTCACACACTATCCCCATGACCTCAGATGCCAAACCCTCTAAGCAAAAGCCTTATACATATAATGATAATTACGCTGCTAAGATCAAGGAAGAGATAGATAGATTGGTCGAAGCTGGATTTATCTATGAAATTGAGCACACTGAATGGGTATCCCCCATCGTAGTGGTGCCCAAGAAGAATGGCAAGCTGCGTGTGTGCATTAACTTGAAAAAGGTTAATGCCGCCACAATTCGAGATAACTATCCGCTTCCCATCACAGAGCATCTCTTAGAAAGAGTGGCAGGCAAGGAAGTGTACAGCTTCCTTGATGGATTTTCGGGCTACAATCAAGTGGCCATAGCTCCAGAGGATCAGCATAAGACAGCCTTTGCCACGGAATGGGGCAATTTTGATTTTAGAGTAATGCCATTTGGGCTTACCAATGCACCAGCTACCTTCCAGAGGCTGATGTGCCATGTGTTTAAGGAGTTCCTGAGGAAGAGTTTAGAAGTCTATGTTGATGATCTTTGTGCTCATTCCAATGTTAGACAAACTCATATTCCTGAACTCAGACAAATCTTTGACAAATGTAGAGAATATCAAGTCTGCCTGAACCCAGAAAAGAGTGTGTTTATGGTAAGGCAAGGTAAGATTCTAGGACACATAGTGTCAAAGAATGGCATATCTACTGACGAAGAGAAAGTGAGAGCCATAGCAGAGCTACCTAGGCCAAAGAATGTCAAGGAAGTACAAGCTTTCATGGGACATTGTGGTTATTATCGACGATTTATACACATGTATGCTATCATTGCAAAGCCCATGTACGGACTTCTGACAAACTTTGAGTGGACGGATGAATGTGAGAATTCCTTCCAAGAGCTTAAACGAAGATTATGTTCAGCACCAATCTTGACCACACCAGATTGGAATAAGCCATTCCATGTTCATGTGGATGCATCCAATTATGCCATTGGATGTGTGCTTGCACAACCTACTGGTGAAGGTAATATGGATCTTCCAATTGCCTATGCCAGTAGACAATTGAATGCGGCTGAACAGAATTACACCACTACAGAGCGCGAAGGATTAGGCATGGTATATGCAGTCAAGAAATTTAGACACTATTTGCTTGCAAATAAGTTTAAATTTTTTACTGATCATCAGGCATTGTTATATCTTGTAAACAAGCCATGCAATACAGGAAGATTAGTAAGATGGTTTCTCTTGCTAATGGAATATGATTTTGAGGTTGTGGTAAGGAAAGGTAGGACTCATTTGAGAGCAGATCACCTCTCTAGGCTCACATCGGGAGAAGCCCCACAAGGAGTGTCAGATGACCTTCCTGATGCTTACTTGTTTAATTTGGAAGTTATACCGCAGTGGGCTAAGCCATTGGTACCAGTATTGACCTACGGGCCTAATCATCCAGTCGTAAATACACGGAATAGAGAGGTTGTAAAAGCCCAGAAGTACCACATCATGGCAGGAAGCATGTACAAGCACACAGATCAAGGGATCTTGGCTTGTTGCGTAGAAGAGGATGAGTACGCTAAATGGTTGCAATTAGCACATGTAGGTGCGTTAGAGCAACACCATTCAAAACAACGAACGTTGCAGACTCTAAAGAGATTCGGAGTGCATTGGCCAACTATGGAAGCGGATGTCCAAAAGTTGTGCAAGGAATGCCCAATCTGTTGCACTAAACCACCTGTGGAACATGCCACTCTCTATCAAGTATCCATTGTGCCAGATTGGAGTGAACCTCTAGTATCATTCTTGAGGACAAACACATTCCCTCCAGACATGACTCTAGCTAGAAAAAGGAGTTTGGAACAAGAAGCCCAGGATTATTCACTCGTTGGTGATAATCTATACAAGCGCGGTAAGGATGGTTACCTGAGACTGTGTGTCCATGAAAGTGAGTATCTTAAGATCTTAGAAACTGCTCACCAAGGTGTAGCAGGAGGACACTTTGGACCGGATCGGGTGATCAAGGCAATCCTATTTGCGGGCATTTGGTGGCCTACCCTTCACATGGATGCACATACCTATGTGAAACGGTGTGATGTCTGTCAAAGGACTCAGTATCCTATACGCAAAGATGAGATGCCACTGAAACCTATGATGGGTGGACGTGCATTCTCTAAGTGGGGAATAGACTTCGTAGGTCCTATTAATCCCCCAGCTAAGGGTTCTCATGCGGAATACATCATTGTTGCGACAGATTATCTCACCAAGTGGGTAGAGGTAAAGGCTACGACAAAGAACGATGCTCAGACAACTGCGAAATTCTTGTTTGAGAATGTATTCACTAGATACGGACTACCTATAGAGCTTGTAAGTGATAGAGGCACTCATTTCTTGAATGAAGTGATTGAAAATCTACTCCAAGAATTCTTGGTAATACACAAGAAGTCTGCCCCTTATCACCCTCAAGCTAATGGACAAGCTGAGAGCACTAATAAGATCTTATGCAATGTACTGACGAAATTAGTGAACACTAAACGCTCTGATTGGGACAAACAGCTACACCATGCTGTTTGGGCATACCGAGTTGCCTACAAAACGGTACTCCAAGCCACCCCCTTTCAGATGGTATTCGGCCAAAACGCTGTGCTACCCTTGGACTTCTTAATACCTACGTTGAGAGTAGCACAAGAGTACGAATGGACAGGTCATGAGCTCTCCTCTAGGATTTTTGACCTTGAACGATTAGGAGAAACACGACTGAGAGCCGCTGCAGGAATATATGCAGCCAAGAAGAGACAGAAGGCATACTTTGATGCCCACGTAAAGGATAAGGGTTTGAAAGCAGGAGATCTAGTTTTAGTTTATACACTGAAACAACACGCAAGGAAGCTAGAAAAGAGAGGCTACAGACCAATGATCATCAATAGGATCTCCACGAGTGGTGCAGTACAATTAGCCACATTAGAGGGTGATGTTCTCCCTAACTATATTAGCGGTTGTAGAGTCAAGTTGTATCAGGAACCCCTCACGGAGGAAATGCTCAGCCGACTCAACACTGCTAAGAAACGCAAAGAGGAAGAAAAGCGAGTTCGAGAAGAAGCTCAAGCAGAAGCTTTAGAACGCATCAGAAGGATGAAGTTACGAAGGCAAGGTAGAGATCAGCCTAGAGTGAATGAATATGCAGGCCAAGGATATCCCATGGCCATGTGTGAAGTTGCAGGAACAAGCTCGCATAGAATAATTGATAGACGTCCTTTCATAACCATAGATATAGGACAAGGAAAGAGTGCAAGGACCGTAAGAGCCTTGATTGACTCAGGTGCAGCCACTAGTGCTGTTAGAGTGTCTTACTGCCAAGAATTACAGTTGACTGTCAATCCTGTGGAAGCATATCTCATAGGATTGGGAGGCGTGGAAACCCCTTGCATGGGCGAGGTGGAACTTCCCCTCTACATTCATGATGAGGCAATGACAGTTAAAGTACTGGTGTGTCAGGATGAGGATCTCACTGAACCTCTTGTCCTGGGTCAAGATTGGATCTATGACCAAGCAGTCAATTTAAACCTAAGAAGTGGACTTCTCCAGGTTTGGATCAATCATAGTCGAGTTACAGTAGAATTACACAATGGAGCACTCAAGGAACTAGGAAAGGCACAGACTCCTGGTCCTTCCAGGGGTACACATGAAGATGACCATGCTGTTCTTGTTCAAAACCCTGTGCTGCAGAGGAATGATATTTGCAAAAAAGGAGTCAGGGATGCAACGGAACTCCCTTCTCTTCCACAGGCCAGAAGAAGGCAGCAACCAAAGGTGAATCAAAGGCAGAAGAAGCGGAGTACTACCTATGTCCGAGATCAAAAGTACCTGCGCAGCAGAATGTCCCAGAAAATAAACCAGGTATGGGTGCGGAAAGGCGAACAACCGGTTGCACCACCGTCAATGACACGGGCGAAGTTTCTTCTTAATAACCCACAACATGACATTAATAAGAAGTCTTGCAGAAATTCTCCTGCTAATGTGAAATCTATTTGGGTGCCCAAGAAGTCGATGAAGGCTAGCCCACAATCAAGACAAATTTGGGTGCCTAAGGCTTGCTTGAGGGCACAAGTAGCTACGCCGAGGCCACAACCTAAACAGCATAACGCAGCTACGCATACTGCCCGTATTCACTCGTTCTCAACGCTCAAGAACACACCAAGACCCAAGAGCGTGCATGTAATCAATTGTAAATGGGTCCCTAAAAAGCCTCATTTTCAAACCGCGACACCGAGAAAGCTCTCTAGAGTCTCTACGAAACCGAAAGCAAAGTCCATCCACTGCATTTGGCAGCCTAAGACCTGTAATAAACCCCCCGACCCCAATTTGTAAATTCATTCCCACTTACTAACTCCATTAGTCTCCTAGGACTACCCAAGCATTAACTACACACACATGCACCGAACACTTACTAACCCATTATTCGCTCCCAACCCTCATGTTAATATTGTGATGGGAACAACGGTCCTCACTTGTCCTGTACAATATTAACACCTGTTTGTATATTCTCACAGAGACAGACAGAAAGAAGTAAAATGGCTGATACAGTAGGAACTAGCTCCCAGGCAGGCTCCAGCCCACAAGTGGTGGATATCGAAAGTCTTCCAGTCGAGGAGGAGTTAAAGGAAAGACCAGCGGCATTACGGGCATTGCACGCAATACCAATTCAGAATCCCCCGCAGGGACACACAATGCCGGTGGGCAAAGCCTCACATTGGTTCAGTGATGTTGCTGGCCCCCTGGGTGAAGGCACGTATATGTGGGAATCCGAAGTCGAATTCAATGGACGATGGGGCCGATACCATTTCTTTACCAGGGAATTTGAAAGGCTACAAAATAACGAAGGACTTAAGCCGATCTGGAAGAAGGCAGGGCTTTATGACTATTTCAAGTCCCAACTACCAAAGCCAGATTTCCTAAGATGCTCATATCTCATTAGTACCCTCACCTCCAGCAAAGACAAGAAAGGATACAGCTCCTTTGTGCTCCCATCACTCACAAGGGGCAATGAGCTGAAGCGTTTCCGCTTAACTATCAATCTGGTAAGAGAAGCACTCGACATGCAGGGAATGCACATTCCAACAGAGAAAGAGACAATGGTTCCAGACAACATGAAGAACAGGAATCTGACAAAGCTGAAGGACATGGTTGCAATGACACCCATGATCGCCATCCACTTACGTATGGTCATGCAACATTTCGCCTTCCCCGCGCAGGATAGATTCACAATGCCTCCCAAAAAGATTTGGTTTAGCCTCTACCTGGCGGATGCTTTTGAGTTGACCATCAATATGCCCCACTGGATTATCGACCAGATTCATATGGCTCATCAAAGATGGTATAAGAAGCAAAGATCTGTATTGTATGGTTGCTGTGCACTCACAAGAATTGTATACAGATGTCTCGCCTATGATGTACCGGTGCAAAGGGCTCTGATCTGGTCCAGAGCACAGGAATTTCAACAACGATTGTCAGCCGTAGGGCCTCCCTCAAAGAAGATGCGAGGCACCGTCCAGATGCCTTGTGCACAAGCTCGCGGGGCAACCCTGACGCCTGAGACAACCCCAAGACTTCCACGAAGAGTGCAACCATTTACTATCAGACTTCCTAGGCACAGCACAGATGGCCCCAATCTTGTATTTCCACCAGTACCGACTGATCTGGAGTTCCCGCATGGGTTCACTCTAGAGGATTTAACGGACGAAGAAGTCGCAAGAATCATAGAAGCGGTAAATGCAGAAGTTGAAGAAGAGCAAGCCAGCGGACAGCAAACTGCCCCAGACCAAGCACAGCCCAGCCAACCAGACGTAGTCAACGTGGACACTGAAGAAGAAGCTCATGGGGAGACACAGGGCGGACACCCAGAAGCAGAAGAACAAGAGTATGATCCAGAAGCCCTACAAGTACTGGAAGGTGCCCCTGCCTACACTAGCGCATTAAAGAAGCTTTACGATACCATGAACCGAGTTCAAGAGCAACACAGGCTCTCATTAGCTGCGGGTAAAGCTCTCATGAACCAAATTCTGGAGGAGGAAGGTGTGGACGAACAGTACCGTGCCACCTTGGAAATGATATCAGATGCTTTAGGAGTACCAGAAACGGTGCATACCGCACTAGTGCACTCACGAAGAACAGAGAGAAGATATGGAAGACGCCCCCCACGCACGGGAAAACAAATGAATGTATTAGGATCAGGACCACAAGGCACACCCACAACCACTGGCACGGCACACACAGTTCACGCCACCGAGGAAGCCCACACATCGAGTGCACCCCCATCACCTCCCTTACCACCTTCTCCCCCACATCGACCTCACTCACCTCCCTCTACCACTGTAACCTCCACTGTCACCACCTCTGAAACCACTACACACACCAACGCACAAACCATCAGTCCACCCACGCACTCTACTTCCACTGAAAACACGAGTTTAACTACAGCCACGATACACCTCACCACCCCGAGCACACTTCCTAGAAGTTCACAATTACACACACCTCTATACACATTCACAACCCTCACCGCTACCACAATCCCCATATTCACAGTCACTCCCACCACGAACCCCACTTTCATGGAGGTATCACCCAATATGCATCAATGCATGGCCCAACTCCAGCAACATTACCAACACTTGGACGACCAACATACAAGGCTCTTCCAACGCCACGAGGATCTCCAAGCAAGATGTAGGGATCTTGAAGAGCAGAAGCAGCAATTAGAACAGCAGCACGTGACATTACAGGAGCAATACGCACAATTAGAAGCCAACCCACCTCAAACAGATGATGAAGAACGACGACATATGGACGAGCTGCTCCATTCTCAGATCACGGAAAACCTGAAACTTCGACGGAATTTAGGCCTCCTCCGCAAGCATATGTCGACTGCGTTAGAAGAGAATAGGAGATTACAGAAACAGAATGAAGAAAACCTGGAAGCGGCCATGGAGGGTTCCCCACAAGAGATTGACCCAGAACGATTCAAGGCGATACCCTCTGAGAATATGCAGGTGGTGTTAGAAACTCATGCAGACTTAATGGAGGCCCATGCCGCTTTAGAAAAAGAAAGAGATGAGTTACGAAGACAATTGGCCACTCGACAGCCAGAACCCAGCCCAAGCATAACCACAGAAGAAACAGCTGAAGAGGTCATTAAACTCCGCGCCGAACTTGAGGAATTACGCAGCAAGGTTATGCAGTATGAGCGTCAGCCCTCCCCTCTGGTAGACCCCGAGCCTGACGACCTGGTGCCAATTGAGGTAGAAGAAACATTTGAGGATCCCTATGTCCCGATGCCAACACCCGGAGGTAAGCGCACAGAACAGGGCATGGACACAATTGAGATCGAGGCACCGGAATGGATGCAAAAGTTAGAGAAAGTAGCCACGACACATGACGACAGGGTGGCCGTCCAAATCGCATTGATGTCAAAATTGGAAGAGGTGGTAATAAAATCTGATTATTTCCAGAATCTTTCATACCATAGGTGGATCGGGCCATCGGATGATCTGTATGTACCTTTTTGCGTACTGATGGCGGATTATAATGCGGAGATCAAGCGCCACACCTCAAGGGAACCCACCTCTGCCACCCAATTTGCACCCGATGACATCCCAGAGAGTGCCAAGCAAGGACATATCCGGCAACCAACATGGAGAATTCGACTGCTCGAAACCTATCCGGAAATGGAGATCCTGGCCGGAGTACACACATACAGTGCTGACAATTAAAGGATGCGAGAAGTGGCTAAATTATGTGTACTTCGCACCCCCTAAAGGCGCACCTACAGTTGGCTATATGATTTCAACGATCCGACATTGGGGGGTCCGTTTCAAGAATGTTCCTGATATCATGACTCAGATGTGCCTGAAAATTTTCGAACTTATGCTAGTCACCTTCAGGACCTTCAAAAATGTCAAGGAACCGCATCTCTCAGCACTAGGATTTAATGAAGGGAACCAGGACCTTGTATACGACATGAGCACGACTCCATCGATCAGTGTTGTCTATGCATGGCATGCTCGTATCAAATATCTACCGGCCTGCTTCAAACAAACGTTTGAAGAGATGTTTGTCACGGGATTCTGGGAATATCATTCCGAGATATTCATTCCCAGGCCATCCCATCTCTTGCAGTTGTTTGCAGTGGAACAAGCTCTCCACTCCGAAAAGCTACGTATGCCACATCCAGAGGTTCCTGGGCCGGTAGACTGGGATGCTCTTCTGACATATTTGGCCAAAGGTTTGCGAATTGCTGAACATCATTTAGCACAGGACGTCGTCGAGTACTACATACAAAAACCCTCTCAACAAGGGTCTGTCAGGGACGACAGACGCGAGAGAGGGGGGGGTGTTAGCAGTGGACAAGGGAGAGAAGGCACAAGCAGACAAGGGAGTCAACGAAGATCGGGCAAGTAGGCCAACAATTTTCTTCAGAAAGAAGCACTTATGAACATTCACGCAGATTTAGCACTAAGGCAACCTTAATCTTTCAAAGCCTCTACACCCATTAAAAGTGATTATCATCACTAAGCACCATTGTAAATATCATTTCATCTTTTTGTAGCTCCATTTTGTGCAAGCCAAGGAGTCCTTGAGCTTGAGGAGCATTAGAAGTATCTACCTGCCAAATTTCGTATTTTTTAGATATCGTTTGAGCCCTCAAATAAGCCCTGGAACCTAATTTTTAACTAGGCCGGACACTAGGTCTGAACAGGGCCAAAGCTAGTCAAAAACTATAAAAGGAGCTAGAGAGCTCATTTTTGAGGTTAGATTGTAATTGAAACGAACTTGTAAGAGCTTTTGAAAGTAATCTAAAGAACTCCATTGATTCTCTCTCTTTGTCTTGCCGTGTGTGCGCGTGTGTGTGTATGTGTGTGCATGCTTGTGTGCTTCTCACTCACGCACTTGTGCCGCCACTTGCTCGAGGTCTTCATACCATCCTCACGTCTTCCCGGATTGACATTAAAGGAGGTGCTACTCATCACTGAGCTACATATAGCCTTGGGAAATTGGATACTCCATCTCTCAAAGTACAATCAGAAATGGAGTTATGGTGGGTTGGTTGTGCTCAAGTTCCATCTAAGAGCCATAAAACACTTAAATGGTTATTCTCACAGACAAACATTCCAAATGTTATCCAAGGGCATCATGCAGGAGAATTGTTGAATGTCAAAGACTACGGGAACTTTCAAGTTGAGTGGCATTTGAGTGGAGACCTAAAGACACTCAAATGCATGTTTGGTATAAGTGGGGGAGCAAATTCTAAGTACCCTTGCTTGTACTGCATGCAAAGCCCAGACACAAATGGATGGATTGCTAGAGCTTAGGGTGAAGAGGCTCCTTCTAGACCAAATGTTATTCTTCGTAACTACTCATCTTCTTCAATGATTTGGGATCCCATACTTCCAATAGCATTGACAAATGTACACATATGTACACTACATGCAGAGTTAAGAATCATTGACAACTTGGTCCGTCTTCACTTGGATTATGCATATTCTATCAAGCCTACAACTCTTGCAGATGAATGCATAAAAAAATGTGAATGTCTTCTTTCAAAAATGGGATTTCATGGTGGTGATGTTCATCTGAGAAAAGATCCAAAGCTTTCACAAAATACAGGTGATGTACTACAGGATGTCTCAATGGGAGGTGCAAAAGCAAGGAGATTCTTCAGCAACCATGATGGCAAACAACTTAATGCCATGTGGAATTCATGGAAAAAAATTTGTGAAGTCACGACTAATGTAAAAAGAAAACCACAAATAGCAAAAAAGAGAATGGAAGTGTGGGTCAAACTAGATAATCTTTTAAAGATCATGAGGCAGCAGGTAACATCAAAAAGTTATGTGATAGATTTCAGAAAGGCGACCAGAGAGCTTATAGAAACCATCATAGAGGCATGGGGTGCCAAAGACATAACATACTACTTGGTGAGCTCCAAAGATATTTTATTCAATTTATTTATTTTTAATTGAAATAAAGATCTAATGAGATTCTTCTGCTTTCCAGCATATTCTTCTTGTGCATGGTGCATTCTTTGCAGAAAAAGAACCACTTGCCATGTGGACACCCAAGGCATGGAAAAATCTCATTATCAAGCAAGGACAAGCTTCTTTAGGTGTACAAGGAAAGGACGAGGAGTAACAAAGAGCAATGCCTTCAGAGAGCTTTTTGATTGGTTCTTTAGAAGACAATTACAAAGGACCTCATGCCAAATATAATCAGAAGGATATGGCTATTTCCAGACAAAATCATCATGTATCAATATCACAAACTGAAAAAGACCACATTTCAAACAGAGCTTTAATATTTGCAATGTATTTTATTTCTTTGAGAAATAAAGATGTCTTTGACCAGAGAATCAATAACAATTAATATTAGGCCATGGATCAATTACACCAAAAAAATTTGCAATGTCTTATATCACATTTGGCAATTTCTGTATATGTACATTTGTTGAGATATAGAATTTGAAAAAATCAAGTCATTCCTTGAGCCTTTTTAAAGAGCTTGGCTCTGGCAAATCACCTCTATATCTGAGGAACTCTTTTCTCCTGTATCCAGCAATGCTTTTTAAATCTGACACCCCTGCACCCATTGCATAACTTGAATAACAAAGAAAGTACCCTGCCCTTGAAGCATTGAGTCCTGGGGCATATCCAAAAATTTTGAATGCAGTTGCTCTTTCAAGCAGTAAAACTCTGAAAGCATTAAAGGGTATTGGAGTAAAACCCATGTATTTTGATAGAGTCCTCAAGCAGAACAATGCAAAGTCTGGCTCCTCACTATAGTGCTTGTGAATAACACAAAAAGTGTTTGGGTTCAAGTTTGGAAGATAGTGGATAATAGAATGAATATCCACCTTTGCTTTTCCTTTCTCTTCTATGGCTTTTCTTGTTCCCTTGCCCCTGCCAAGGTAATTGTCTTCATCCAATAAAGTTAACTGTGGTAAAAATGAAAAACAAGGTTAGATGAAGTGCAAGCAAACTTTAGGAAACATGTGAAGTAACTTGAAACTATTAGAAAGAAAAGCAAGAGACACGACTGATGCAAGCGATAAGGGTCTTCAGAGAAATTCAGACAGTCATTATCGCTTGCGTCAGTCGTCATCAATATCTATTTGCAAACTGCCTAGAAACATCTAATGTTTGATAAATGATGGGAATTCCCACAAGCAAGATATCTATTATCATTGCTGCATGCAACACCTAGACACGATCGATACAAGCGATAAGGCCCAACGGGAAATATCCAATGGGCCTTATCGCTTGCATCGGTCGTGATCGATTTCTGACACTTCTAATGGAGAACTTGGACAAATCTAATACAAGATAGAGATTTTGCATTGGTCCCATCTCATATACTTAACCTAAAGTTCTTGAGAATATAGTTAACTGTATACCTTGACGTCATCTTCCTCAAGTCCAAACATGACTGATGCAAGTGATGAGGCCCAACGGAAAATATCTGATGGGCCTTATCGCTTGCATCGGTCGTGATCGACTTCTGACACTTCTAATGGAGAACTTGGACAAAATGACACAAGATAGAGATTTTGCATCAAGCCGATCTCATCTCCTTTGCCTTTAAATCATGAGAATATATTTTACTACATACTTGACCTCATCTTCCTCTTCAAGTCCGAACACGACCGATACAAGTGATAAGGCCCAACGGAAATTATCCGATAGGCTTTATCGCTTGCAGCGGTCGTGGTCATTTACTCACTAAAAATGGAGATCTCGGACAAAAAATTTAATTCATACGAATATATCAAACAACATACCTTGACCTCATCTTCCTCCTCAATGAGCTCCTTTGAGTCAATACAAATTGTTCCTTTGTCCTCAGCAACATCCAAGAATGAATAGCCGCGCCCAAACGAGTATATTCCAAGTTGCTTCTGATGCTCATCAAACTCTTCATCAGCAAGTTTTGGCTTCTCTGAGATAGCTTTCTCAAAGCATTTTGAAAGAGCTTGTGATGAATCTTTGAATTCTTCATTAGACAAATCCAAATCAAGACACAAAAATTCCTCTTTTCTTTCTCCTTTCTTATTGATGAATCTCCTTGCAACTTCTTCTGCCTCAGCTATAGCTGCAAGGCAGTAGTCCTCCCTTAGATTGAAAAGTTCCTGAATGTAAAATAGAGGTATGAAGTCTTTCTCAGAGATAGAGTAAAAAGGTAGATTTGGGAGAAGTAGGGACTTCTCAGACACTTGAACTTCTTCAGTTGGCTCCCTTATTGCAGTCTCTGCTTTAAAAGTGGCCACATCAAAATCTTTGACCTGCTCTTCTTCTGCTTGGAGATTGATCTCCTCAACAATCTCCATGACACCTTTCATAGTTTTTGAGCTACCCTCAAGTGTCAGCTCTAAGAAAGGCTCGTCTTCATCATGAACATTTTCCTCCCTTTCATCTGAGATATGATCAAGCCATATCAAGAAAGCAATGTTTAAAGGGAGCAAGCAGCAGTCCTTTTCATGCTCTGGGCATAAATCAAGCTTCCGTGGCAAAGGGGATATCCTTTTGCATTTTCTTGTGATTTTAACCCTATCTATTGGATCCTTCCCAAAGATGTGAGGATGGACATAGGTTTTCTGAGAAATAGAAAGGATCCTTCCATTGATCAACCCCAAGAAAATCTCCCACTCATCCTTAAGAAAACTTTTCGAGTTCTCTAAGAGTTTTTCAAAATCAATTTTGGGGTTGAATATCGCCATTGCATCAGGAAAATAATCTACACTTAAACCCTGTTGAACCATGAAATCAAGAAGTTTCTCTGATGGAGAGACACTAAGGATCTCATTTATTCCCTCCATCTTAGCTGAAGCTTCTCCTGTATGCCTACTAGGAGAACACAACCGATGCAAGCGACTGGAGCAAGTCAACGTAGGTCAAACGGGGAAAATCGCTTGTATCGGTCCTGTCGGGGATGAAAGAAAAATACGCATGTAAGTGAGACGAATTCTCTGAAGGTTTAAAGTTTGAGTTTGTGAAGGAAGTAGCTATTTATAGGCAAGGAGGGAAGAAACGGTCAAATGATGTGGACGAATCACAGAGTGCCACATGGCAAAGTGTACGTTGCCCGATGCAACGGATAGATGATGTGGACCAATCAAAGCATGCCACGTGGCAAAAGACGTTGGAATTTGCAACAGCTATATGACGTGGACCAATCGGGGCATGCAACGTGGCACAATGGACAACTCAGTTCTGGGACCTATTTAAGCTTCCCCATTCATTTGCTTCATTTTTTTTGTCAACACTTGCCAAGGGTCGAGGTTCCATCGCCACCAAGTTTTTTGGCTACTTCACAATTTCTATAGAGAGCGCTCTCTCAGTAAGGTAATGTGGACACGACCGATGCAAGCGATTAGGGACATCCGAGATTTTCGGATAACCCTAATCGCTTGGATCGGTCATGTTTTTTTAATAGCATCGAGTCCTTGATCATACCTTGCAAATTTTGGTTTCCTTTGTGATGCTTGAGTATAACACATTGTTACCTTTAATTTAACTTGTAATTATTGAAATATAATGGTGAATTTAGGGACGACCGATGCAAGCGATGAGGGACATCCGGGCATTTACGGATGACTCTTATCGCTTGGATCGGTCGTGTATCTAGTGAGACAAATTCTCTGAACGTTGAAAGTTTGAGTTTGTGAAGGAAGTAGCTATCTCTAGGCGCGGAGGAAAGAAACGGTCGAATGACGTGGACCAATCACAGAGTGCCACATGGCAAAGTGTACGTTGCCCGATGCAACGGATATATGACATGGACCAATGAAATCATGCCACGTGGCAAAAGACATTGGAATTCGCAACGGCTATATGATGTGGACCAATCGGGGCATGCCACATGGCACAACGATCAACTCAGTTCTGGGACCTATTTAAGCTTCCCTATTCATTTCCTTCATTTCTTTTTGTCAACACTTGCCAAGCGTCGAGGTTCCATCGCCACCACATTTTTAGGCTACTTCTCAATTTCTATAGAGAGCGCTCTCTGCGTAAGGTAATGTGGACACGACCGATGCAAGCGATTAGGGACATCCGAGATCCTTGGATAATCCTAATCGCTTGGATCGGTCATGTATTTTAAATAGCATCTAGTCCATGATCATATCTTGCAAATTTTGGTTTCCTTTGTGATGCTTGAGTATAACGCATTGTTACCTTTATTTTAACTTGTATTTATTGATATATGATGATGAATTCAGGGACGACCGATGCAAGCGATGAGGGACATCCGGGCATTTACGGATGACTCTTTTCGCTTGGATCGGTCGTGTGTCTCTTACAGTGGAACGAGTCATTGATCATAGCTTTCCAATTATCTTTTTCTTAGTGATAATTGAATATTTTGCATTGTAAGATATATTTGATTGATATTTGATGATAAATTCAAAGACGACCGATGCAAGCGATCAGGGACATCGGGGCATTTCCGGATGACTGCTATCGCTTGCATTGGTCGTGCCTCTCATAGTGGAAAGAGTCATTGATCATAGCTTTTTGAGAGTAATTTTCCACTTTTCCTAATTCCTTGCCTAAAGACTCTGATTTTGTGCAGAGTATGGCTAGAACCAAAAAGACAGCAAGGAAGTTGTACCCTGAGGGTCAAGACCAAAATGCCCAGGGGGAAAATGTCCAGGAGCAAAATTCCCAGAAGGTTCAAGCCAATGTGACAGACAAGCCTTCAAAAAAAAGGGTCAAGTACCATGTAAAGTCCTTGAGAGAAATTAGAAGAGCTCAAAAGTCTGTGGGATTGTTGATCCCAAGACTTCCATTTATGAAAGTTGTCAAGCAGATCTCAGCCAACCTCTGTTCTTTGATGAAGACCTCATCCTTTGTCAATGTGAGGTGGCAAACTCAAGCACTGCTATGCCTGCAAGAAGCTGCAGAGGACTTTGCTATTGATTTTATGAATGATGCCTACTTATGTGCTGCTCATTCTCATAGGGTAACACTAATGGTGAAGGATTATGTTATTGTTTCAAGAATAAGATATAAATTTGATAAAGCTCTGGTTCCTATTGATCACCACGATAAAAAATTCTTCGATATTTTAAATATACCTCCAGCTCGAGCACCCAAAACAACAGTTGTCATTGAAGAGATCAACCCTCAAGTCACTCATGATCATGAAACTAGAACTGCAGCAAATAGTGAAGAGGAGAGGAAAAAGCAGGGATTATTTACAGAGGAAAGTGTCATCTTAACCCAGATTCAAAAGTTATAGAAAGCAAATAAAGAGCTCCTCAAGAAACGAGATGGGCAGGTAATAGTTAATGTTGCAATGCCATGGCAAAATGAATTGTTCCTTGACATTAGAACTGAAGACAACAAAATGTTGAGGGAGCTTCATGTTGAAATATCAGATAGTGTGGTCAACATTTCACTCAGGTATATCTAGAGGCCTTAAAATGCTTTTATTTTGCATAATTTTCTAGTTCCTTAACTCCATTTTTATTTCTTGATTTGTAGGGTTCTTCTTCAACAATGTGAGGAAGCGATTCAAAGAAAAGTATTTATTTTAGATCCTCTGGTGACAAACTATTTTTTGCATAAACATGGAGATGCCAAGTCCTTTCTACAGGATTTTACAGAAGAGGTAGAATGTGTTATTTACCCATATATTGAAAAGTAAGTATTCATCTTCATTTTGGAAACATATTTGTTTCATTAAAGAAAGTATATTTACATGCAACTCATTGACAGGGGCCATTGGAGTTTGATTATTGTGGACTTCAATGCATATCAAGCTCTTTTCCTCAATTCTCTTCCATCACAACATGGGAATTGCAAAGTGTTAGTTACTATACATTTTGTTGTTCTCTATTTTAAAGCCATGCCATCCATTCTGATTTTCACTTTACAATGCAGTGCTGCAAAGCTTCTCAAGATGCATATTGATCAGAATTTTCCTAGAATTGCTAAAATGAATGAACAAAAGCAATTTGGATACAGCCAAATTCATGTGCCATTGCAGAGAGACTCAACATCATGTGGCTGGAGAGTGGTTGCAAATGCTGTAAGATTCTTGGAAAGAAGGTTCTACAGTCCTGAATTGAATTTATCAGACTACCCAGATGCATGGATCATCTTGATCAGAGAGAAAGCAATAAATGGTATCATGAAACATGCAATCTGCCCACATGATCCAGACTCACCTCCACCCCCTCCACCTGATAAAAAACAGTCTGAAGATAAAAAGAAAGGGCTTCCTCTTCACTCACCATTAAAGCATGGGAACAACAAAAAGAGTCAAGCTGAGAGCTCCAAAAAGGGACAGAAGCAACAGAGAAAGTAGGGCTCCAAAAAGGATAGAAAGGGTTAAATCATTTTTGATTCTTAGATTGAAATCAATTGTAAAACCAACAAAGGTTGGAAGATTTATTTATGTACAAATTGTATGTACTTATGCCAATCTTCATCTGGAAGATGGTCATTGTAATCATATTTATTTGCCTTTACAATATTTATATGTTTGAGAAATATACAGTTGTATTGAACCTCTTGAGATTAAACAAAAGTTCATTGCATGGTCCAATTAAATTTGTTCATGTCACAAATATGAATGCATTGTGGGTTTCTTACTTCATTCCTATTGGAAAGTTGAAATTGGAGAAGATACAGAAGGACATAAAGAATTAAGAGGACACGACCGATACAAGCAATACGGGGAATCGGAGAATTTTGGATTGCCCCTATCGCTTGCATCGGTCGTATTATCCATTTCATCGTTGTTGCTAGCTGTTTTTATACTCGTGAGTCAAATCTTTACGCAAGGTCACTTCTTGAAGTATCTCGTGGTAATTTGCTAACACGACCGATCTAAGCGATAAGGGCCATCCGACAATTTCAGATTGCACTAGTCGCTTGCATCGGTCGTCTTCACTTATCTCGTCTCCTCTGCTTTATGCCTTAAGAAATGCTCTTCTAATATTGAAATACCAAACCTTGGATTGGAATTTGCACCAGGTTCCCCACACTCTCTTATATTACTTGTTATGTGTACCATGATAATTTCCCTTGCATTACTTGAGGGCAGAAAAGTTGGATAGAATCAAATTATTTAACTGAGACTAATGTGCACCTTTGATAGACTATAATTATTAAATTGAAATTAGATATTGAATTCTAGATCTTTTGTTCATCTAGAATTAACTTATGCAAGTTCCTGTATAATTATTTCTTAGTTGGAACCTCATCAGAATGTTAAGATTAAAAAAATAAATGCCAATATGAGTTTAGATGAAGGGGGATAATTGAAGTCATCTATTTACTCCTGCAAAAAAAAATCAATGGAAATACGAAATTAAGGACCTAAAAAATATCTAAGGATGTCTTGGTTTATATTCTTATCATTATACAATAAGGACTCATCAAAATCTTGAAAGTAAATTTAAAAATGCAAATATGACTATAGACATTTAAAATTAATAATTTAACACACATTCTTTGTAACCATCCTGCAAAGAAAATTCAATGGAAGTATCAATAGAAGCTTCTATTAGATGAAGAATGTCAGGGTTACAATCTTAAAGGTTGGAAGTTCATCACCCTTGGTGGCAGGCAACTTATGCAAGATAATGATTTCTCTGATCTAATGTTAACTCTTGCATCATCAATTGAGAATCTACACTGAGATGATACCTCATCAAGGTATTCTAGAAGCTCCCTTACATTTCTGAGATTCCAATTTGTAGTGACAATTATTTTCCTTGATTGAAAATCTGGATGAATCAATACTTCTAACTCAAATTCTGGACAGCTCTCCTCTGAGTCCAAGGCTATCCAAAGTCCAAGCTTTTTTTTCCACCTTCTATAGTCATATCCTAGAACCAGAGATTGTCGACATATCTGATATGAGATTGAAAGAGAATTGGGACTAACTTTACATAAAATAATGTCACCTAGCTTTTGAAATTCTTTGCTATCCCATTCCCTACCTAAAACATCATCAATCTTTGAAATAGAGACTCTCCTATTCAACCACATTGTTTTTGTTTTCTGTAATAACATGTTTTTAAAGCATGCTACAAAGACATGAATAGGCAAAAACCATTGAATCTTTATCCTTCTCGAAATTCGGCCTGCTGACATTGCCTTTTCGATGTCAAATTTAATTTTGCAGAGAAAACTTGAAACTGTTGAATGATCAGGAGCATCCCAATCTAATGAAGAGATGCAAGGACCAGGTACATGTACAAGAATTCCATAAGAACTCCTCCCTGACGGCACTTGATAATCTGCATAATGGACAAATAACTCTATGCTATTGCAAAATTGAACAGATTTGTCTGCATACATGAGTTCTGCATATTCCTTATGAAGAACTCTGAATGTTCCTGCTAAACATTCAATAGGTTGCCATTCCACAATATTGGAAGGAAAGATATCTGCAATACAAAAACATATGTTTTATTATACAAAATCAACTGGAATGATAGAAGAGCATTGTCAAACTTCACTTACAGTATGAAGGGAATTGCATATGATTTTCTAGAACAAGATCCTTAGCGGTGTACACATGTTGTACTCGTGCAAACCAACCGCATCTCTTCAATTTGAAACTGAGAATACGTCCCTTCCAATGGTTTCTTGTGTTGTCTCTTTTAGCACGCTTGACTTTATGGGCACCTCTACATCTAGGAAGCATAGTTACCCAGTCATTTACTTTCACGGAAAGAGGTTTCCACAAAGAATCCTCTCTTCTGTTGTAAACCTCACATGAAGTTACGCGATTGGAAGGACGACGAGAAGAAGAAGCCATTTGAACTTAGGAGAAGAAGAATGTTCAAAGCGAGAAACCGACGTTCACAAATTTTGGCACTATTTATAGAGAAAAAGGCTTTGTACACGTGGAAACTTTTGATTTGATGTAAACCCTGTCGCTGAATGATCATGACATTTTGTGAACCCAAAAATATTTCGTATCTTCAAAAATCAATATCTTCTTGGAAATTCGAGAATATGCTTTGTGTAGTGTGCAAAAGTATCTTTTTTTGCATCAAACTGAAAAATTGTACACTGAATACGAGACTCTTCATCACTTTAGCGACGCTTTGAGAGAAAATTGTATTAAAAAAAGAAATTCTTCATACGGTTAAAAGAGACAACAATGTTATATTCTTGTACACGTGGAAAGATGCTATTTGTCAATTTCCTTAATCTCTCATTAGCAAACAATCCCTTTTCGGCCGTTTTTTGCCCTAATGGGAACATTGTGTAGGGTGTTGAAAGACGTCATGTTACACCTCTGACTATAGGTACTGCAAATACAGGTGTTGGAGCTGATGAAGATGGTGTCGAAGATGATATTCCGCAGATTCCTATTCGTGATACTGTTTTTGCTCCACCTACTGCAGAGCAGATTCATTGGGATGGAAGAGATGCCCAAGCACATGCATTGATAGCTTTGTCTGTCAAACGTGCCATTATTCCCCATATTTGCTCTTGTAGAACAACTAGGGATTCTTGGGATACAGTTACCACATTGTACCAAGCTAGGAATGAGGCTCATGTTGCTTACCTCCGAAAACAGTTGGAGAGTGAGCACATGAATGAAGGTGATTCTATGGACAATTTCCCAACAAAGATCAAAGATTTGAAGGAACAATTGATTTCTGCTAATGAGGTTATACCAGATAGCTCACTTGTGCAGACCATTCTGAATGGTCTTCCTGATTCATATCAGAGTTTTGCTTCTACTCTTTGTTTGATGATGAAAGGCAATCCAAATGCCTTATCATTTGAGGAGTTAGTCACTGTTCTGTTGCAGGAAGATCAGTTCAGGCAGAACAGGTCCATTATGCGAGTTGCAGATCAAGCTTTCCTAGCTAGTCAGAAGGGCAAAGGAAAATGGATCTCTTTAACTAGTAGGCAAAAATCTACTAATTCTGCATATTTGAAGAAGGAAGATAAAGATGAGAAGAAATCAAAAAAGCAAAAATTTTCTTGTAAGTACTGTAAAGGGAATGATCATATCATAAAGAACTGTCCAAAATTGGCTGCTAAAGAGGCAAAGAAGAAAGAGGATGGAATGGTTGTTAAAGAGGCCTCCACACCAAAAATAGAGTCTGCTAATTTTGTGCAGGAAGAAGAATGGGCATTTACTACTGTCTGCAGTTTTGACCCATCTTCTCATGAGCAGTGCATGTCTGCAGTAGACTCAGATGTTTGGTATTGTGAGAGTGGGGAGACCAAACATATTACCTCGCAGCGCAGTTTCTTCTCTTCACTCGAGCCTGTCCCTATAGGGAATACTGTTACATACGCCAACAACTCCTCTTATCCTGTTATGGGAGTTGGTAAGATCATTTTGACTACTGCTGATGGTAGTTATTTTGCTTTGTCGGACGCTTTATTTGTGTTAGGGATCAAAAAGAACCTGTTATCAGTTTTTGCATTAGCAAAGATTGGCTTGGTTGTGAAATTTGTTGATGACAAGTGTACAGTTCATGATCTCTCAAATGGCGATGTGATTATTGCTTCTGGCATTTTATGTCGTGGGCTGTATAAGCTCATAGACTATGAAAGAGCTGTAAATGATTTGGCATGTGCAGTAAATGATTCTCAGGCTATGTCAGATGCAAAGCTTTGGCATGCACGCTTTGGTCATCTGAATTTTGCTAGTTTGCTACGCCTGCGGAAATCTAAAATGGTGTCCTCTTTGCCCAAGCTTGAGGCACCTGGAAAACATGTTTGTGAAGGCTATATTTTGGGCAAAATGCAACGTTCCTCATTTCCAAAAGATGGTTCAGTTCGGGCTACTCAGAAATTGTAGCTTGTACATAATGATGTATGTGGTTCTATGCAGACACCCTCTTTTGGAAATTACCTTTACTTTGTGACTTTCATTGATGATTTTTCCAGGCATGCATGGGTATATCCACTCAAAGCAAAGTCCGAAGTGTTCATGTGCTTTAAACAATTTTTGGTTTTGGCTGAAAATCTGTCATCATGTAAAATGGGCACCCTCTGTTTTGATCGAGGGGGGGAATATATGTCTTCTGATTTTAATGCATTTCTAGAAAAATGTGGGATAAAACACCAGTTTACAGTGCTGTATACACCTCAACAGAATGGAGTTGCTGAACGAAAGAATAGGTCACTCATGGAGATGGCGAGGTGTATGGTCAAAAGTCAGGCTTTACCAAATAGTTTCTAGCTTGAGGCTGTCATGTGTGCAGCATATGTACTGAACAGGTGTCCCACTAAAGCGCTGACTCCATATGAGGCTTGACATGATCGCAAGCCATTTGTTTCTCATCTGCGTGTTTTTGGTTGTTTGGCATATGCACTAGTGCCTGAACAACATCGCAGAAAATTGGATGATAAGGCAGTAAAATGTATTTTTGTTGGGTACAGTTGTGAAAGTAAAGTCTATCGTCTATATCATCCACAGACTACACGCATTCTCGTTAGCCGTGATGTTGCCTTTGTGGAAGATGCTATTCATCCATTGCTTTCATGTACTAAGGAGACATCTCTTAGCTCCAAAGACATGTATGATACTTTGATGCCTCTTTTTACAGGTGGACAGTCTAGTGCTAGTCCTAATGAGGCAGCTTCTCAGCCTTTGCAGGCTTCATATGATGATGAAGATCATTCCATTTCTGATGCAGATTTACATGATGCACTTGTTGATGAGAGAGCTAATATTGAGCAGGCAAAAACTATGCCAAAATGGTTGGTGCAGACTTTGCGTGACAGCAAATTAGATGCACCTTTGTTATATCATACTCGTTTAGGCTCTCATAGTGCCTCCTTTGCATCAGATTGTTGTGCTATGGCTGTGTCTAGTCTCTATGATGAGAATGAGCCTCTTTCTTTTGATGAAGCACAGAATTCAAAAAATTGGATGGCTGCTATGCAATTTGAATATGATGCTATAATGAAGAATTGTACATGGTCTTTATGTGACTTGCCTCCTGGCAAAAAGGCCATTGGCACTAAGTGGGTATACAAGCTGAAGCGTAAACCTGATGGTACAGTTGACCGGTATAAGGCTAGGCTTGTTGCAAAGGGTTATGCGCAGGAAGAGGCATTGATTTTGATGAGACCTTTGCACCTACATGTCATATGACTACTATTCAGAGCATTTGTGCACTTGCAGTCCATCATGGTTGGAATGTACATCACTTGGAAATTAAAACAGTATTTCTGAATGGTGACTTGCATGAAGAAGTGTATGTTTTTCAGCCCCGTGGCTTTGTGCAGAAAGGGCATGAAAACCAGGTGTGCAGGTTAAAGAAGGAATTATATGGTTTAAAGCAAGCACCACGTGCTTGGTATGAGAAGATACATGCCTATCTGATTGCACATGGTTTTGAGAACAGTCCAACTGAAAGCACCTTATATGTTAAGCGTGCTAATGATGTGCTTCTGACCATTGTGGTCTATGTTGACGACGTGCTGCTCACTAGTCCTATTGAGAAGCATATTGCTGATTTCAAGGCTGATTTGCATGCCTCATTTGAGATGTCTGATTTGGGGCATTTGCATCACTATTTGGGCATTCAGTTTATGCAAGTTGATGGTGGAATGGCTCTGTGCCAAAAGAAATATATTGACACATTATTGCAGCGTTTTGGCCTTGAAGACTGTAAGCCTATTGCCACTCGTATGGAGACAGGTTTACAATTGAGTCTTCATGATGCTAGAGATGCATTTGATGCTGTTCTCTATCAGGAGGTTGTTGGATGCTTGATTTACTTATGCATTACTCCGCCAGATATTCAGTTTGTTGTCTCAGAGATGAGGAGGTTTATCCATTGCCCAGGAGTGAAGCATTGGCAGGCGGTTAAGCGCATCTTTCGCTACTTGAGTGGTACTCGGCTACTTGGGTTGGTTTATCCCAAGGGGGGATCACTACTACCAGATTTGCATGCTTTTTCTGACTCTGATTGGGCTGGTTGCTACGACACTCGTGTGTCCACTAGTGGCTTTTGCTTCATGCTTGGTAGCTCATGTATATCTTGATTGAGCAAGAAGCAGCCTACTGTGGCCACTTCCAGTTGTGAAGCTGAGTATAGGGCAGCTTTCATAGCTACTGTTGAGTGTGTGTGGCTCAGACGCCTTATGGCTGATTTGGGTGTTGGTTAGTCTTCTATCACCACTATCTTCACTAATAGTCAAAGCGCATTGGCAGTTGCGAGGAACCCTTTGTTCCATGCTCGCACTAAGGACATTGAGGTGCATTATCATTATGTCAGGGAGAGGTTCTCTGCTTGGGAGATCAGCTTGGCATATGTGCCCACGTAGGAGAACATCGCAGACCTTTTCACGAAGGCTCTGCCTAGGGAGAAGTTTGAAGCTTTTCGTAAAGCTTTGGGCTTACTTCCTTTTGTGGAGTGATTTCCACATAGCTTGGCACTTCCTTATACATGAGTGCCAACTCCTTGTTCACCGCATCACTGTCAGGGGGGATTTGTTGATATATTTAGGTAGTGATGTGTGTGAACACTCTAGGACCGCCGAGGCACTTTTTCCCTCTTTAGGGGGTTTTTTTCACTCGGCTTGTATATACGGCTATTGCCCTAATGGGCTACTTATCTTTGTACATTCTCTAGTAATACATTCAGTATTGTGTGTTTGTGCTCCAAGCTTCTTCTCCTTCCTTGTGTTCTTCGCGTGCTTTTGTAGATATCTATCTCCAACATTTATCTTTATCTTCAAAGCCTAGTGGAAGCAAGAACACTTACCAGAACCCTAATTGTTGGCATCTTTGCCACATGTGAGAAAGTTTCTTCATAGTCCACTCCATGGGTTTGAGCAAACCCCTTTGCCACTAGCCTTGCCTTGTACCTATTTATAGAACCATTTGAATTCTTCTTGATTTTATATATCCACCTGGTTCCCATTACCTTCATGCTTGGCTTCTTGGGAACCAAGTCCCAAGTATGGTTTTCTTGAAGTGCTTCTACTTCTTCCTACATCGCTTCTCTCCATTCTTTCCTCTTACTAGCCTCTTCAAATGAAGAAGGTTCTTCTGTCATAGAGTCTTTAGTGATATACACAGAATGCTTGGTGACTAATAATGTGTCATAGCCATACCTTATGTGTTTTTTGCTTTCTCTTTGTGATCTTCAGAGTGCTTGATTGGAGGACTCCTGAATGTCATCCAATTGCTTCACCTTCGTCTTTGCTCTTCACTTCCATGCCTTGAAATCCATTTGCTCTTCATCTTCTGAATTGATGTCTTCTGGTAACTGTTGATCTTCTTGAGTGCGGGTTGGAAAATCACTTTCCAAATCATAAGATAACTTGACCTTCCTACAATCATCTTCAAACCATGAACTATTTTCATCAAACACTATATCCCTACTAACTATGAATCCTTTGTTAGTGGGATTTTATAGCCTATACCTCTTCTGATTTTGTCCACACCCAATGAATATACACTTTTTAGCTTTAGGGTCCAACTTCCCTCTAATCTGTGAGGGAATGTGTGCATAAGCAATGCACACAAATATTTTGCAATTGTCCAATGAGGGTCTCCTAGCATTCCATGCTTCATAGGGTGTCATTCCATCCAAGGATTTGGATGGGAGCATGTTTACCAAGTAGGTGGTTGTGGAAACAACCTCTGCCCATAGGTAGTTAGGTAACTTCTTCTCATTCAACATTGACCTAGCAGCTTCAACTATTAACCTATTCCTTCTCTCTACCACTCCATTCAATTTAGGAGTATATCATGTTGTGACTTCCATCTTTATTCCTTTTTATTGTAAGAATGAATCAAATTTATGTGAAAAATACTCACCACCTCCATCAGACTTGATCCTCTTCAAGATTCTACTTATTTGGTTCTCAACTAATGCCAAGTACTTTTTGAAACATGTAAATACTTCATCCTTGTGCTTCATGAAATAAAGGGTTGTCCATCTACTGTAATCATCTGTAAATCAAACATAGTACCTTGAACTTGAGATTGATGGATCTTTGTTAGGACCCCACACATCAGTGTATACAAGCTCCAAGTAGTCTTCGTACATGTGCCCTTTTCTGTTGAATGGTTGTCTGTGAGCTTTATCAAATTGGCATGCTCCACATTTGTATATCATGTGTTGCTTGGACATTGGGGATGCCAAGCACACCATGATCCTTGCATATTTGCTTTAGTGTTCTTTCTCCTATGTGTCCTAACCTTTTATGCCATATCTCTAGCTCAAATAGGGTTTTACCCTTGTATTTGAAGAGTGCTATGTTCCTGGTGTCTTCAATCTCCAATATAAATAATCTACTAGATTTCTCACCTTTAGCAATCCTTTTGAAGCCTTTTTGAGGGTCTTCCACATATGCTCCATGCCTAGTGAATCCTCACCAATCTATCCAAAACTAATTAGGTTTTTACTTATACTTGGCACATACAAAACCTTAACTTAAGAGGTTCATGTTACCATCAAAAGCCTTGACATTTCCAATTCTCTTGATTGAGTGTTTAGTTTCATCACTTGTCCGCACTTCATGCTTCCCTTTGGGTTATTTAAGATCAGATAATAATGCTACATTTCCAACCACATGATTGGAACAACCTGAATCAATATAGAAAAGATGTTCATCATCTTTAACTTGCTTGGATGTCATGTTCATGATGAGTAGAGACTCCTCTTGGTCTTGAGTGTAGTTATTATAATCTCTTCTTCCTCTCAAACCTCCTTGATAATTGTTGTTTTTGTAGCCTTGATTGTAGTTGTTTCATCCATTGTTGTACCTGCCTTTGGATTGTCCATAGCTACCTCTATGGAAGCCTCTTCCCTTTGGTTCCTTGATTTCTTGAAGCATTCTTCTGTGGTGTGGTTGGTAAGGCCACAAATATTGCAAAGTGGTTTGTTGTAGGATCTCCCCCTGCCTTGCTTTCCTCCTCTACCCCTTCCTCTAGCACCTCTTCCTCTACTTGTGTAGTTAGCTTGAGAGGTACTAGCCTCTTCTTCATTCTTCTTGATTTTACCTTTATCCTTACTCTTATTCTTATCCATATAAAGGGTAGAAGATTGGTTACCTCTGGAGTTGTCACCATTCTTGTTGAGCTTTGTCTCATGGGTGAAGAGTTGTCCCATCAAGGTGTTCAGGTCAAGTATTTGCATATCCATGTAGAGGTCCATTGTTGTGGTGAATGACTCCCACTTATCATGAGATTTGATGCCATTAATGATTTGCCTTACTATGCGTTCATCTTCTATCTCCTCTCCAATGCTTGCAAGTTGGTCCACCATATCTTTCATCTTGGTTACATAATCAGCTACTCCTTGCTTTGGTTGCTTCTTTAGAGTTGTAAACTCCATCCATAGCTGGTTCTTCCTAGCTCTTGTATTTGATGAGAAATATGATGAGATTACTTCCCAAGTCTCTTGGGAGGTCTTGCAATTCCTAATGTGAGGCAATAAGAAATCAGATATTGAGTTTAGTAGATAGGACCTGGCAAGAGCATCCTTTTCACGCCATGTGGTCACCCTTTCTTGCTCTTCCTTTGTGGGTTGATGTTTGCTTCTGAATATTGGAATCTCTTCATCTCCTAAGATATATCCATATAGACTTCTCCCTTGAAGGTAAGCTCGCATCCTTAGTGACCATGCTGAGTAGTTGCTTCTATCCAATTTGTCAATGAAGGATGGAAATCCATCTCCCATCTTGCTTGTTGTTGCCCTGATGCTAGGCAGAGAAGTGCATTTTCATAGGGTATGATCTAAATAAAAAAGGTTATAGGTTTTACAATCCATCCAACAAAGTACTTATGGTGAGTAGAGATATTGTGTTTGATGAGAATGATTCTTGGTTTGAAAGTGAAGGTAGGAAAGTCAAATTTCCATATGACTTGGAAGAGGATTTTCGAAGTCTCACCAAGGAGGAGCCAGTCGAATTGAAGATATCAAATCAGATGATGAGGAGACCATCAACTTAGAGGAATTCAAAGCATGGAAATCAAAAGGCAAAGCCAAGATGAACAGGTTGGAAGACATACCTGAATCATCCAACCAAGCTCTAAGAAGATCACAAAGGGAAAGTAATAAGCCAATCAGATATGGGTATGATACCTCATTAGTTACTAAGCATTCCATTTAACTTGCTAAAGATTTATCGCTTGAGGAACCTTCTTCATATGAAGAATCAAGTACCAAGGTAGAATGGAAGGAAGCTATGAATGAAGAAATAGAAGCACTCCAAGAGAATGATACTTGGGAACTAGTACCCAAGAAGGCATCAATGAAGGTAATTGGCTCTAGATGGATTTACAAAATCAAAAGGAACTTAGGTGGATCCATAAACATGTATAAAGATAGACTTGTGGCTAAAAGTTTTGCACAAACTCAAGCAGTTGATTATGAAGATTCTTTCTCAATTGTGGCTAAAATTCCAACCATCCGAGTATTGCTAAGTGTGGCTACATCTAGGAGTTGGAATATGTATCAATTGGATGTGAAAAATGCTTTTCTCAATGGCTGTATTTTAGAGGAGGTTTACATGGCTCAACCTCTTGGCTATGAACACCCAAGCAAGGTAAATTATGTATGAAAATTGAACAAAGACCTTTATGGTTTGAAGCAGGCACCTAAGGCATGGAATCATAGGTTAACTACCTACCTTCAAGATCACGGATTCATGATGAGAAAGGCAAATTCTTCTCTGTTTGTCAAGAGAAGTAACTCAAAAATAATATACTTATGTGTGTATGTTGATGACATCATAATTACAGGTAGTGATGCCAATGGCATCAAAGAGATTAAGAACCTAATGACACATGAGTTCAAAATCAGTGACCTATGGTTTTTGAAGTATTTTCTAGGACTTGAATTGGTCTACACAAATTCTGGAATCTATATTACTCAAAGGAAATATGTGCATGAAATGTTGAAGAAGTTCCTCTTGGAGAATGCAAAAATAGCTAGCACCCCTATGGAGGTAAATCATAAATTGAATGCTCATGAAGGTGATTTGCTTGAAGACATTGCAGGATATCAAAGCATAGTTGGAAGTCTAAACTATGCAACCTTAACAAGGATTGGCATAGCTTATGGAGTAAGTATTTTAAGTCAATTCATGCATAAACCTAGAGAACCTCACTTGGAAGCTTCCAAAAGGATCCTGAGGTTTCTCAAGGGTACTCAAAATCAAGGTCTTTACTTCCCATACACATCAGATTTGCACATTAAGATTTACTCAGATGCACATTGGGCAAGAGGAGTACTTCTAGATATCTTTCTTTTGCAGGTGCAACTTTTTTAGATACAATCATTTTTCTGCATCAGAGTATTTTAGTCAGTGGCCATAGCTCAAAGAAGTGATGTATTTCGTATGTTGGCTGTTGAGAATAAGTTGGACAATAACAATTACCCATTGTAGGCTTATATGATGTGACATGTATTGGTTGCAAAAGGACTGTGGAACATTGTGCAGGGTGTTGAAAAACGTCCTATTGCACCTGCAAATACATGTATTGAAGCTGATGTAGATGGCATTGAAGATGCTGATATTCTTTAGATTCCTGTTCATGCTACAATTTCTGTTGCACCTATTGCAGATAGAATTGATTGAGATGGGAGAGATGTTCACACACATGCATTGATAGCATTGTCTATCAAACATGCCATTATTCCTCACATTCGCTCTTGTAGAATAGCTAAGGATGCTTGAGATACACTTACCACATGGTACCAAGCTAGGAATAAGGCTCGTGTTGCTTAACTCCGAAAAAAGTTGGAGAGTGAGCATATGAATGAAGGTGATTCTATGGATAATTTCTTAACAAAGATCAAAGACTTGAAGGAATAGTTGATTTTTGCTGATGAAGTCATACCAGATAGCTCACTTGTGCAGACCGTTGTAAATGATCTTCCAGATTCATATAAGAGTTTCGCTTCTACTCTTTATTTGATGATGAAAGGCAATCCAAATGCCTTGTCATTTGAGGAGTTAGTCTCTATTCTATTCCAAGAAGATGAGTCTAGGCAGAACTGGTCCATTATGCATGTTGCAGACCAAGCTTTCCTAGCTAATTAGAAGGGCAAAGGTAAATGGAGCTCATCTACTAGTAAGAAGAATCTACAAATGCTGCACATTCAAACAAGGAAGACAAAGATGGAAAGAAATTAGAAAATTAGAAATTCTTTTGTAAGTACTGTGGAAGAATCACTCACTAATTAGACATAAAGACATGAAGACATATGAAGGATGAAGGAAGACGAAGAGAAGCAGGAACAAAGCATTCAAAAAATCAAGTCTTCGTGAAGGGACAAATTCACAATTGTAATATAGTTCATAGAAACTTCGAGAATTACGAGTTTTGAGTCTCGGAACAAATATGTATATAAGTGAGTTTTTTAATAGAAAAATTAATGCGCAAGAGAGTTAGATACAGAAGTACGTACATATGTAGAGATGAATAAGCACAACCTGAACTGTCACGTATTCATCTCTAAGAGAGATGGTAAGGAAGAACTACTCAGAATAGGAGAGTTTTTCATGGTTTTGAGCGAAGTGAGGCCAAGACATTTTGTACACATCTTCTCTAATAGAAAACACATGTTTGTGTGGAAAGATTTGAGCGCATTCTTCTTGTGTGAAGAAATCTAAGTGATTTCATGTTACTGTGAAAGTTAGTTAACAGTTATAGTTTTCTAAGCACACATTTTACAGTACTTCTACAAGTTAGATATCACAGTATAGTGTAAATTTTTTCATGAGTGATAGCTTATTTTGAAGCTACTAGTCTCAACTATAAAGGGATCAAAAGAGTTTTGTGAAACAGGACATATACACATAGTACTATGTCCGACAGCAAAGGCATCCAAAACTGATGAAGGTTTTTCTCAAACTTCATATAGAGTTCATTCACTTAAGGAAGCTCAGGTATTACTTCCTTACTTCACTTACAATCATTTGAAGCAACTACAAACAGAATTGCAGTTAATTCCAGTAATATTCGGGTAATATTATGGAGAGATTATGGTAACATTCTGGTCACAGTCTGGTGAAGTTTCGGTGATATTCCGGTGAGTTCAAAACACAGTTTCGACACATCTAAGTGGTGGAAAGAATATCTAATAGTAAGCAAATAAAAATTGTAAAGACTGAAGTAAATCAGATCAGAATTGAAGCCTAGAAAAAAGGCAAAGTTTCCTGTAAAGTGAATTTTCAGATTTCACTAAATTCAGTTATAAAGTTTTTAGTTTCATAAAAGTTGCTAAGCTACTGATGATTATAGAGGTGTTCCTATATCACTCTAGCTTAGTTCTTGTGGCGTGGCGAATTCCGTAGTTTACATCACATCAACAAGTGGTATCAGAGCAGAAAGGTCCTCACGAGTAAATGGAAGTGAAGATACAAAGAAAATTGAAGAATTCTCATAAGAAAGGTGAAAGCTGAGGTGGTCAACAACAAACGGCATCAGAAAAACATTCCAAAGTCATTGTCAAGGGTAAAGGTTTATGAAAGGTAAAATCCTTTAACATTATATTCATCATCAGCAACAGAAACAAGAAGATCATGGCAGATCACATTTCTATTGAAAAATTGGACAGAGATAATTATCCCGCATGGGTAATGCGAATGGAATCCTTACTTATGAGTAAGGACTTAATGATATATGTGAGAGGAGAAGAAAATAAGCCTACTTTTGGAGACGAGAGTGAACCAAAGAAAGAAGAGTTAGAAGCCTTGAAGTTGTGGCAAAAGAAAGATGCAACAGCAAGAGCTTATATCTACAATACCATTACAAATAATCTAATACCACATATTAGAGGTTTGGAAAAAGCGAAAGATATATGGAGTGCATTGGAAGATCATTTCCAAAACACTACGAAAGCTAGGAAGGCTAGCGTATGGTCAGAGTTTACGACGTTCAAGAAAAATCAAAGTCAAAGCATTAGTGATTATGTCACTAAGATGAAGGACTTGACAGATAGTCTTGGATCTATTGATGAGGATATCGAAGATCACAGGTTAATAGCACAATTGCTTACAAGATTGAGAGGAGATGAAAGGTGGAAACCTTTTGTACTCTCAACTGAACTTTCATTAAATCATTTTGTACCAGATTTAAATCAGTTGCTTGGACTAATGCTAACATTTGAGCAAGATTTGAAGACAGATGGAGATAAAGGACATAGTTCTGCTATGTATGCAAAGAATAAGAAGAAAGGTGATAAACGTAAAGAAAAGGATAAAGAAGACATGACGACACAAGCAAATTATGCAAGAGGAAGAGGTAATGTCAGAAGTAAAAGTAGAGGTAATACAAAAGGAAGAGGTAATCAGAATAACAGCAAGAAGACTTGTTGGATCTGTGGATTAATCAATCATTTGGCTCATGATTGTTGGCATAATTCTCAAGGATCAAGTCAGAATCAAAATAACAATAGCAGAGGCAGAAGCCGAAGATATCAAAGAGGTAGACAAAGCCAAAGAGGTGGATATGGTAGAGGTGGAGCAAGAAGTTGGGGATAGAATCAGTCTCACAACACTACGTACTACAACTATGCAAATGATGCACAGAATGACAATCATACAACATTGATGATGAATTCGATAAGTGTGTGAGAGAATAAAGATCTCAAGGTATTCTATATTGCTCTGGTTGTTCAAATCATTTGGCAAGAAATATAGAATTGTTATCAGAACTGGAAGGAGGTATTTCAAATCATACAGTATAAACAGGTGATAACACAAAACATAATGTGCGGTCAATTGGAAAAGTAAAGTGCAAGAATGGAGCTGACCTGCTAACAAATGTTTTGTATGTTCCAACAATCCCAAAGAATCTGATCAGCATGGCACAGATAGTAGAAAAAGGTTTTCAAGTTAGATTTACAAATGAAGGAGTATTTGTTGAAGATCCAGAGAATGGATACAATAAAATTTTCTATGGTAAGAAGGAAGGTAGACTTTTTACTCTTAAAGTGCAAGGGAATGTTGGTCAAGCCTTGATCACACATGGTGATGAAGTATTTACAGAATTAGACCTCTGGCATAACAGGTTAGGACACTTTAATGAAAAAGGAATCAAAACTATGGTGGTAAAACAATCTGTAAGAGGATTAACAAATATGAAGAATCAACATATGATTCACAAATGTGAAGCTCGTCAGATGGGAAAAGCACACATGTTACCATTTCAAAAGAAGAGTTACAAACACGATGGTTTGCTAGAACTCATACATACAGATGTATAGGGACCAACAAAAGAAGGATCTATCAGTGGCTCAAGCTATTATGTTCTTTTTATTGATGATGCAACAAGATGGAAAACTGTTTATGTTTTGAAAGAGAAATCAGAAGTGTTTGGAGCTTTCAAGACTTTTCATGCATATGCTGAAAGACTTACAAGACAAAAACTCAAAAGGCTAAGGTCTGATGGAGGAGGAGAATACTTTTCTCGAGAATTCAATGATTATCTGTGGAATGCAGGTATAAAAAGAGAAATAACTTGCAGGTATACACCGCAACAAAATGGAGTAGCAGAAAGGAGAAATCGAACTCTAGTTCTGTTTGCCAGAGCAATGTTAAAGGAGAAGAATTGTCCAAATTATCTTTGGGTTGAGGCTGTAAATACAGCCACATATCTTGTAAACAGATTACCATGTACAGATTTAAATGGAATGACCCCTTATGAAGCTTGGTGGGGTAAGAAACCAACACTTGATCATTGTAAAGTGTTTGGATCAGTTGCTTATGCTTATGTACCATCACAACTTAGACATAAGCGTGAACCAAAAGCTGAAAAATATGTGTTTATTGGATATGATGAAAAGCACATGGGTTATAGACTATGGAGTCCTTTAACCAAATAGTTTATTGTTTCCAGAGATGTGACATTTGATGAATGAAAGAGTTGGTATGCAGATAAAGAGCATAATGATGAAACATTTGAAGAAGAGGTAAGAAGAAATGAAAAAGGTAAATCACATATGCAGCTGAATGGAGATGAAGATCATATGCAAGCAAGTACATCCAGGTTTGGATCAGCTATGAGAAATGAGGATGGACCGAGATTTGATGAAGAAGTGTATTCAGGTACACATGAAGAATATGAACCAAGAAGGTCAAACAGATTAAGGACACAACCAACAAGGTATTCCTATGATACTTCTTATTTGACTCAGGAAAAACTATGCTTACTTAGTAAAGGAAGATGAAGAACCTCAGAATTATAGTGAACCAAAAGGTAAGAAACAATGGGAAGAAGCAATGAAGGAAGAGTTCAATGCACTTGAAGAGAACAAGACTTGGGAACTTGTTCCAAAACCAAATGGTAAGAAAGTGATTGGAAATAAATGGGTTTACAAAGTTAAGAAGCTTGCAGATGGAAGAATAGCCAGATACAAAGTTAGACTAGTAGTAAAAGGTTATGCTCCGACACATGGCATAGATTATGATGAGACATTTAGTCCAGTGGCAAAGATGTCAACCATAAGGACATTGATTGTTATAGCAGCATCAAAAGGATGGAAGCTAAGTCAATTGGATATAAAGAATGCATTTCTAAATGGATATATATCAGATGAAGTCTACATGGAACAACATGAAGGGTTTGTAAGTTCCAGTTGCCCAAATCATGTTTTCAGATTAAGAAGAGCACTCTATGGATTAAAGCAAGCTCCAAGAGCTTGGAATTACAGACTTGTGAAGTATCTCAATGATCTTGGATACCAAAGTTCAAAGGCACATGCAAGTCTACTCATTAAGAGAACAAATGAAGGTATGATCTACATTTGTATTTATGTAGATGACATTATAATCACAGGAACTTTAGATGAAGGAATCAAGGAGGTAAAGAGATTACTTGAGAAAGAGTTCAAGATCAGTAATCTAGGAAAGTTATCATACTTTCTAGGAATGGAAGTCACATATACAGATCATGGTATATATGTTTCACAAGAAAGGTATCTTCTAAACTTACTCAAGAATTTTAACATGGAGAATTGCAGAGAAGCCTCAACACCACTTGAGGTCAATCATAAATGCAGCAAATATGATGGTGCAGAGTTTAAAGATATGAGGAAGTATCAATCTTTAGTGGGAAGCTTGATTTATGCTACGCTAACAAGACCAAATCTTAGTTATGCAGTAGGAGTTCTCTCACAGTTCATGAATTGTCCGAAAGATCAACATTGGGTTGCAGGACAAAGAGTTCTTAAATATATCAAAAGAACTATAAAAGAAGGATTATATTATCCTTTTACATCAAATACAAAGCTCAGAGCATACAGTGACTCAGACTAGGCAGGAATTCAAGATATGATATACCTAGGAGATAAGCTTGGACTCAGACTAGGTCACCACATGGGTATATGATATACCTAGGAGATAAGCTTGTCAGTTGGTGTTCAAAGAAGCAGCATACAGTGGCTTTATCATCAACTGAAGCTGAGTATAAAGGACTTGTGGAAGCGGATAAAGAAGTGATATGGATGCAGACCTAGTTCAATAGCTTGGGTATTGATCAAGGTATACCTATCATACATGGAGATAATATGAGTTCGTTGTATCTTGCAGCAAATCCAGTATTTCATGCAAGAACAAAGCCCATAGAGATTCAATATTATTTCATGAGGGAAAAGGTAATGGAAAAGGAGATTGAAATAGTATACACTCCTACAAAAGATCAGATTGCAGATATTTTGACAAAGAGCTTGGATGAAGTAAAGACAAGCAAATTCAAAGAAATAGTAGGAATAAAAGAAAAGAAGAATATATGAAAGATCAGAGGATGCTAATTAGTGATTGAGGGGGAGCTGTTGAAGAATCACTCACTAATTAGACATAAAAACATGAAGAAATATGAAGGATGAAAGAAGACAAAGAGAAGCAGGAACAAAGCATTTAGAAAATCAAGTCTTAGTGAAGGGACAAATTCACGCCTGTAATATAGTTCATAGAAACTTCCAGAATTACAAGTTTTGAGTCTCAGAACAAATATGTATATAAGTGAGTTTTTGAATAGAAAAATTAATGCGCAAGACAGTTGAGATACAGAAGTATGTACGTATGTAGAGATGAATAAGCAGAACCTGAACTGTCAGGTATTCATCTGTAAGAGAGATAGTAAGGAAGAACTACTCAGAATAGGAGAGTTTTTCATGGTTTTAAGTGAAGTGAGGCCAAGCCATTTTGTACACATCTTCTCTAATAGAAAACATATGTTTGTGTGGAAATATTTGAGCGCATTCTTCTTGTGTGAAGAAATCTAAGTGATTTCATGTTACTGTGAAAGTTAGTTAACAATTACAATTTTCTAAGCATAGATTTTACGAGTTAGATCTCACAGTATAGTGTAAAGTTTTTCATGAGTGATAGCTTATTTTGAAGCTACTAGTCTCAACTATAAACGGATCAAAAGAGTTTTGTGAAATGGGACATGTACACACAGTATTGTGCCTGACAGCAAAGGCATCCAGAATTGATGAAGGTTTCTCTCAAACTTCAGATAGAGTTCATTCACTGAAGGAAGCTCAGGTATTACTTCCTTACTTCACTTTCAATCATTTGAAGTAACCACAAACAAAATTTTAGTTAATTTTGGTAATATTCCAGTAATATTATGATGAGATTATGGTAACATTCCTGTAACAGTCTGGTGAAGTTCCGGTGATATTCCAGTGAGTTCAAAACACAGTTTCGACACATCTAAGTGGTGGAAAGAATATCTAACAATAAGCAAACAAAAATTGTAAAGACTGAAGTAAATCAAATTAGAATTGAAGCGTGAAGAAAAGGCAAAGTTTCCTATAAAGTGAATTTTCAGATTTCACTAAATTCAATAATAAAGTTTTCAGTTTTAGAAAAGTTGCTAAGCTACTGATGATTATAGAGGTGTTCTTATATCACTCTAGCTTAGTTCTTGTGGCGTGGTGAATTTTGTAGTTTATGTCGCATCAACAAGTACTGTAAAGGAAACAATCATATCATAAAAAATTGTCCAAAACTCGTTGCAAAAGAGGCAAAGAAAAAAGAGGTTGGAATGGTTGTTGCAGAGGCCTCTACACTGAAAACAGAGTCTAAAAATATTTGGTAGAATGAAGAATGGGTGTTTACTGCAACAAATCAACGATTACGACCACCACATGCTTGAGAGATGACTCTCCTCCCAACCAAATGCCTCTATATATAGCTCTCTCCAGGGGACTACCTTCTTGGGCAAGTGAATGCTAATCATCCAAGTGTCAGCCATGTAACTACATGTGCGCCAAGTGTCCATTGGATGCTTCTAGAAGGTTCTAGAGCTCTTTGGGCAAAATACTCTTCCCATGTATCCCATGGGGATTGAACCCAAGACCTCGTCCTTCACACCCTTGAGTCTTAACCACTAAGCTAAGTGGATCACTTGTTCACAAGAGCACAAGACCTCCTAGTAAGTCTAAACTTGAGATCTTTGGTCATACACACGGATGACCAAACGGTATCCGATTTCAGATCTGTCTGAACCGGCCAGACCCTTGGATCATAGACTTACTTTATTACATTCTTTCCCCCTTGGAAAAGATTTTCGTCCTCGAAAATAGAGCTATATACATACTGTAGGCAACCCCCGAGCCTCATGTTCTAAAACTGGAAGAACATGTCTCATCTCTGTGGTGGCATCCCTGCCCAAATGATTCAAAACACTATCCAGGTTTGCACTTTGATAAACGGGACAAAGTACAAACTAGTGAAGAATAATAAGGGTGAATCTAATGACATCCCTGGCTAATTCACAGTTTCTGGATGTGCGATCTAGGCACAAACATGTGAACTAGGTGGATTCAAATTACTAGTCCATTTCTAGGCATAACTGGTGCATGGGCTTAGTAATGAAGGTGGGATTCTTATCCCTCGCAAGACTTTGAGAATTCTTGATTCACTTGAATTTGTTTTGGAGAACTTGAAGTTTGGTTGTCCCATACATCTAACTTTAGATGTCTGTACAATGGTTTACTTTTATCTTAACAGTTACTTGATTTTTTCACTCGACTAGAGGACTACTTTGTCCTTATGAGTTTAAAAATCCTTTGTAAACTGTAGGAGAAATTTTACCATTTCGGTGGAATCAACCATACTAACTTCACCAATTCAAATTCAAAATGAAAATTGTCCAACTTAGGACACTTTTCTCAAAGACTTTAACTGAAAGTTCTTGGGAATTGTCAATCTAATGAGCAATTCCTTACTTCTTTATTCTAGAGTATACTGGACTCTAGGAAATTACTTATGCTATAACTTAAAGCAAACTCAAATGAATAAGTCCACTTAGACTTATCACCTTTTGAAGATTGAAAAGGTTCTTGTACATAACATCTATCTAGGACGTTCAAGTTAGTTATTTCTTTCCGCTTTCCAAACCTTTTGAAATTGATTACGACCACCACATGCTTGAGAGATGACTCTCCTCCCAACCAAATGCCTCTATATATAGCTCTCTCCAGGGGACTACCTTCTTGGGCAAGTGAATGCTAATCATCCAAGTGTCAGCCATGTAACTACATGTGCGCCAAGTGTCCATTGGATGCTTCTAGAAGGTTCTAGAGCTCTTTGGGCAAAATACTCTTCCCATGTATCCCATGGGGATTGAACCCAAGACCTCGTCCTTCACACCCTTGAGTCTTAACCACTAAGCTAAGTGGATCACTTGTTCACAAGAGCACAAGACCTCCTAGTAAGTCTAAACTCGAGATCTTTGGTCATACACACGGATGACCAAACGGTATCCGATTTCAGATCTGTCTGAACCGGCCAGACCCTTGGATCATAGACTTACTTTATTACATTTACTATTGTTTGCAGTTTACTATTGTTTACTACTGCAACCAAATTTATTACCTCCCAATGCAGTTTCTTCACTTCACTTGAGCCTGTTCCTATAGGGAATACTATCATGTAACAACCTAAGGATTACGACCACCACATGCTAGGGAGATGAAAATAGATGCATAGATACAAAGTATACTATCACACCATGTGGAATACCTCCCGAGTTCAAATCTCATGTTCTACATGAGATTAGATGTAATATATGGCATTGAACTTTTGGTGCACTAAGATAATGGGCCAAATTAGATGAACCAAATATATCTTCAACAAGATCTTTGTCGACTTGGCATATGATCAATAGCTACTGCAGAGGTTGGAGCGTGATCATAATCTTTTTATGCTTTGTTTGATTAATAGTGCAATCCACCATGGCACATTCTTTTTTTCTTGAGAGCAGCACTGAAGTGGCATGTACGACTCGCCTTATGCTGAACTGAGATGGAAACTTGATAGCGAACCAAGGAGAGCTTTGAATACGCATTTCCAACAACGATCTGCCCCTAATCCGCCTACAATTTCCTTATCAGTAGTATTAAACTTATTATACTTTAGCGACGTGGTTGTGCATGTCCAATTGACATTGAAGGTAGTTGGTACGAAACTTTTGTTTGCTCAGCTGATTGTAGAGATGAAAAAAATTTTCTTTCAACTCCAATTCGGAGAGAGAGAGAGAGAGAGAGAGATCTACCGAATTCCATAGATAAATGTGCTGCCCGAATATAAATAAATTCTTACATGAGAAAACACAAGACGAAGATGATGAACTTCCATAAGTCTCCATGAAATATCATAAGAAAGGTGATGGGACACCAAGATATCCATGGAAGATGTGCCTAGAGAGGAAGATGATGATCCCTCAAGGTCACCATGGAAACTTCACCTAAGGCTCTGATACCAATGCAAGAGAACAAGGATTACGACCACCACATGCTAGAGAGATGACTCTCCTCCCAACCAAATGCCTCTATATATAGCTCTCTAGAGGACTGCCGTCTTAGGCAGGTGGATACTAACCATCCATGTGTCAGCCATGTAAGCGCATGTGCGCCAAGTATCCCAGTTGACTAGAGTTAACTCAAGTGGATGGTTCTAGAAGGTTCTAGATCTCTTTGGGCAAAACACTCTCCCCATGTACCCCATCGGGGTTGAACCTAAGACCTCCTCCTTCATACCCATGAGACTTAACCACTAGGCTAAGTGGATAACTTGGTTACAAGAGTAAATGACCTTCTAGTAAGTCTAGACTCGAGATCTTTGGTCATACACACGGGTGACCAAACGGTGTCCGATTTCAAATCTGTCTAAACCGACCGGACCCTTAGATCATAGACTTACTTTATATGTCACATGCGCCAAAAGCTCCTCTTATCCTATCATGGGAGTTGGTAAGATCATTTTGACTACTACTGATGGTAGTTCTTTCACTTTGTCGGATGCTTTATTTGTGACAGGGATCAAGAAAAATCTGTTACCAGTTTCAGTTTTAATCAAGATTGGCTTGGTTGTGATATTTGTTGATGACAGATTTACAGTTCATGATCTGTCAAATGGCGATGTGATTATTGCTTCTGGCATTTTATGTCATGGGCTATATAAGCTCATAGACTATGAAATATCTGTGAATGATTTGGCATGTGCAGTACATGATTCTCAGCCTATGTCAGATGCAAAGCTTTTGTATGCATGCCTTGGTCATCTGAATTTTGCTAGTTTGCTACACCTGCAAAAATCTAAAATGGTTTCCTCTCTGCTCTAACTTGAGACACATGGTAAACATGTATGTGAAGGCTATATTTTGGGCAAAATGCACCATTCCTCATTCCCAAAAGGTGGTTTAGTTATGTTATCATTAGTGTCCATGTGAAAGGCGAAATGGCCACTAGAAACTTCTTGATATATTTTTTTTAATAAAACATATAGTGGCCTGGTCAATCACAAACTCTAAGTTCGACCGCATATGTAAGACCCTAAGAAGTCTATCACTGGCTTTCTCCAAGGCTTACGACTAAGGCCACAACCAAGGCATAGACCTTGGCATACCTTGTCATCGGAGTCACCAAAGTCACCGTTGGCTGCACGTGAGGGAAGACCTCAATGATCAAGGAATATAGAGGTTCCGGATACTTCACAGGAGGTCACCCATCCGAGTACTGTTCCCCCCAAAGCTCGCTTAACTGCAACAATCTCTTGCTAGTAAGCTATACTCTTGTGGTGTCTGAAGAAGCTGAAAGACTAAGGTTGAAATTACCTTGAACATGTTTTGGTCCCTCAAAGCTTCATTCTTTGCTTTCAAAGCGTATTTTTGAAGCATTTTTGGGGTGTCTTTTGGAGCCGTTTTGGAGTACTTTCGCATGTAATTCTCTTCACACAGGTCCAAGAATATCAAGAAGAGTGTTCTTTGTACTTCTCTGATAGTAAATATCAACCTTTGGGGCTGTGTTTTTAGCCACACTCATAAAGCTACAGTTTTCTCGAAAGGTTTCAGCTTTGGTGGGAGCAGCTGCTGCAAATTTATGCAGTTTTTTGAGCCTAAAACATCAAAGTTGACAGACACTTGCAGGTGTTATTGGCTAGTTTTTGGGTTGTGCATTCAACCTTTTAGTGTCATTTTACTACATATATTGGGCACATATACACCATGTACGCTTCTGTGGATGCCACTTCTGTATGTCCATGTGGTCATTGATATAGCTCTATACCTGTTGCATAAAGCCTTCTATGTTTGATAAAGAGGATCGTGGTGAGGTTTTCTTAACTAGGAGACACCCAGATGTCGGGGTCTCTTCAGTGATGCGGGTGGAAGACTTACCAAGGCTCGCCATACGAGATGTATGATAGTTGTTCATAGGTTCTCGATAAGCCTAGTTGGCTTCTATTGGGTAACTGATTATATGCAGTGGAGTTAGTGATTCACTATGTAGGCAAACACGTCAGTACTTGCAGTTTTATGATATTTTAACACTGGTTATATGCTCATTTTGTAGAGGATACTCTGGCAAAAGTTTTCCAGATTTTTTGGCTTTGTCAACTATACAAAAGTCGGACTCATCTAGCTCCATTATCAATCTATTCAATTCTCTACTATCATGGCATCAGAGATCTTAGGCACATCTAGTGGATTAAGGTCTAGTGCTAGTGTTCCGAGGAGGAGCTATAACTTGGAGGACAAAGACCATTTTGAGATCTGAAAATTTGATGGCACAAACTTTGCCCTATGGAAGAATCAGATTGAAGATGTGCTGATCCAAAGGAGGCAATGGAATTTCAAAGAAGCCTACTAACATGGATGAAGATGATTGGGATGAGTTAGATGAAATGGCCTGGTCTACCATTCACTTGCACGTGACAGATAATGTTTACTTTACAGTATTAGACTGTGAAAGTGTAGAGGAGCTTTGGAAGAAGTTATGCAATACAAATGAAAAAGAGATAGCATCAAATAAAGTCCATCTAATGAGAAAATTATATGACCTTTGTATGAAGGACACAGATAGTGTTGCTACTCATCTAAATGAGTTTGATGCTATAGTCTCTTAGCCATAGACTCATAAATTGGATATGGATAATGAAATGAAAGCAGTATTGTTGTTATGCACCTTGTTATCATCATGGGATACATTTTGCACAGCTATCAACAATAGTGCACCTGGTGGTAAACTCGTCTATGATGACATATGTGGAGCACTCTTGAGTGAGGAGATTTGTAGAAAATCTATGGTTGGCACTCAAAGTGGAGATGCATATAATGTTCGTGATTCTTACCAACGAAAGAATCAACAACGTGGCAGGAGCAAGAACAAGGAAAAGAATGTTCAACAAAATAAGAGTAGAAGTAAATTAAGGAAGAGGGATATCAAATGCCATTATTTTCATAAGAAAGGACACATGAAGAAAGACTGTTATGCATTAAAGAATGCTAAATGTAAAGGTGTTGATATATTTATGTAGTGATGTGCGTGAACACTCTAGGATCGTTGGGGCACTTTTTTCTTCTTTAGGAGGTTTTTTTCCCTCGACTTGTATATACGCCTATTTCCCTAATGAGCTACTTATCTTTGTACATTCTGTAGTAATACATTTAGTATTGTGTGTTGTGCCCCAAGATTTGTCTTCTTCCTTGCGCTCTTCACGTGCTTTGATAGAGGTCATACTCCAACAATTCGTATCAGAGAAGGTTGCCACCTCATCCACGACATGGTCTACACCTCTCCGGTTGCAGTCTCAGATTCGCATAAAATTTGGTGAGCATACTCAAGGTGTTTCAGAGATAAAAAAAGCTTCGCTAAGTGGTACCGACATTGCGATATGACCTCGTTTCAGCCTTCAAACGCACGATCATAACGCTTGTGTAGGCTATTTTGCCTTTTGGGCCAAAGGTATATACCTATTTTGGTTCGCTAGTATAAACATCTCAAAGTCTTCTATAGGTTTAGCAGAACTCATTTGGGCAGTTCCATTCAACTTTTTGAGATACAGTGAATTTTTTGCATCAAGGTATTTTAGACATCAGCCATGGCTGAAAGCAGTGATGTATTTCATATGTTGGTTGTTGAGAATAAGTGGATGGTACCAACTACCCATTGTGGGCTTAAATGATGTGATATGTATTGATTGCAAAAGGACTGGAGAAAATTATGCATGGTGTTGAAAAACATCCTATCACACCTGCAATTATTACAACTACAGGTACTGAAGCTGATGCAGAAGGCTTCGAAAATGATGATATTCTGCATATCCCTAAGTGTGCTATGGTTTTTCTTGCACCTACTATAGAGAAAATTCATTGGGATGGCACAAATGCCCATGCATATTCATTGATAGCTTTGTCTGTCAAACGTGTCATTATTCCTCACATTCGCTCTTGCAAAATAGCTAAGGATGCTTGAGATACACTTACCACATTGTACCAAGCTAGGAATGAGGCTCGTGCTGCTTACCTCCGAAAGTAGTTGGAGAGTGAGCACATGAATGAAGGTGATTCTATGGACAATTTTCTAACAAAGATCAATTACTTGAAGGAATAGTTGATTTCTACTGATGAGGTTATACCAGATAGCTCACTTGTGTAGGCTATTTTGAATGGTCTTCCTTATTCATATCAGAGTTTTCCTGCCATTTGGGGAGTTAGTCTCTGTTCTCTTGTAGGAAGATCAGTCCAGGCAGAACAAGTCCATTATGCATGTTGCAGATCAAGCTTTCTTGGCTAGTCAAAAGGGCAAAGGAAAATGGAGCTCTTCAATTAGTAAGCAGAAATCTGTTAATTCTGCAGAATCGAAGAGGGAAGAAAAAGATGAAAAGAAATCAAAACGGCAAAAATTGTTTTGCAAGTACTGCAAAGGAAATGATCATATCATAAAGAACTGTCCAAAACTGGCTACTAAAGAGGCAAAGAAGAAAGAGGGTGGAATGGTTATTGCAGAAGCCTCTACACCAAAAACAAAGTCTGCTAATCTTGTGCAGGAAGAAGAATGGGCGTCTACTATTGTTTGCAGTTTTGACCCATCTTCTCATGAGCAATGCATGTCTATAGTAGACTTAGATGTTTGGTACTTTGACAATGGGGCGACCAAACATATTACCTTGCAGCACATTTTCTTATCTTCACTCGAGCCTGTCCCTATAGGAAATACTGTTACATACGCCAACAACGCCTCTTATCCTATTATGGGAGTTGGTAACATCATTTTGACTGCTGCTGATGGTAGTTCTTTCACTTTATCAGTTGCTTTGTTTGTGCTAGGGATCAAGAAAAATCTATTATCAGTTTCTGCATTAGCCAAGATTGGCTTGGTTGTGAAATTTATTGATGATAGATGTATAGTTCATGATCTCTCAAATGGCAACATGATTATTGCTTCTGGCATTTTATGTCATGGGCTGTATAAGATCATAGACTATGAAAGATCTGTAAATGATTTGGCATGTGCAATACATGATTCTCAAGCTATGTCATCTACAAAGCTTTGGCATGCATGCTTTGGTCATCTGAATTTTGCTAGTTTGTTATGCCTCCAACAATCTGAAATGGTGTCCTCTTTGCCCAAACTTAAGGCACCCAGAAAACATGTTTATGAAGGTTGTAATTTGAGCAAAATGCAGTGTTCCTTCTTTCCAAAAGATGGTTCAGTTCGAGCTACTCAAAAATTGCAGCTTGTACGTAGTGATGTTTGTGGTCCTATGTAGATAGCTTCTTTTGGAAATTATCTTTACTTCGTGACTTTCATCGATAATTTTTCCCAGCATGCATGGTTATATCCATTGAAGGCAAAGTCCGAAGTCTTCATGTGCTTCAAACAGTTTTTGGTTTTGGCTAAAAATCTATCAACATGTAAAATGGCCACCCTCCGTTCTGATTGAAGGGGGGGGGATATATGTCTTCTGATTTTAATGCATTTTTGGCTGAACGTGGGATAAAACACCAGTGTATAGTGTCCTATACACCTCAATAGAATGGAGTTGCTAAACGAAAGAACAGGTCACTCATGGAGATGGCGAGGTGTATGGTCAAGAGTCAGGCTTTACCACATAGTCACTCTGGCTTGAGGCTCTCATGTGTGCATCATATGTACTTAACAGGTGTCCCACTAAAGTGCTGCAGTCTATCACTCCATATGAGGCTTGCCATGATCGCAAGCCATCTGTTGCTCATTTGCATGTTTTTGGTTGTTTGGCATATGCATTAGTGCTTGAACAACATCACAAAAAATTGGATAATAAAGTAGTAAAATGTATTTTTGTTGGGTATTGTTATGAAAGTAAAGGCTATCGTCTATATTATCCACAAACTAAATGCATTCTGGTTAGTCGTGATGTTGTTTTGGTGGAAGATGATATTCATCCATTGCTTTCATGTACTAAGGAGACATTTGTTAGCTCCTAAGACGTGTATGATACTTTGTTGCCTCTTTTTATAGGTGGACAGTATAGTGCTGATCCTTATGAGGCAACTTCTCAGCCTTTGTAGGTTTTATGTGATGATGCACATCATCCCTTTCTGATGGAGATTTACATCATGCACTTGTTGATGAGAGAGTTGACATTGAGGAGGCAAAAACTATGCCAAAATGGTTGGGGGTCACTTTGCATGACCTCAAATTAGATGCACCTTTGTCATATCGTACTCGATCAGGCTCGCATAGTGCCTCTTTTGCATCAGATTGCTATGTTATGGTTGCATCTAGTCTCTATGATGAGAATAAGTCTATTTTATTGGACAAAGCACAAAATTCAAAAAATTGGATGGCTGCCATGCAATCTGAATATGAAGAATGGTACTTGGTCTTTATGTAACTTGCCTCCTAGCAAGAAGGCCATTGGCTCTCAGTGGGTTTACAAGCTGAAGTGTAAGCCTGATGGAACAGTTGACAGGTATAAGGCTAGGCTTATTGCAAAGGGTTATGCACAGGAAAGTGGCATTGATTTTGATGAGACCTTTGCACTCACATATCATATCACTACTGTTCGGAGCATCTGTGCACTTGCCGCCCATCATGGTTGGAATGTACATCAGTTGGACATTAAAACTACATTTTTGAATGATGACTTGCATGAAGAAGTCTATGTTTTTTAGCAACATGGCTTTGTGCAAAAAGGGCATGAAAATCAGGTGTGCAAGTTAAAGAATGCATTATATGGTTTATAGCAAGAACCACGTGCTTGGTATGAGAAGATACATGCCTATCTGATTGCACATGGTTTTGAGAACAATCCAAGTGAAAGCACCTTATATATTAAGCGTGCTAATGATGTGATTCTGATCATTGTTGTCTATGTTGATGGCATGCTGCTCACTGGTCCTATTGAGAAGCATATTGCTGATTTTAAGGGTGATTTGCATGCCTCATTTGAGATGTTTGATTTGGGGCATTTGCATCACTATTTGGGCATTGAGTTTATGAAAGTTGATGGTGGAATGGCTTTGTGTCAAACGAAATATATTGACACATTATTGCAATGTTTTGGCCTTGAGGACTATAAACCTATTGCAACTCCTATGGAGACAGGTTTACGGTTGGTTCTTCATGATGCTAGAGATGCATTTGATGATGTCCTCTATCAGTAGGTTGTTGGATGCCTGATTTACTTATGCATTACCCGGCCAAATATTCAGTTTGTTATCTCACACATGAGCAGCTTTATGCATTACCTAGGTGTCAAGCATTGGCAGGCGGTTAAGCTCATCTTTTGCTACTTGAGTGGTACTCAGCTACTTGGGTTGTTTTATCCCAATGGGGGATCATTAATGCTAGATTTGCATGCTTTTCTGACTTAGACTCGACGGGTTGCTATGACACTCGTGTGTCCAATAGTGGCTTTTGCTTCATGCTTGGTAGCTCATGTATATCTTGCTTGAGCAAGAAGCAGCCTATTGTGGCCACTTCTAGTTGTGAGGCTGAGTATAGGGTAGCTTTCACAACTACTGTTGAGTGTGTGTGGCTTAGATGCCTTATGGCTGATTTGGGTGTTGGCCAGTCTTCTGCCACCACCATCTTAAGGAGATCAGCTTGGCATATGTGCCCACATAGGAGAACATTGCAGAACTTTTCATGAAGGCTCTACCTAGGGAGACGTTTGAAGCTTTCCGCAAAGCTTTGGGCTTACTTCCTTTTGTGGAGTGATTTCCACATAGTTTGGTACTTCCTTATACATGAGTGCCAGCTACTTGTTCACTGTATCACTCCTAGGGGGGATTTGTTGACATATTTAGGTAGTGATGTGTGTGAACACTCCAGGACTTTCGGGGCACTTTTTTTCCTCTTTAGGAGGTTTTTTTCCCCTGGCTTGTATATATGCCTATTGCCCTAATGGGCTACTTATCTTTGTACATTTTGTAGTAATACATTCAATATTGTGTGTTGTGCTCCAAACTTCTTCTTCTTCCTTGTGTTTTTTGCGTGCTTCCGCAGACATCTAGCTCCAAAAAAAGGAGAGAATGTTGATGGCATGTTAAACAGTTACCTGCACCATCTACTTCAAATATGAAGATTGAAGAAATTAATGCTATTTCTGATGATGCTCATGTGTTGACACTTGATAGTACTATGCCAACTGAGGCTCTTATGTCTGATTTTCTTTCCCACACTTGGCTGCTAGATTTTTGGTGCTTCTTTCCATGTGACACCACACAGAGAATGGTTCTCTAATTATGTTGCAAAGTCTCTTGGTACTGTGAGACTTGGTGAATCTTACCAGTGTGACGTTGTGGGGATTGGAGACGTGGTTGTGCAGTTCATTGATGGTTCAAAATTTACTATGCATAATGTACACCATGTACCTCAATTATCACGTAGTTTGATGTCAATTGGTCAACTTGATGACCTTGGTTACAAGGCGTCTTCTATTCTCAGTCCTTTTGCATATAAAATGGAAATATGGTTATTGCAAAAGGAAGCAAAGTTGGCTCACTTTATCCTTTATTTGTATCACAGAAAGAAGACTTGTTGGCTGTTAGTAAACAACCTATGGCTTGTATTTGGCATGGTTTTTTCGGCCATATATCTCGTAGTGGAATGGAAAATCTTTCCCATTTTGTCTACTTACCTATGTTATCTTTCTTTGATTTTTCATTTTGTGAGCATTGTCAATATGGAAAGCAAACTAGAAATGTGCATAGAATGTACATTGACTCTTCAATACAACCTTTAGATCTTGTTCATACAGATGTGTGTGGTCCTATGCCAACAAGGTCCTTAGGTGGTTCTCTTTACTTTGTCACTTTCATAGATGATGCTACTAGAAACGTTTGGATATATCCTATCAAATCAAAGGATGAGGTATTCCCTACTTTAAAAAAATGGCTTGCTTCAGTTGAGACAAAAAAAGGAACTAAGCTTAAGGCTTTACATTCAGATAACAAGGGTGAGTATACCTCACATAAATTCAGCCTTTTCTATCAATCTAGAGGGATTCGTAGAGATTTTACAACTCCTTATACCCTATTACAGAATGTTGTACCTGAGAGGATGCATAAACTATTCAAGATAGAGTAGTCTCTATGTTGCATCATGCAAACCTCTCACAAGGTTTTTGGGTAGAAGCAGCATTGATTGTAGTTCATGTGATTAACCTTTCACCTAGTACTGCCAAAGGTTTGAAAGTGGCACAAGAGTTATTGATAGGGAGGCCACCATATTATCATCATCTTCGAGTTTTTGGGTGTGAAGCATATGTTCATATACCCAAAAATCTTAGACAAAAGTTGGACCATAAGTCAAAGAAATGCATTTTTCTTGGATATGGTCGAGAAGGATAATTTGGATATCGCTTATGGGATCCTAAAACACGGTCAATGATCAAAAGTAGTGATGTTATTTTTAATGATTCTAAGATGCATAAACAGCCCATTAAGGAGGTTGAAGTGAGAAGAGTGGTGTTTGAGGATACTAGTCCTCTGGTTAGCATGCATAAAAATGTTGCACACATGGATGTTCAAGAGAATGTCCATTCAGATCAGTCTCCACATATTCCTGTTCAACAACCATTGAGACATTCTGCACATGTCTCACATCCACCTAATAGATATGTTCCAAGTTTAGATTTTGTTATGCTAACAGATGCTGATGAGCCTTCTTGCTACAAAGAGGCTATAAAGACAGAGGATCATGTCAAGTGGGAGCGTGCCATGAAGAGTGAGTTGGATTCTATTCACAAGAATGGTACTTGGGATTTAGTACCTTTGCCAAAGGGCAGAAAAGCTTTACCATGTAAATGGGTATATAAGTTGAAATTCACATCAAATAGTGCTTCTCCAAAGTATAAAGCACAACTTGTTGCAAAGGGTTTTAAGCAACAATGTGGTGTTGATTTTGAGGAAATCTTCTCTCCAATGCTCAAGATGACTACCTTGCACATGTTGCTTGGATTCATTGCAATGGAGGACTTAGAACTAGTCCAAATGGATGTGAAAACTGCTTTCTTGTATGGAGATCTTATAGATGAGATTTATATGGAACAACCAGAGGGTTATGTAGTTCATGGTAAGGAAAGTCTAGTTTGTAAGCTCAAGAAGAGCTTGTATGGACCTAAATAGTCCCCTAGACAATGGTACCAAAAGTTTGATGCTTTTATGAAGTCTCAAGGCTATTCTCGAAGCAATGAGGATCATTGTCTCTACTCAAAGAGATGCTCATATGGAAGCTTGATATGCTTGATACTTTATGCCGAAGATATGTTGATTGCTGGGAAGTCCTCTTATGATTTGTAAATTCTCAAAAAGAAGTTGAGTCAGACATTTGATATGAAGGATTTGGGGGATGCCAAACATATTCTTAGCATGCGCATTACTCGTGATATGATCAGAAGATGCATATACTTGTCTCAAAGTGAGTACATATCCAAAGTTCTTCACAGGTTCAATATGTAGGGTGGAAAGGCATTCAGTACACCTTTACCCACATATGTGAAAGCAAGGATGATTGCCCCAAATCATATGAGGAAAAGGAATTCATGACCAAAATTTCCTATCAGTCTATTGTTGGTAGTCTCATGTATGCTATGGTAGCTATGGGACCAGACATTCCATTTGCAGTGGGAGTTGTGAGCAGATATATGTCTAATCCTGGAAAGAAACATTGGGAAGCAATCAAGATGATTTTAAGATATTTGAGTGGCACTAAGGACAAGTGTCTATGCTTAGGAAGAGGGAAACCATCCATTATTGGTTACACAGATTCTGACTATGATGGTTGTGTAGACAATCGTAAGTCTACATCAGGGTACATTTTTCATTTTGTTGAAGGTGCTATCTCTTGGAGATCTTGTCTTCAAGAATGTACAGTTGTTTCCACCACAGGAGCAGAGTATGTTGCAGCAAGTGAGGCATGTAAGGAAGCATTGTGGCTTTCTTTTCTTGCTTGTGATATGGGTTTACCTCAGCATGTACCTCGTTTGCTAAGTGATAGTCAAAGTGCCATTGCTTTGGCTAAGAATCTAGCCTATCATGAAAAGACCAAGCACATTGAGGTGAGGTATCACTTCATTAGAGATCGCTTAGCCATTGAGCATATTATTCTTGAGACGGTTCACACTCTAGATAATGCTCTGGATGCTTTGACTAAAGCTCTACCACAAGATAGCTTTCGACACTGTTGTCTCTTCATGGGAGTTACTTGATTCATGATCTTACATGGTCACTTGTACACTATGTAACATGCCCATCAAGTGAGAGGTATAGTTTGTATACTTACACTCAGGTATTCTTTATCATTCTTTTTTTTCCTACCATAGTTACTTTGGCCATATTGGCCTTTAGTGGGAGATTGTTATCGTTAGTGTCCATGTGAAAGGCCAAATGGCCACCGGATATTTCTTTGTATATGTTCTTTAATAAAACATATAGTGGCCTAGTGAGTCACAGACTGTAAGTTCAATCACATCTGTAAGACCTAAGAAGTCTATCTTCATGCTCCTTGTGCACTATGTTTTCTGCATATTATGTAGTCTCTGTGCAGAGTACCGTGTGTGGCCTTAGGAGCTCAGTTTTCTACTTCAAGGATATCATCGTGGAGCTCGTGAGAAGAAGAGCAAATTGTGGTGCATTGCCATCGAAATACTTCATGTTTGAGCTACTCAATAATTACAGTTTGATCACAATGATTTTTCTGGTCCTATGCAGAGACCCTCTTTTGGGACCTATCTTTACTTTGTGACTTTCATTGATGATTTTTTGAGGCATGCATGGGTATATCCATTGAAAGCAAATTCTAAAGTGTTTATATGCTTCAAACAGTTTTTGGTTTTGTCTGAAAATATGTGAGCATGTAAAATTTGCACCCTTTATCCTGATCGAGGGGGAAATATGTCTTCTAACTTTAATGCATTTCTAGTTGAACGTGGGATAAAACATCAGTGTATAGTGTTGTATACACCTCAACAAAATGGAGTTGCTAAATAGAAGAACAGGTCACTCATGGAGATGGCGAGGTGTATGGTCAAGAGTCAGGCTTTACCACATAGTTTCAGGCTTGATGTTGTGTGTGCAACATATGTACTTAACAGGTGTCCCACTAAAGTGTTGTAGTCTATCACTCAATATGAGGCTTGGCATGGTCGTAAGCCATCTTTTGCTCACTTGTTTGTTTTTGGTTGTTTGGCATATGCATTAGTGCCTAAACAACATCGTAGGAAATAGGATGATAAAGCAGTAGAATGTATTTTTGTTGGGTACAATTCTAAAAGCAAAGGCTATCATCCGTATCATCCATAGACTAAATGCATTTTGGTTAGCTATGATGTTGTTTTTGTGGAAGATGCTATTAAACCTTTACTTTCATGTACGAAGGAGACATCTGTTAGCTCTAAAGACATGTATGATACTTTTTTGCCTCTTTTTATAGGTGGATAGTCTAGTGCTATTCCTATTGAGGCAACTTCTCAGCCTTTACAAGTTTCATGTGATGATGTAGATCATTCCATTTCTGATGTAGATTTGCATGATGCACTTGTTGATGAGATGTGCTTCTGATCATTACTGTGTATGTTGATGACATGCTGCTCAATGGTCCTCGTGAGAAGCATATTGCTGATTTCAAGGATGATTTGCGTGCCTCATTTGAGATGTCTGATTTGGGTCATTTGCATCATTATTTGAGCATTCAATTTATGCAAGTTGATGGCAGAATAGTTTTGTGTCAAAAGAAATATATTGACACATTATTGCAGCATTTTTGCCTTGAAGACTGTAAACCTATTGCCACTTCTATGGAGAAAAGTTAACAATTGAGTCTTCATGATGCTAGAGATGCATTTGATGTTGTTCTCTATTAGCAGGCTGTTGGATGCTTGATTTACTTATGCATTACTCGACCATATATTCAATTTGTTGTCTCACAGATGAGCACGTTTACGCATTGCCCGGGTCTCAAACATTGGCAGGTGGTTGAGCGCATCTTTCGCTACTTGAGTGGCACCCGTCTACTTGGATTGTTTTATCCCAAGGGGGGATAACTACTACCAAATTTGCATACTTTTTACGACTCTGATTGGGCTCCTTACTATGACACTCACATGTCTACTAGTGGTTTTTGCTTCATGCTTGGTAGCTCCTCCATATCTTGGTTGAGCAAGAAGCTTCCTATTGTGGCCACTTCCAATTGTGTGACTGAGTATAGGGCAGCTTTCACAGTGACTGTTGAGTGTGTGTGACTCAGATGTCTTATGGGAGATTTGGTTGTTGGTCAATCTTCTGCCACCACCATCTTCATTGACAGTTAGAGCGCATTGGCACTTGCGAGGAACCTAGTGTTCCATGCTTGCACTAAGCACATTGAGGTGCATTATCATTATTTCAAGTGTTGGAACATCAAGCTTACACTGCTTGAGGTGGATTTGATCTACATCAAAGGCTATCACGTCGAAAGAATATCCATTAAAGAGTCTTTTTTCTTATGCTCATTTATTGTATTTTTTTGAGAGATTTTTGATGGTTCATTTATCATTGTAAAAGCCTTGAGCTTTACACATGTAAAGGTAGAAAGATAGATCCCAAATCCCATGAATTTGTGGTGGTTGAAGTTGCATTCAATCAAGAAATCAATCACCTAAAAGTAGATCAAACTAGATCTTCACTTCTCCTAGATTGTAGGAAAGTGAATTGATTCCCTCCAACCATTCCCACCTTCATTTGAATTCAAACTTCACTTGTAGAAGTCGTGGAACACTCCTAGAGTCTATATAAAGACTTGAAATCACTTGTACATTACATGGAAGCAATATCCATACACTTGTGACCATCATTGTCTTGCTCCTTCAATTCTCTACATCATCTTCTTCTCCAAGAGTAATCTTGAAGAGGTAGTTGCTTGGAACGAGTTCAACCAAATGAAGAAGACACCTAAAAAAACCATCACAGAGTTTGTTACCAAGGTCAAGGAGGTTGCATATCAGTTAGCATCCATTGGAGATCTGATTGAAGAAGAGGTCATCATGAGGCAAATTCTCAACGGCATTCAAAGTGATAAGCAATGGCAATCCTTCACAGCGGCTATGATCTCATCATGGATGTGCAAACTCCAGACTTCAACATCTTTCTTAGACAAATCTTCAATCAAGAAGCCAACAATAGCATAAAGGAAGGTTACTCTTATCATGGTAATTCAACTAGTGCTCTATATGCAGATAAGAAGGATAAGAAGCAGAAAGGCAAGAAGAAGGAAGAATATGAAGAAGAGACCTCCCAAGACAACTTCGCAAGCAAGAGCAAGTGGAAAGGGAAGAAGAAAGGACCAAAGCAAGACAAAGCCAAAGGTCGAAATGTTCAACCTTGTGCCATATGCGATAAGACCAACCACACCACTTAGAATTTCTGGTTCAAAGAAGGATAAGAAGGATAAGAAGTAGAAAGGCAAGAAGAATGAAGAATATGAAGAAGAGACCTCCCAAGCCAACTTCGCAAGCAAGAGCAAGTGGAAAGGGAAGAAGAAAGGACCAAAGCAAGACAAAGCCAAAGGTCGGAATGTTCAACCTTGTGCCATATGAGATAAGACCAACCACACCACTCAGAATTGCGATAAGACCAACCAAACCACTCAGAATTACTGGTTCAATGATCCCAGAAAGGAAGTGGAAGAGGTGGATATGACAGCAATAGAGACAGAGGTGGACACAACTTCAACAATAACAATAGAAGCTATAATAGAAGGGACTACAACAATTATTCAGAAGATCAATCACATGAAGACTCATTGCTTCTCATGAATCTAAGCCACAAAGAAGGTAAAGAAGATGATCATTTGTTCTACATAGATTCAGGATGTTCAAATCATGTTGCAGGAAACATTGCTCTTCTATCTGATTTGGAAAGTCCAAAACATAGACATGAAGTATAAACAGGGGATGACACAAAGCACAATGTGGAGAAGATTGGTAATGCCAAAGCTTCCAATGGCAGGAAAAAAATTCTGAGTAAGGTTCTCTATGTACCCACTATCACTAAAACTCTAATAAGTGTAGGCCAAATAGTTGAAAAAGGCTTGCAAGTTAGGTTCACCCAACATGGAGCTTTTATGGAAGATCCATGTCAAGGCTTCAAAAACATAGCCCGATGTGAGAAGCATGGTAGGCTCTTTACTTTTAAAGTAGGAGAAACCAGGAACATAGCTCTATTCAACTTTGGGTCTCAAACCCTAAGTGAGCTTGAAGTGTGGCATAAGAGACTTGCTCATGTGAATGAAAGAACCTTGAAGGATATATGCAGGGATCAAAGTGTTCTAGGACTGCCGAACATATCAAAGCAACACATGATCAACAGGTGTGATGCATGTTAGATTGGGAAGGCACAAAGACAACCATTCAACCACAAAGGCTACATCCACAACAATGTATTGGACTTAGTACATACAGATATATGGGGACCAAGTCAAGAAACTTCATTGGCAGGATCAAGGTATTATGTCTCATTTATTGATGACCATAGTAGATGGACTGTTCTATACTTTATCAAGATTAAGAATGAAGTGTTTGATTGCTTCAAGAAGTATCTTGCACATGTGGAGAATCATATAGGTAGATCACTAAAGAAGCTCAGATCTGATGGAGGGGGAGAATACTTCTCCAAAGAGTTTGATGAGTTATTGCAGGACAAAGGTATCAAAAGGGAAGTGACTATTAGGTACTCTCCTTAACTAAATGGAATTGCAGAGAGGAGAAACAAGACATTAGTTGGATCAGCCCGAACAATGCTTGAAGAGAAGAAGGTACCACATTATCTATTGGTAGAAGCTATTTCAACTACTGTGTACCTTGTCAATAGACTACCATCCAAATCACTTCAAGGTATGACTCCTTATGAAGCATGGCATGGAAGAAAACCTAGTCTTGGACATTGCAAGGTTTTTGGTTGTTTAGCTTATGTTCATGTACCATCACAAATAAGAGGTAAGCTAGATGAAAGGGCAACAAAGGTAGTGTTTATTGGATGTGATTCAACTCAGATGGGTTAGAGGTCCTTCAATCCTTCAACCAAGCAATTCACTGCAAGTAGAGATGTTATGTTTGAAGAACACAGGTCTTGGTATGATGAAGACAAACAAAAGGTAACACTACCATATGATCTTGATTCTGACTGTTATCAATTAGGAAGCAAGCATGATACACAGGTCCAGGATCCAAGAAGTGATATAGATGATGATCAAGATGAAAGAAAAAAGGATTACAAGATATGGAAGTCAAGAGGCAAATCAAAGATGCAAGAGGTTGGAGAATGCTCCAAACAAGTACCTAGAAGATCAGCAAGAGAGAAGAAACAACTAGAAAGGTATGGATATGATTCCACATTTGTTACAAAGCATTCAATATACTTGGCAAAAGACTCTATTTCAGAGGAACCCTCAACCTATGAAGAGGCAAAGGGAAACCCTAATTGGGAAAAGGCCATGAACGAAGAGATAGATGCATTGAAGGAAATGGACACTTTGGATTTGGTTCCAATGTCGCCGAATCAAAAGGTAATTGGTTGCAGATGAGTATATAAAGTTAAAAGAAATTCAGATGAATCAGTTTGCAGGTACAAGGCAAGATTAGTTGCCAAAGTATGCTCACAAACTCATGGTATAGACTATGAGGAAACATTCTCACCAGTTGCAAAGATGACTACAATCAAGACATTGATAAGTGTAGCTGCTGCAAGGAATTGGAGACTCCTCCAACTTGATGCGAAAAATGCATTCTTAAATGGTTGAATAAGTGAAGAGTGTATACATGTCACAACCACCAGGTTTTGAAAACCCTAATCATCCATCTTATGTTTGCAGACTTAAGAAAACACTGTATGGATTGAAACAAGCTCCAAGAGCTTGGAATTACAGGTTGGTTACATATCTTCAATATCAAGGGTTCAAAGCTAGCAATTGAGATCCTTCTCTATTCATCAAAAGGGATCACAATGAGGTTATCTATCTATGTGTATATGTAGATGATATTATTGTGACAGGTGATGATCTAAATGGCATTGAAAGGATCAAGAGACACATGCAAGAGGAGTTCAAAATCAGTGGCCTAGGTGAGCTCACATATTTCCTAGGTATGCAGGTGATATATACAGATGAAGGAATGTATTTGACTCAAAGAAGATACATTCAGGATCTTCTTCTCAAGTTCAAAATGGAGAATACTAAACCTGCAGGTACACCTTTGGAGATGAATCATTAACTAAGTGTTTATGAAGGTGAGAAAATTGAAGACATTAAAGAGTATCAAAGATTGGTAGATAGCTTGATATATGCTACTCATACAAGGGCAGACATCTCATATAGTGTGGGAGTGCTTAGTCAGTTCAGGCGCTCACCGAGAAGACCACACATGGATGCGGCTAAGAGATTACTTAAGTATCTCAAAGGTACAATCAACGAAGGTATATTCTATCCTTACTCTTCAAATTTGCATATCAAAATCTATTGAGATGCAGATTGGGTAGGAGCTAAAGATGATAGAAAAAGTACATCTGGTTACTTAGCATTTGCAGGTTCAAAGCTAGTGCCATGGAGTTCCAAGAAGCAACTAACAGTTGCTTTATCCTCAACTGACACTACAAGAAAAAGGGGGGTGTAGCGACGCCCCCAAATCGGAAAAAAAACGGGAACCGTCGCTTATGCGACGAGGTCGTTGCATAAGCGACGGTAGGAATTTCAATTTTTTTTTTTTGCCCGACCCCTGTCGCATAAGCGACGATAACGTCGCTTATGCGACGCTACTTAAAATGCGTCGCTAGCATCGTCGCTGCCTAGCGACGAAATTAACGATGTTGGCAAACTGCAGAGTGTTGCATATGCGGTGCTCTGGAATGTAAAAAAAAAATTGATTTCTCCCGGCACATTTGTGTCGGGACTTGGACGCGAGGAAGAAGAGAGAGACCGAGAGAGAGAGAGAGAGAAAGAGCGTGCGCGAGAGGGAGAGAGAGAGAGAGAGAGCGAGACCATTGGCAGGTATGTGCACACACACACACACTTACACACACATACATATGTACACACACATATACACACATAGACACACACACACATACGCATAGACACACACACATACACACAAATACACACATACACAATGCATAATGCATACACATACACACATGCACACATAATGCATATACATGCACACATAATGCATACACATGCACACACATATACATGCATAATTCACATGCATACATACACATACATAATGCATATGCATATATAATGCATACACACACATATGCATACATCATGCATACACACACATACACACATATGCATACATACACATAGACACATACACACATAGACACATAGACACACATAGACACATACACACACATAAACACATACACACTAATAGACACACACACATACACATAGACAGGCACACACATACACACACATATACACACACAGACACATACACACATAATAATGCATTCACACACATACACATGCATACACACATAGACACACATATACACACACACATACACACACACACATAGAGAGACATACACACACACACATACACATACATGCATACATATGCATACATAATGCATATGCATACATACACATACATAACGCATACACACACATATGCATACATAATGCATACACACACATACACAAACCTATGCATACATACATGCATACACACATAGACACATACACACATAGACACATACACACATAGACACATACACACACATAGACACATACACACATATAAACACATACACACTCAGAGACGCGTAGCGACACATACACATAGATGCACACACATACACACACATATACACAAACACATACACACATAGACACATACACACATAGACACATACACACATAATGATGCATACACACACATACACATGCATACACATACATATGCATACATACATGCATACACATACACACATAAACATATACACACACTTTCACATATACACACATAAACACATACACACTCATAGGTACACACACATACACATAGACACACACACATATAGTATATACACACACATGCACACATAGACACATACACACATACACACACATACACATGCATACACACATACAGACAGATATACACACATATACACACATACACACACATATATGCATACACACACATAGAGAGACATACACACATAAACACATACATGCATACATAATGCATATGCATACAATGTACATACATACTTACATGCATACATAATGCACATGCATAGATACATACACACACACAGATACATAGACACATAGACACATACACACACATGAACACATACATACTCATAGATACACACACATACACATAGACACACACACATACACACACATACACACATAATGATGCATACACACACATACACATGCATACACACATACAAACACATGTACACACACATTCACACACACACATTCACACACATATATGCATACACACACATACACATACATGCATACATATTGCATATGCATATGCATATGCATACATACATACTTACATGCATATGCATACACACACATATGCATACATACATACTTACATGCATATGCATACACACACACACATATGCATACATAATGCATATGCATATGCATACATAATGCATATGCATATGCATACATAATGCATATGTATATGCATACATACATACTTATATGCATACATAATGCACATGATTACATACACTGTCATAATGTATACACACACATACACACATAGACACATACACACATAATGATGCATACACACACATACATATGCATACACACACATATGCATACATACATGCATACACATACACACACATAGATACATACATACACATAAACACATACACACTCATAGACACACACACATACACATAGACACACACACATACACACACACATACACACATAGACACATACACGTAATGATGCATACACATACACATGCATACATAGACACACATAATGATGCATGCACACACATACATATGCATACACACACATATGCATACATACATGCATACACATACACACATAGACACATACACACACATAGATACATACATACACATAAACACATACACACTCGTAAACACACACACACATACACATAGACACACACACATATACACACACATACATACATAGACACATGCACACGTAATGATGCATACACACATACACATGCATACATAGACACACATAATGATGCATACACACACATACATATGCATACACACACATATGCATACATACATGCATACACATACACACATAGACACATACACACACATAGATACATACATACACATAAACACATACACACTCATAGACACACACACATACACATAGATACACACACATATACACACACATACACACATAATGATGCATACACACATACACATGCATACATAGAAACACATAATGATGCATACACACACATATGCATACATACATGCATACACATACACACATAGACACATACACACACATAGATACATACATATACATAAACACATACACACTCATAGACACACACACATACACATAGACAACACACACATATACATACACACATACACACATGCACACATATTGATGCATACACACATATACACATGCATACACACACATATGCATACATACATGCATACACATACACACATAGACACATACACACACATAGATACATACATACACATAAACACATACACACTCATAGACACACACACATACACATAGACACATACATAATGCATATGCATATGCATACATACATACTTATATGCATACATAATGCACATGCTTACATACACATACATAATGTATACACACACACATACACACATAGACACATACACACATAATGATGCATACACACACATACATATGCATACACACACATATGCATACATACATGCATACACATACACACACATAGATACATACATACACATAAACACATACACACTCATAGACACACACACATATACATAGACACACACACATACACACACATAGACACATACACGTAATGATGCATACACACATACACATGCATACACACACATACACATGTATACATACATGCATACACATACACACATAGACACATACACATACACATAGATACACACACATATAGACACACACAAATACACATAGACACTTACACACATAATGATGCATACACACACATACACATGCATACACACATACAAAGACATATACATACACACATACATACATACACATATATATGCATACATACACACATATATGCATTCACACACATAGAGAGACATACTCACACATACACATACATGCATATATATACATACATAATGCATATGCATATGCATACATACATACATACATGCATACACACACACACACATATACACATACATACACACACACATATACACACACATACACACACACATATACACACACATAATGATGCATACACACATACACATGCATACACACACATATGCATACATACATGCATACACATACACACATAGACACATACACACACATAGATACATACATACACATAAACACATACACACTCATAGACACACACACACACATATATACACACACAAACATACATAGACACTAACACACATAATGATGCATACACACACATACACATGCATACACACATACAAACACATATACACACACACATACACACATACACACATATATGCATACATACACACATATATGCATACATACACACATATATGCATACACACACATAGAGAGACATACTCACACATACACATACATGCATATATATACATACATAATGCATATGCATATGCATACATACATACATACATGCATACATACACACACACATATACACATACATAATGATTTCTAACCATTTTGTTTTATATGTTAGGTATTATGGATCCCAGTAGAGAGAGAAAGGCGGAACTCACTCTCATAAAAAGTCTTATGAGAGCAAGAGTTCCGTTTGATACTCTAGGGGCCATAATGCGTGATTACGCAGAGATGTCTAATGAGGAGCTGGATTGTACGATCCGGATGCTTAACGAGCGATCAGACGAGGGCACCTCTGCGGCTCCACATGCAGGAAGAGAGCTATCTGCGCATAGGTATGTTTTTTTTTTTCATGAACTTTTTTAATGATATTGCAACACATATTTTTATTTACTTCTATCTATCTATTTTCAGGACACCTATACCACCTCCAGCACGTGATAGCAGAGCAGAGTTGCCTATGAGGACATGCATAGGCAACTTAGGACTAGAGTGCGACCTAGAGCCAGAGGGGAACATTGTCTACATAGGGAATGGATTGGAGTTCAAAAGACGAATGCGGTCACTATGCGACTCTTACCTGCGCTTTATCCACTTAACGTGGAAGTAAGTAAAAGTTTTGCATATAAATTGAAATATATATCTTATGTTTTATTTACATTATGTTTTTTATTTTTGTAGTGAGCATGATGAGAGGGATAAAAAATACGTACTTAGTTCACTTGAGACCGAGTTTGGGACAGGATGGTCGCAAAAGTGGTGTCTAAAAGAGATGCGGACACTTATGGCTCATCATCACGACAATGCACGGTATGCACTGCTTTTATGTATATATATATGGATATGAGTATGTGTGTTTATGCATGTATGTATGTATATGAGAGAGAGAGAGAGTGAGACTAGAGGTATAAATACACGCATACACACATATACATCATACATGCACATACACATACATACACAACACATGCATACACATAAATAAATAAATAAATAAATAAATAAATAAATCCTATTTCAAAAATCCTAAATTGAAAACACTAATCTCGATATTAGGGTTTTGAAATCCCTAATTTAAAAACTCTAATTCAACCTTTTAGCCATATGTTTGAATCACCTCCGATGTCCTACTAGAGAGATGTCTCTCCTCCCAACCTTATGCCTCTATATATAGCTACTCGAATCAACGAGGATCATAATATATGTAAAGATATATACACATCATGTAGATAGGATACATAAACATAAAATGGAGTAGATATATTATGCATCACACATACATGCCTAAATGCACACATAAATATATATATATACATACTAACATATTTACATGTACACATTTACACATAGACATATATACATATATACATGTACACGTCACATATACATGCCTACATGCACACATAAACATATATATACATGCATACATATTTACATGTACATATTTACACATAGACACATATACATATATACGTGTACACAATTATAAACACTTGCATATATTACATGAATACATGAATATTTTACATAAATGCATATGCATATATACACATATGCATATATACACATATGCATATTTAACACATGTATACATATATCACACACATGCAAACACATACATATACATGAAATACATATATATATGCATACTAACATATGTATACATATAATACACATGAATACACACACATATGCATACATACATGATAAAAATTTGCTCCTCGAAGATAAAGCTATATATAAAATAATTAGGCATACCCCCGAGTTTCATGTTCTAACTTAGAAGAACATGATTTCATCTCTCTAGTAGGATTCATCATTATTCAAGTTAATAAAAAAATCTATTATTTGATATCCATTCAGAAGCTTCAAGTTATTGATCGATAACTAGAGTAGAATTTACTATCTAATCTGCTCATATTTTTTCGTTATTGCCATCATTTTGGTAAGACATCAATATAGTCTCATCTTCATTATCCTTATTGATTTAATTTATTTCTTCTATTGTTAAATCTATGTTCTCATGAATCACATCATCTATTGATGGATTAATATCTATTTCTGGTAATTCCTCTTCCTCATCAGTAGAATCAGCATGTAGAGAATTATCCTCTTCATCAAAAAGATTAGTATCATAATCACGTATAATGATTCTAATTTCTATTCCAGATGTTGATGTATCAGTATTTGATGCTGAATCATCAAGAGGACTTTCTTCGATCTCTCTAACAATAAATTGTTCAAACAATGACCTACCTCTAGGTTGCACATGAATGACTTGCCACCAAGGATGAGCATCTGGGTTTTTATAAAAAAATGCTTGTTCAATATGCCTAGGAAGAATATATGGTTCTTTAGTAGATTGCATTACCTTGGAAGAATCAATTGCCCAAAACCCATATAATTCCTTTCTTATTGTAGAATTACTACCTTTATACTCCGCTCGAAACTAGTCAACCTTCAAAATGACCTATCAAAATATATAACAACAAAAACCCATTATTAGGTGCTTAAAAAAATAACTAACTCTAAAAAATATATATAAACTTTTTTCTACCTATTTGAATGTACAAAATGAAATTTCGTAGATACCAACAATAGTCCCTACGTAACCAAGTTCGTTATCTATAAGGTTCGTGTCTTTTGAGCTAGCACGTGATAGTTGCTTGAAAGAAGGAACAATACTAGAATCCTCTGTTTTACGTAAATAATCAATGGCTTTGATTCTAATATGCTGTCCAAAAGCCCACATATTAGTGAACATTCGAGCTTGCAAAATAAATTCAATTAGTAAATAGAAACTAACATACATATATGAAAAAAATAAAATATTATTTTAATAAAATTACCTTTCCTTCACAACCTATCATTAACTCTCTTTGCTCATCTGAGATTTCTTCATTATTTGCGTTGGCGCATTGCAAACGACTATATAGCCAATCCGTGAAAGAAGGTATATCTGTAATCTCATTATTATCGAGATTACGTCTAGATCTCTTGTTTTTTTGCCTTTTACTTCGGAGACTTTGAAGTTCCTCGTATTCGCTAAGGAATGCTTGCATGCATTCGCTATTATATGCTACAAAAGTATCTAGAAACATCATTTTTTTCTTGAAATGTAAATAATAATGGAACCCCCTTACCTGATAATACCTCATCTGTTATTTTTGAAGAAGACTCGTTGGTCCATGCACGTGGAGCTTCTTCATGAACTCTTTCAAGGTACTCACTAACGTAATACATGCACTCTTCAAGCATCCAAACCTTTGCCATGGATCCTTCTGGTTTTGCTCTTTGTCACACATAACCTTTTAGTATTCCCATAAATCGCTCGACCCAAAACATCCATCGAGTGTTGACAACACCTGCAATCTCTATCTCATCTAGAAGATGGACTAATAAATGAACCTGAATATCAAAAAATGAAGTAGGAAGTTCTTTTTCCATCAAACATAGTAGCTCTTTGCATTCACGTTTCTTTTGTGGGATCGAATTTTTATCGATCTCTTTGGATGTAATCCACCTATACATATCATAAAAACAATTATAAAGAAGTTAATTAAAAAATAAAAGATATCCAATATTCATACATAATAAATATAAAAGTATCATAATTACCTTATAAGTGATCCAAGACGATAGATCACATCTCGTACTCCTTTCGTTGTACATCCATCGATAACCAAAGGTAAAATATGTTTCAAAAAGTTATGCCAATCATGGGTCTTTAACCCAAATAAGCTCTTATCATCCATAGTAAACATGTTTTGAAACGATGCTCCATATCCTATAGGAGTCTTAATCAATTGAATTCTATTGTTGATAGTCTATATCTTTTGTTGTAAGTACCCAAGGAGCAGATGCATAATAGTCTATATCTCTTTTGTTGTAAGTACCCAAGGAGCAGATGCATAAGTCGTTTCTTGTCGATGTCTATCAAAAACTGGCCATAACTTTGGTTTGGATTTTTGATCTTTCAAATAATTCCTTGATGTTGTGGTATCTTTTAGTCCAAGAAGATGCTGCCATAGTGAATAACCAATATTTTTGAATATATGCATAGGATCAAGAAGATGACATACTTTTAACTCTTTCCAATACTCCAAAGAATACCATATTGATATGTTCTCTACGAGTGCCAATTTCCCTTTACCTCTGTTCACATACTCATTATCTGAATCATCACTGAAGATTTCTACTTCTGGATCTATCAGAGGTCCATCTGTCCATTTTTTATACCAATCCATAGGCGTCATAGGTTTTGGATACCGGCCTGTTTCAAGCTTTCCATTAAAATGTATCGCTTCTCTTTTAGATCTTAATGGATGATCATCAGGCAAGAATCGTCGATGTCGAAGATAAGTATTTTTGTTGAGATTCTTATTATAGATTGATCTCAACCAATCACCACAATATGGACAAGCTTTATAACCCTTAGTAGATATTCCTGCATCATGGAAAATGATAAAAATATAATTAGATTAAATCATATTTATTTACATGCATATTGAATAAAAAAATTACATCAATACTTGAACAAACGCCATATCCAGGAAAATCGTGAATAGTCCAAGCCACAATACCACGAATCGTAATATGTCTTTCATTGATGCTTTTCGATACATCAATGACATTAATACCTCTCCATAACTCTTGAAGATCGTCAATGAGAGGAGCAAGATATACATTCATATCTTTAACTTGTCTTTTGCCTGGGATTAAAAGTGAAATCATTAAATGTTCCTTTTCAATGTTAAGATATGGCGGAAGATTGTAGTTTATGACTACCACTGGCCATGTTGACCATTTACTGGATTTCATGGAGAATGGATTAACCCCATCTAATGCAACTCCTAACTTTAGATTCTGTGGATTTTGTGCAAATTTAGGCCATGTAGAATCAATATGCTGAAAAGCAACACTATCATGAGGAATTCTGATTATTCCATCAGTACTTTTGTGATCATGTCCCCAAGTCAAAAGCTTTGATAATTCGGGGCTTTGAAACATATGTCTAATCCGTGGAGCCAATGGAAAATGTCTCAATACCTTTTTCGGGATTTTAATGCGTTATACTCAAGCATCACAAAGGAAACCAAAATTTGCAAGGTATGATCAAGGACTCGATGCTATTAAAAAAACATGATCGATCCAAGCGGTTAGGGTTATCCAAAAATCTCGGATGTCCCTAATCGCTTGCATCGGTCGTGTCCACATTACCTTACGGAGAGAGCGCTCTCTATAGAAATTGTGAAGTAGCCAAAAAACTTGGTGGCGATGGAACCTCGACCCTTGGCAAGTGTTGACAAAAAAAATGAAGCAAATGAATGGGGAAGCTTAAATAGGTCCCAGAACTGAGTTGACCGTTGTGCCATGTGACATGCCCCGATTGGTACACGTCATGTAGCCGTTGCGAATTGCAACATCTTTTGCCATGTGGCATGCTTTGATTGGTCCACGTCATCTATCCATTGCATCGGGCAATGTACACTTTGCCACATGGCGCTCTGTGATTCGTCCACGTCATTTGACCGTTTCTTCCCTCCTTGCCTATAAATAGCCACTTCCTTCACAAACTCAAACTTTCAACCTTCAGAGAATTTGTCTCACTTACATGCGTATTTTTCTTTCATCCCCGACACGACCGATACAAGCGATTTTCCCCGTTTGACCTACATTGACTCGCTCCAATCGCTTGCATCGGTTGTGTTCTCCTAATAGGCATACAGGAGAAGCTTCAGCTAAGATGGAGGGAATGAATGAGATCCTTAGTGTCTCTCCATCAGAGAAACTTCTTGATTTCATGGTTCAAGAGGGTTTAAGTGTAGATTGTTTTCCTGATGCAATGGCGATATTCAACCCCAAAATTGATTTTGAAAAACTCTTAGAGAACTCGAAAAGTTTTCTTAAGGATGAGTGGGAGATTTTCTTGGGGTTGATCAATGGAAGGATCCTTTCTATTTCTCAGAAAACCTATGTCCATCCTCGATGAACATCACCACCATGAAATCCCATTTCTGAAAGAAGACATTCACATTTTTTTATGCATTCATCTGCAAGAGTTGTAGGCTTGATAGAATATGCATAATCCAAGTGAAGACGGACCAACTTGTCAATGATTCTTAACTCTGCATGTAGTGTACATGTGTGTACATTTGTCAATGCTATTGGAAGTATGGGATCCCAAATCATTGAAGAAGATGAGTAGTTACGAAGAATAACATTTTGTCTAGAAGGAGCCTCTTCACCCTCAGCTCTAGCAATCCATCCATTTGTGCTTGGGCTTTGCATGCAGTACAAGCAAGGGTACTTAGAATTTGCTCCCCCACTTATACCAAACATGCATTTGAGTGTCTTTAGGTCTCCACTCAAATGCCACTCAACTTGAAAGTTCTCGTAGTCTTTGACATTCAACAATTCTCCTGCATGATGCCCTTGGATAACATTTGGAATGTTTGTCTGTGAGAATAACCATTTAAGTGTTTTATGGCTCTCAGATGGAACTTGAGCACAGCCAACCCACCATAACTCCATTTTTTATTGTACTTTGAGAGATGGAGTATCCAATTTCCCAAGGCTATAGTCCAAAGCTTTGTTCATCAGTGCAATGCTTATTCTCTCCATCTTTTGATGTTTTTTAATCTCAGCTTCATCAAGTTTGATTACAAATTTCAATAGACCAAAACATTCATGCTCTTTTATATTATAGAACTGAACCATGTATGTTTGAAGTTTTATAACATCTATCCATATGTTGTTAAATGCATTGTAAGTGAAATGTAACTCTTGTTTTCCTACTTCGTAAGGCATGTTATCATGAAAATGTTTATATTCAACAAATACTGATGTGATCTTCTTATTCAAGCAGAGCCAAAACTTTCCTACATGATGGGGTCTAGGCAATCCAAAACTTCTAGCTTTGTTAAATTTTAAAAATTCACATCAAACTTTTGAAATTGCTCTATAACCTTTCCTACTCACTCCGACACTATCACAAATATTCTGAATTTCAGATGGTTCTAGTAAAAGATTCATTTCTGTCATGAGTTTTTGAAAAACAAAGCATTTCAAGCATGTATTTTCATTTAGTTTCAATAGTGTTAAAACATCATTTTGACTCAAAATTTCATTACAAAAATGTATGCGCTCAAAACTGCTCGACATATTGAAACCTAGCACACTTGTCACATGATCTCTAACAATTTTCATTCTTTTCTTTTTTTGGCCAGATTTTTCAATCAAATCTAAAAAAAAGTTTTACACGTTTTCACCGCATTCTCAAACCTATAGGAGTTTCTTTCATTTTTTTAAAAGACTGAGAAGATAAAGTGGATAATTTGTGTTCTAGCTCCCTCATATGTAAATTCTTCTGCTGTAGTGTGTTTTGTAAACAGTTTATGTATTGTACATAATTCCTTGAAATATCCCAGAGCCTTGAACAATAGCCTCGTAAACCATCCTCACCATCTCCTACAAATCTAATCAGATCATGAAGATTATGAAACGGGGGGTACCTTCCAGTTTGTGGATCGATTGGATAAACAGATCCATCTGTCCATATGTCGATATGTTTCTTGCCTTCCTTTCGCAATCCATCCACTTCAAGAGGATGAAGAGCCCTTCGGAATACTTTTCTTGTCGTTGCATACTCCTGACTAACTGCAATATTGATATGGAACTTTTCACAATGATTTGGATTGTTTGGAAGCTCAGCAAGAGTATTTGGGTTAACGTTCTCCATGGTCTGCTATGAAAAATGACCGGCAAGAGTCTAAAATGACGTGAAAGAGAGAAACAAGCTTACTATGAAAAGTAGAGTAAAAAAGTGCAAAACGTCATCAGCACACATTATATAGGTCCGTGAACAAGAGGAAAATTCGAATTTTGATCAACGCCCGGTGAGCACAAACTTTTCATGATTATATGATACGAGTTTCTCTCTCTTCAAAATTTGCATAAGATACATTTTAAATGAACTTACACGGAATTTCTTAAAGGATTTGACAACTTTAATCCCGATTAAGCCCAAGTAATTGAAATCCTTATACGGCCCTTTTTGGGCCGTTTTTCACCCTAATGCACAAATGCAGGTGAATGGAGATAAAGATTATATGCAGACAAGTACATCCAGGACCGGATCAATTATGAGAAATGAAGATGGACCAAGATTTGATGAAGAAGTGTATTCTGATACACATGAAGAGTTTGAACCAAGAAGGTCAAACAGGCTAAGGAAACAACCAACAAGGTATTCCTATGATACTTCTTATTTGACTTAGAAAAACTATGCTTATTTAGTAAAGGAAGATGAAGAACCTCAGAATTACAGTGAAGCAAAGGGTAAGAAAAATTGGGAAGAAGCAATGAAGGAGGAGTTCGATGCACTGGAAGAGAACAAGACTTGGGAACTTGTTCCAAAACCAAATGGTAAGAAAGTGATTGGAAATAAATGGGTTTATAAAGTCAAGAAGCTTGCAGATGGAAGAATAGCCAGATACAAAGCTAGACTGGTAGTCAAAGGTTATGCGCAGACGCATGGCATAGATTATGATGAGACATTCAGTCCGATGGCAAAGATGTCAACCATAAGGACATTGATTGCTATAGTAGCATCAAAAGGATGGAAGCTAAGTCAATTGGATATAAAGAATGCATTTCCAAATGGATATATATGAGATGAAGTCTACATGGAACAACGTGAAGGGTTTGTAAGTTCTAGTTACCCAAATCATGTTTGCAGATTAAGAAGAGCACTCTATGGATTGAAACAAGCTCCAAGAGCTTGGAATTACAGACTTGTAAAGTATCTCAATAATCTTGGATACCAAAGCTCAAAGGCAGATGCAAGTCTACTCATCAAGAGAACAGAAGAAGGTATGATCTACATTTGTATTTATGTAGAAGACATTATAATCACAGGTACCTCAGATGCAGGAATCAAGGAGGTAAAAAGATTACTTGAAAAAGAGTTCAAGATCAGTGATCTAGGAAAGTTATCATACTTTCTTGGAATGGAAGTTACATATATAGATCATGGTGTATATGTTTCGCAAGAAAGGTATCTTCTCAACCTACTGAAGAAGTTTGACATGGAGAATTGCAAAGAAGCCTCAACACCACTTGAGGTAAATCATAAACTCAGCAAATATGATGGTGCAGAGTTTAAAGATATGAGAAAGTATCAATCATTAGTGGGAAGCTTGACTTATGTGATGCTAACAAGACAAGATCTTAGTTATGCAGTAGGAGTTCTCTCACAATTTATGCATTGTCCGAAGGATCAACATTGGGTTGCAGGACAAAGAGTTCTTAGATATATCAAAAGAACTATAAAGGAAGGATTATATTGTCCTTTTATGTCAGATATAAAGCTGAGGGCATACAGTGACTCAGACTGGGCAGGAAGTCAAGATGATAGAAGATGAACACATGTATATGATATACCTAGGAGATAAGCTTGTCAACTAGTGCTCAAAGAAGCAGCATACAATAGCTTTATTGTCAACTGAAGCTGAATATATAGGACTTGTAGAAGCAGCTAAAGAAGTAATATGGATGCAGACCTTCTTCAAAAGCTTGGGTATTGATCAAGATATACCTATCATACATGGAGATAATATGAGTTTGTTGTATTTTGCAGCAAATCCAGTTGTATTTCATGCAAGAACAAAGCACATAGAGATTCAATATCATTTCCTAAGGGAAAAGGTAATGGAGAAGGAGATTGAAATAGTATACACTCCTACAAAAGATCAGATTGCAGATATGTTAACAAAGAGCTTGGATGGAGTAAAGACAAGCAGATTCAAATAAATGGCACGAATAAAAGGAAAGAAGAATATATGAAAGATCAAAGGATGCTAATTAGTGATTGAGGGGGAGTTGTTGAAGAATCACTCACCAATTATACATAAAGACCTGAAGATGTTTGAAGGATAAAGGAAAACGAAGAAAAGCAGAAACAAAGCATTCAGAAAAATCAAAGCCTTAGTGAAGGGACAAATTCACGCCTGTAATATACAGCGTAGAAATTTCTAGAATTACGAGTTTTTGAATCTCGGATAAAAAATGTATATAAGAGAGTGAGAGGGAGAGTGTAGATATATATATGTAGTAGATGCAAGAGTGCATATGTAGAGATGAATAGTAAAACCTGACATTAGGGGAAAAAATGAACCCTGAATGGGCCTTTTAGATTAAGGAGTGATTAGTGATGGACCAATCAGAAGAGGGTGGTGGCCACAGTCTATGCCCTATAAAATACTAGGCTGAAGGGGGAAGAGGGGACATATTTCTCCCTTATTTAATGAGCTACCTCTAGAGAGAGAAGGAATCTCGTCACTTTGTTGGGCCCAAAAATTCAAAATTGCTAAAAAGTTAGAAAACTCATCATAACACCTGAAAATGGACCCCCCATTACTTTTTAGGGTCAAAAGTACTCTTTTTGACCCCAAATTCAAAATCCGTGCATGTTTTGAGCTCAAAAAAATGGGTTTTTTCAAAAATACTCAAAAAAGAGTTATTTCCCTCCTAAACCTCACATTTTCATACCTAGGTCCCAAAAAGTCATCTTTTCCCACTAGTTTCACTCTGTAGCACACCATTGAAGCTCCTCTTTCTACACTTCAATCTACCTGCATCTCCTATCTCGAATTACTATTGTTGCTTGAAGACTTTTAGCTTCAATGGCAATAGCTAAAGCGTCTAGGCGACCGAAAGATGAAATCCTCAGAGTAAGATGTCACAATATCAAGGCCACAGATGGACAGTGGCTATCACATGAGTACTCCAAAGGTGCATGGATGTACATGCAACCCTCTAGAGTTGGGCCTCATCAAGTTAGAGATCGTGGAAACTTAGATCTTCATTGGAAGGGAAAGTTACTTGGCTTCAAGAAGCACAGAGACCATGGGATGGTTGCTATTGTACAACATGTTTTTACAATGGCAACTATGAAACTTGAAAACTCTAGTAGAATGAGATATCCTGTGAATTGTAAGTATTACTCTACAATATTTTATGTTTTCTTGTGTCAGATATATTTCTGAACTATTTAGATACGTTTTTGTTTGTTTCATATATATTTCCTTCTACTTTGCTGGAAGATCAACCACTTCATAGTCTTACAGGTACTTTCCAAGCATTGCATGCAGATGTTGGTGCACTAGTCTTTCCAGAAATATCTCCTGCTCAACTTTACCATGTTAGAGTTTTCTTTTACACACATAGATATGTTGTACCCTCTACAATGAATGGTTTTGGAAGGCTAGAGAGAATTGAAGTACATTCTCTTCTTAGCTTGGAGTGGCCAAAACCTGGTATATGGTCCGTATCATCTTTGAAGCAAAAGATGGTAATGGATATACATAACTCTTTGAAATTCACAAAAGTGTCTAGGTCTGTAGGTTTGCACTGGTCTTTTCCCATTCATTTTTTTGTATATTTATTCCAAGGATTCTCATTCCAAGAGACTTCCACCATGTTCATGTGTAAAGATATCACATATGAGCAAGTCGAAAGTCTTCTTGGTGAAGATTGGGGTTTGATAGAAGGAATTGCAAAAGGTGATAAATATCTTTGTAAAATAGGTGGAACAGGTATAGGATTTTGATATTTGAAACAATGTACTTCATTATACATAAGATTCTACTATGATCATTGGATGTGCAAACTTGGCAAATGGATACCATTTCAAAGTTCAAAGGGATCTTTACAGTCATTTGAAATAAAGCTTAGATTGCCCAATAATGAAACAGAAACTATTTTAGTGAATAATCATTGGGCCTTGGCTAATCTGAGAGAACACTTGATGATTATGGGGTTTGAAGGACTAACTCAATCCAAATTCAAAATTCGAGGACATAAGGTGAGAAATGTTTCGGGCTTTTGTTAAAGTAATCTTTTCATTATTGTTTATTTTACTTTAATGACTTCAATTTCTTGCAAATTGATTACAGGTGGGTAGAAGAATGGAATACAAAATGAAAGTCCCTGTAGATTGGAGAAAAGATGGAACAAAACTCTCATTCTCATAGTTCTTTTGCAACCTGATAATGTCACTTCTTGGGCCCCACTCATTGTATCTCATAGTTTTTTCACTTTCAAGAACCTTGTAAAAAGTAGGACAATTGATTCATGTTAGATATTGTATATACCTTCTTCTCTCATCCCTTCTCTCCTACTAAGATATCTAAAAATCCTCTTGATCTAGAATTGTTTTAGAAATACTTTACATCATGGATGAGCATCACAAGTTTTGTGATGCGTTCTTGCATTTGCAAGCACTTCAAGTTGTACAATCATTGATACCAATGATTTGTAAATTTTGTAAGATTTGATATTTGTAATGAAAACATGTTTACTCTCACATTTTTGTAGTCTACAACTCTGCATTTATAATTTCTCTTGGTGATTATTCAATTTTTGCTTTTATATAGAGTACGTTCAAGTTCACAATAATTGATATTTTATTGGTTAATTTTCTCAATAGATGATCATTTATGAAGTTTGAAATACAAAGGATATAACTAAAAAATGCCATTCATGTTAGATATACTCAATACTTACTCCTCAAGTACCACAAATGATCCATGGGGCTGTAAGTTATAAGGCCCCCATTATGAGGAGAAACCACTTTGAGAGTACAAACATCCATGGAACCTTAACTTATAAGTTATATAAGTTTTATATGTGAAAATTTATGGTAATAAATGGTCTTTGTGATTGATCCCATGAAGTAAGTGGGGCATAAAAGTTTTGCCAATTTGAATGCCATTCAAGCTGAAAATAAAGGCCCTTTGGTGCCATGGAATTTCCCCATAGAACCTTAATGGGAGGAGTTCAAAGGGGGATTTCTGCCTTATGTGGGGTATAGAGGCACAACAAGAATGCTACAAATGAGGATATTATCCTAAATTATACTTTGCAAACTATTTTATCTCATGTGACTATGTTTGTTTATATTGGCTCCCATTGTAGAAGTTGTATATGCATGGATCACTATAGAGTGAGTGACTTGTTAGAAATAAGTTCCACGACTCTAAAAATCTAAATAATAAAGTTTCATATCCACTAAAAATAACCTTGCATGGCATCAAAAGTATCAAAAAAGAGGAGCCATAGAAACATGGGATATGTCTTCGCAAAAGTTTTGTAGAGGCCTATTGTGTGTTTATATGGATGAACTTTTTTTGTGCTTTTGAGGCCATGCAAGTTTATTTCTAGTGGATATGAAACTTTATTATTACAAATTGAATGTCCATGAAACTCATTATGTGCTCAACTCAATTTATCAATGGAAATATGACTTTATAACCATAAATGATTTGCTCTGCACACATAGCATGTTCACTTGAGTGTATATGATTGTGAACATACGATATAGATCAATGTGGAGTTGAGCATGTGTAAGAAAGGTTATGAAAAAATATATTACCAATGAGATAATTCTAATTACAAAACATCTCTTCAAGAAGAATGATCACATAGTCATATATGCTCCTATCTAGTTCTTGGGTTGCATAATTTTCCTAAAATTTGCAAGAATTAATACTTATTTCCACCATTTGATGACTTTGCATGACCTCAAAGCACCAAAAAAGGTTTATATCTCATGAATGGTTTAGATTTTGGAGAAATGGATGCTACCATCATGTCAAGAACATGCAAAAACCCTAAGATTGACTGTTTATTTGTGCAATTCTGACATCTAGAGCCTTGGAAACCTCAAAAAGCACCAGAAAAGGGGCAGCCACAGAAGCGCGGGATTGGCCTCTGCAACTTTTGCAGAGGCCAATCCCGCGCTTCTGTGGCTGCCCCTTTTCTGGTGCTTTTTGAGGTTTCCAAGGCTCTAGATGTCAGAATTGCACAAATAAACAGTCAATCTTAGGGTTTTTGCATGTTCTTGACATGATGGTAGCATCCATTTCTCCAAATTCTAAACCATTCATGAGATATAAATATTTTCATAGAATTTATGGTTTTACAATGGTTTCCTTTGTGTTTATGACATCATCTCCCTCTCAAAGCGATAAGCTCCATGCGAAGTAGCTATGTAACTATGATATTTTTTGGAAATTGAATCTTCATAGTTATTGGTCTTCTTAGAGTTCTTTATATGTTGTATTGGAACACGATGATGATGGATATCCATGATGGTACTAGAAAGGGATTGTAGTATATCTAGCTAAAGAATCAAGGGCATGATTCTCATGATGGATATTACTCCTTTTCTGACTCAGATGATGATCTTTTGATGTGGAATGGTGATCGTGGAAGTCTTAAACCCAGCTTGTATCTTCTTCCTAGGACATTTGAATATGATGTGGAAGTCTTAAACCCAGCTTGTATCTTCTTCCTAGGACAATATAACTCCCTTCTTTCAAATTTTAGGTTCATGGACCTTATTATATGCACAACCTAGTTGAACAATGCAAATACTAGTTTTGATTCTAAGGGAGTTGTTTTGCACACATACACTCTTTACGCAAGTTGATACAATTATGAACATATGATATAGATCAATGTGGACTTGAGCATGTGTAAGAAAGATTATGAAAAGTAGATTATCATAATGGAAATGTGATTTTACAAAATGTATCTCATCAACAAGAATGATTACATAATCATGTATGGTCCCATCTAGTTTCTTTGGTTGTATGGTCATCACCTTCACATGAGCTACACACAAGTCAATATCTTTCAAAATAGAAGTAAGGAATGCATCTCCTTCCTCTTGGATGGCTTGAAGTGCTATTGATTATATCCAAAGTCTAGTGCATTAACTTTGAATCACTAAGGATCGATAACATTTGCTCACTTTTTTGTTGCTTTTGCATTAGGAGAAACTTTAGGTTGTGCTACATATGATCTATGATGTGGTTGGTAGTTCTTATTCATTTTACATCTATGCCTTGATTGACATTGTGACACAATTTATGGCATATGTTTCTTTTCTCATATGTGGGTAGTGTTCTTTGACCTTATAGTAGTGACTTTATAGCCTCTACTTGATATGATGTTGGAATATGCATATGTTTCATGATGATTCCTCGAAGCTCTCCTTTTTGGATGACTTGGAATGGTTACTTCATGCATGTTTCATCAGACATGTTCCATTTGGAGGTAGATTGAGTTCAAATGGTTCATCACCAATGATTAGTGGATCTATTATTCCCCTTTGTGCATGTCCTTAAAATCTTTTTATGAATGGTCACATCTGTGGCAGTTGATCTTCATCATGCTCACAAGAATGATTCTATGGATGAGGGTATGAACTATTTTGATATTCTTAATCGACTTCACTCTGTCATATTGAGCCACTCTATGATTGTATGGTGACCTCTGTTGCATGTAGACCACTTCATCCTCTCTGATGGAGCTTCATCCAAGGTGGTCATTATGTACCTTGAGCATGGATAGGATATACCACAAAAACTTGTTAGTATAAAATAATCAATGATGCCTCTTATGTAACTTGAGTTCCAAGTTGAACCCTAAAACACTTTTTGTGCATGACATTGATCATGATGCAAAGGACTTGCTCATAACCTCCAATTTTCACTTGCAATGTTGTGCTGTAATTTCATGAAAACATTTCTAATAGTCAAACTCTTGCAAAAGTTTTTTGAAGAAAAGCAAGTGAGTATTATTCCAACGAGTCAACATGCATAGAACCACTAATATGACATGTAATTTTTAAGAAATTACTATTAGATCTATAGTGGGAATTTTCCATCACTACTGTACTAGAATCTTGACTGATAAAAATCAATACATCAAAATTCTCCATATGACAATATAACATGTAATATTTCAATGAATAAAATGAGCACAATTTAAAGAAACAAACAACATCTGAATGTAGAATGTACCTTACCTTTCACTATTCCAAGTCATTGATGATTAGTATCTTTAATATGAATTTGAGCCTATAACCACAACATGTAGAAAAAAGATAAACATATATAAAATCAAATTCAAAAGGGATATGAAAAGAATATTGGTAGAGGTAGATTTTATTCTAGAAGAAGAACATTGATTTTTGAATCCTCTATAGATTAAAAATTTATTTATTTATTGTTTTGTACAAACAAAAGCATATGTATATGAGTTCTTCATAAACTAAGGATTTGATTTCTTCATTGACTCCTTAGTCATGGTTGCATGGTAAACATACCTAGGCATATTTTCTTTTATGTGTAAGTACTATGTGGAAATATCAATCATGTTCTCTTTATAATTCATGTTCCTAATGAATAACTTCTATAATCATGGCGAAATGCTTCCACACACATTTTCCTATCCATACTGTGTAATATTGGTGTCATAGTTCTTTTGAAAAGAAGGAGAAGTAAGAGAAACTATTAACAATTTAAAGTGCTTCTTTGGTGTTGATGAAGCACTTATTTCGTAGATGAATTACCTATGCAAAGGAAATATTGGTTTAATTCTTTTGCAAATATGAGAATCAAGAAAAATATATACCTCATTAGAAGAATATGGTGTCTCTGTCCTCCAACTCCACATGAAAGAGCTTTGAATGATGGTATTGTGTGCTTTTCCTCCTGAAAAATAGTAGATGAATACTGGAAAGTAAAATGAATAGTACATCTTTGATCACAAAGAAAGAACGAACCACCTACTTGGACATGCATATTGTCATCTCATGGGAGAAAAATTTCTTTGTGAGTGATTCTATTATTGTTACATCTTCTCCTTGGAGGAAATTGTGTGAGAACCCCATGGCTTCTAGAATTCAAGAGGTAAGAGAGAGAAAGATAGAAGAGAATCAAAATAACATGTATAATGGACTAAGAAGTATCTGTACATAGAGAAAATTACTTTTTTGATATGTGTATGGGTCAAGGTGAGGTTTTCCATTCTATGTGAGTGAAAATGAGAAAAATTTGAAAAACTCATTTGTTGAGGTAGGGAAAGTTACGAGTTTGATGATGTGGCACTTTACTTTTGGAGCAGTTTGAAAAAAGAACTATTTTGAGTGATTTTATTAAAAAATCCATAAAAAAAAGTAACTTCTGACATGTATATTAAAAAATGGGCCCTTTTTAGTAAGCAATAACTAACTCTGTGACTTTTAAAAAAAAAAGTCATTTTTTTATTCACAAAGATGGACGGATTTGATGATGTGTAAAGTGGAATCTCTCTCTCTTCCTTTTGTAGAAGAGAGAGATGACCCTACTTGGGCCTAAAAAAAGCCTAGTCTTGCCTACTAAAAAGTGCTCTATTAAATGCACTTTGTTCCCTCAAGCAAGAACAAGATTAGGCTTAATCCCTTAAAATTAGGTTTTTCCCCTAATGAAGTGTTGGGTATTCATCTGAGAGAGATGGTAAGGAAGAACTACTCATTGTAGGAGAGTTTTCCATGGCTATGAGCGAAGTGAGGCTAAGCCATTCTGTACACATCTTCTCTAATAGAAAACACATACTTATGTGGAAAGATGTGAGCATATTCTTCTTGTATGAAGAAATCTAAGTGATTTCATGTTACTGTGAAAGTTAATTAACAGTTACAGTTTTCTCGGTACACGTTTTACGGTGCTTCTGCAAATTAGATCTCGTAGTATAGTGTAAACTTTTTCATGAGTGATAGCTTATCTTGAAGCTAGTAGTCTCAACTACAAACTGATCAAAAGAGTTTTGTGAAACAGAACATGTACACACAGAACTGTGTCTGAGAGTAAAGGCATCCAAAACTGATGAAGTTTTGTCTCAAACTTCTGATAGATTTCATTCACTAAAGGAAGCTTAGGTATTACTTCCTTACTTCATGTACACACAATTGAAGTAACCACAAACATAATTACAGTTGATTCCAGTACAATTACGGTGAAATTACGGTGATAGTCCGGTGAAGTTCTAGTGATATTTTGGTGAGTTCAAAACATAGTTTTGACATATCTAAGTAACGGGAAGAATATCTAACAGTAAACAAACAAAAGTTTGTAAAGACAGAAGTAAATCAGATCAGAATTGAAGCCTAAAGGAAAGGCAAAGTTTTCTATAAAGTGAATTTTCAGATCTCACTATACACAGTTATTAAGTTTTTAGTTTCAGAAAGTTTGCTAAGCTACTGATGATTATAGAGATGTTCTAACATCACTTTAGCTTAGTTCTTCTTGGTTGACATGGCAAATTCCACAGCTTAGTTCACAAGCTTTTGCCGCGTCGCCAACATCACTCTCCAACTATTTTTGGAGGTAAGCAACATGAGCCTCATTCCTAGCTTGGTACAATGTGGTAAGTGTATCCCAAGCATCCTTAGTTGCTCTGCAAGAGTGAATGTGAGGAATAATGGCACGTTTGACAGACAAAGCTATCAATGCATGTGCCTGAGCATCTCTGCCATCCCAACAAATCTACTCTTCAGTAGGTGCAGCAAAAACCGCAGCACGAACAAGAATATGTAGAATATCATCATCTTTGACACCTTCTGCATCAGCTTCAATACTTGCAGTTGTAACAATTGCAGGTGTGATAGGACGTTTTTCAACACCCTGCACAATGTTCCACAGTCCTATTGCAACCAATACATGTCGCATCATATAAGCCCACAATGGATAGTTGGTACCATCCAACTTATCCTCAACAGCCAATATATGAAATACATCACTGCTTTCAGCCATGGCCGGTGACTAAAATACCTTGATGCAAAAAGTTGATTGTATCTCAAAAAGTTGAACGAAACTGCCCAGATGAGTTCTACTAAACCTGTAGCAAACTTTGAGATGCTTATACTGGCGAACTGAATAGGTATATACCTTTGCTACAAAATGATGAAATAGCCTGCACAAGCGCTATGATAGTGTGTTCGGAGGCCAAAACGAGCTCAGATCGCGATTTCGGCACCATAGAGCGAAGCAATTTTGATATTGAAAACATGTTGAGTATGCTCACCAAAATTCGTGCGATTCTGAGACTACAACTGGAGGAGTGTTGATGGCGCCTTAGATGAAGCGATGACCTGCTCTGATACCAATTGTTGGAGTTAGATGTCTGTGGAAGCACACAAACAACACAAGGAAGAAGAAGCTTGGAGCACGACACACAATACTGAATGTATTACTAGAGAATGTACAAAGATAGGTAGCCCATTAGGGCAATAGACGTATATACAAGCCGGGGAAAAAAACCTCCTAAAGAGGGAAAAAAGTGCCCCGGCGATCCTAGAGTGTTCACACACATCACCACCTAAATATATCAACATCATATAAGCCATAATGGGTAATCGATACCGTCCAACTTATCCTTAACAACCAACATACGGAATACATCATTGCTTTCAGCCATGGCCACTAACTAAAATACTGTGATGTAAAAAATTGATTGTATCTAAAAAAGTTTGACAAAACTACCCTGTCGAGTTTTGCTAAACTTGTAGGAGACTTTGAGATACTTATCCTGGCAAACCAAAAATTGTATATATCTTTGGCACAAAAAGACAAAATAGCCTACACAAGCACTATGATAGTGCATTTGGAGGTTGAAACGAACTCAGATCGTGATTTCCGCACTACATATCGAAGTTTTTTTGATCTGCTAATCACTCTGAGTATGCTCACCAAATTTCATGTGATTCTGAGACTGTGACTGGAGGGGTGTCGATGATGCCCTAGATGAAGTGCGACCTGCTTTGATACCAATTGTTGGAGTTCAAGGTCTATGGAAGCACACGAACAACACAAAGAAGGAGAAGAAGCTTGGAGCACAACACACAATATTGAATGTATTACCACTAGAATGTACGAAGATAAGTAACACGTAAGGGCAATAGGCATATATACAAGCCGAGGAAAAAACCTCCTAAAGAGGGAAAAAAGGTGTCCCAACAGTCCTAGTGTGTTCACACACATCACTACCTAAATATATCAACAAGATTATTATAATAGTTGCCAATTTCTAAATAGCCATGACATGTAGACCTTTGAAAAGGCATTCCACATGGGGTTTTTTGAAAAACCATTCAAAATGTTTTTGTAAAGTATCGAAAGCCCATACACACCACTTCAATGCAATTTAGCTAGATCTAGCTCATTCTGTAATGATCCCCATTACTCTAGGCCCAAAAAGTATTATATGATAGGATCATCTGTTGTTTTTGGCTCTCAAGCACTAAGAGAAGGACCAAGAATTGGGGGACCATGCAAACTGAATGTGAATCCCAACGAGTTCCACCAAAGGCCTATCAAGTTTAAGAGGGGGAGTTGTTGGAAGCGAAGAAGTAAATATATGAAGTAACCTTCAAGAGTGAAGATGCATCTCAATGTTTTTCAATTTTGGGTCATGACGTGAATAAAAGATTTCTTGGATGAAGCCAAACAATAATGAAACATCATCCAAAGATTTGGAGTCATCAGAGACAACACATGTTATTTTTGTCTATTATTTGTAGCATTTTCATGCATTATTCACCTAATTTTGGGGGATTCCATGTATTTCAACTCTGTTTTTGTAAATGACAAGGAGTTCTTGAGCCTATGGAGTCATTTCATAATTTTTCTAGTCACTTTAGCCAATAATTTCATGTGCATTTTTCTCTAGGACTTTATTCTTACGTTTTTGGCCAAAGCACAATGTGAAAAAGGGTCATGTCCAAAAGTATAAAGGACAAAAACCCTCACTTAATAAACACCTCTTCGATGTATTGAATGATTATTTCATGCACCGTGCTTCTTGAGTCTCTACCTTTGATCTCCTTCTTCGTTTGGAGCTCTAAGGTATGCTTGAGGTGTCCCAAACCCATATCTACCTAAGGTGAATGTGTTTTCATGGTTATGGTGAAATTTCTCGCCTTTTTTGTGTTTTTGGGATGATATTATTCAATTATGGAAGCTTAAGCTCCATAGCTTCTTGAGAAATATCATCATACACTTAAACAAGGTAAAAATAATTGGATTGACAATTCGAAGTTGATCTCGAGCCACTAGATGTTGATATATAATTTATCATTTCCAACATATCTATAATGACTTCCAAAATAGGATACCTTTGATAACCCCTTTTGGTCCTTGATCCATGATTCAAATATGCACATCACTTTTTGGGAATAACCTTTGTAATAATCTCACAACCTATCTAGAGCATGGTGATAGGAAGCCACTTATTCATGTTCTTCTTGTTAACTGTCTTTGAATTAAGTTTGATAAAGCTTGGATTCAAGCATGTGGGGAGTATGTTGTCCCCCATGATGAGCTCATTAGACTCTTTTCATGCAACATTAGACTCTTTTCATGTGGTAATTCCATGCAACATTAGACTCTTTTCATGTGGTATGGAATCTATGAAGTCCTTTAGAAGGGTGGAAAAAGAGTACAAAATATTCTAATAAATGGTTTTGGTATAAAGACTAATTATGCAAGGGAGATCTCACTATTGTAGAAGAGAAGGGAACATGTATAGTAGAAATTGGAAGATTTCTTGCTAAAAAAAGTATAGCAATGATGGAGTTGTCAACCCATGCACTCTAAAAGTAGAGCTTGAATGATAATCTAGAAAACTCTTGATGGGGGGATACAAGATAATAGTACATTGTCTTAACTTAATTATTTGATAATGTAGATGTCATTGACAAATTGGTCAATAGAGAGGTGGAGCCTTGTGTAGTTGGCTAGACTTATTCAAATGTACATGGGTCATCATCGTCTAATAATGGATTGGTGGTTCACTGATGTATAGTGCACACAACTAACCAATTGATTTCATGACTAGCAATATTAGACAGAAATAACCCGATTGAGTGGTGCCAAAATTGAGCCCAAACTCAAGTTCTAGAATCATCTCAACCTTATACTTGTTCCCATAAGTTAGAGAACCATCATCATTAACTTGGGCTACATACCATTCCAACCAAAAATCTCACTTGGGACTGATCCAAGTTTACTAGATCCATCTACTAGCCATAAATGGTCCAATATGACCTTCATCTAACATGTTAAGCTGGGATCCCCAAAAAGATGGTAATGCATGATTATCTTCTCCTCATAGTGGGGGCCTTATAATGTGAAATAGAACATGAAATCATGTGGGGTAGAGGTTGATGATATACTAAAACTCACCCTCAATGTTGATCAAATAATGCATCACATAGGATAAGGTCCTATGACCATCTCTCAAATATATTGATTAATATGGTCCTTTTCAAGTGCTTTGATGAATATGTTAGCACAAGTGTCTTCTTTATAATAATATTCCAAGTGTACAATCTCATCTTCTATGGGCTCACAAGTACCATAATATTGTACCTCTGTGTTTTGTGCGAGCATGAAATATTATATTCTTTACAATGGGCATGTGAATTTGAATGCCACATTTAAGTGTAGCTTCCATGTGTGATGGAAATCTTGGATATGAGAGAATTCTACTTAATTAGACTACCTCACAAGAGCCAAATGAAGCCACTTTGTAACCTACTTATGAGGAAGAAAGTGCCACCTTTGGTTGTTTTTTCCTTATTCAAGAATAGATGCCTAAAACAAGAGAAACAATACCCAAAAAATGATTTCATTGGAATCACAATCTCCTACTCAATCTAAATCAGAAATATCCTAGTGTATTACATGAAGTATATGGAATACCAAATTCTAAGGTTCTTGTAGTGTACCTTAATACCGCATGGCTAAATTCCAATGGATTTTTTTTTTTGGTTTGTTGGAGAACATACTCAACACTCCTAGAACATAAAAAATATTTGGTCTAGTGTTTCAAAAGAAGATGAAATGTCGAGCAAGATTTCTATACTTTTCGGCACTTCTATCAAGAGTATCATCATTTGTTGAGAGTTTAAGAATCCCATAGGTATGCCAATGGCGTTTTAGTCCATCATCCCAAAATCTTCACGGATTTTTAAAGCCTTTTCTAATGTTATACAAAAATCCCATCTCCTTTTTCCGATACTTAGTTCTAAGGCAATATAAAAGTATGTCTAGATCTATCATCTCAATTTCACTCCTTAAGCTAGCATAAGTTTTTATGATGAATTAGGTTTGAATCATCTACGTGCAAGATGACATCTAGTATGTAGTTAGGTTTTCTCATAACTCATAGAGTTTCTATATGAAGTACTTATTTCATAGCCTAATTTTTCAAAAAACTCCCAAACCCTCGGTACCAAATGTTTAGAGATTGACAAAGGCCAAAGAATGATTCTAAATGGAATACATCAAAACCTGACATGTGTACATCCTCCATGGGTTATCCATGCTGATTTTACATCCATTTGCTATATTGTTCATTCTCTCTATGCATATAGTGAACATATAAGATATTAGTTTAAACGTCTCTCATGCATAAAGCACTTCCACCCATGATAATTCTTACGCGACTAGCCTAGCTTTGTATTTATCTACACTATTTCTACTTTATACTTTGCTTTCTAGATCACTAAGTACCAATTACGTTTTTCTTTGGTAGTAAATCAACCGTTTCCCATGTTTCATTTTTTAGTATGCTATCATGCTCATGTTTTATTTTGTCTTTCCATCTTTGGATCTTTTAGCGCGTCATCTATAATTGTGGTTTATTTTGTTGATTCCATTATTTTAGTTATAAGTTGCATATTAACAATGTGATGTGGGGCTCTTTGTTGCTCGTCAATCCTCTTTGACCTACACAAACCGTCTAAATAGGACTTTAGAACATTTAATTGAGGATTGGGACCATCAAGGAGTTCTTGCGAACGTTTTGGTAGTGGCTTATGGTGTGTCAACAACAAATCGAGTTTTTTGAATCTAGGGTCATATCAATATATCCTATACAAAGTTACATTTTTTGACATTTGATCATAACTTTGTTCTTGTTGGATCATACATGTGCATGATAAAAACACTCAAAAAAAATTAAATGTATATGTTAGTATATTTTAGTAGGGATGTGTGTGAACACACTTAGGAATTGCAGTGCACTTGTTTCCCTCTTTAGGAGCATTTTTCCCCCAACTTCTATATATCCCCATAACCCTAAAGGACTACTTATATTTCAACATTATAAACTTAGTAATATAGTTTGCATTGTGCTCCTAAGCTGATTCTTATATCTCTTGTTTTTTCTATGCATTCGTGATCCTCAAAATCCAAGAATTGGTAGTGGAGCAATTTCATGCCTTCTAATCCTCCTCTTTCATTGATCAGATCTGGGTGTTCTGTCACTACATAGATGTGACCCAACTTATCCATGTATGCTCCTCCTTCATACTTGACAGCTGGTATGGGCACAATTGTGGACTCGGTGGAGGTTACCATCTTGGCAATTGATCTATTTAAACCATCCAAGTAGATGGGAATCTCCTGGGAATTAGTGGACACATATTGCAGAGAGGTGCGGTATTCCCCTTCTACAATAACATGAAGTTTCTCCCGGGAACAGGACCTTGCATGTCTTCTGAAGCCATGGGTATCTCCTCCTCAGAATCACTAGAGGTGTCGGAATAGATAGAGTGGTGACTGACCTGAGCGGTATGTCCTACCGATGATACAACACTTCTCCGGCTACTTAGCACCCTTCCTCACCTCAAGTTCATCCACTCTCCTGGGGCTATTTTGGGCTCTAATTTCTCTCCCTAATTGGCTCCTCAAACACTTCAATTTTTGCCCTTAAAATTGCTCAGAGTGTTCTGGACGATACCACTCTGGCAATACTGCACTAGGGGATACTAGTTTGTCGATGATACGATACCACTACAGTTGACGATACGATACTCGAGCAGTCGATGATACGATATCAGAGAACAGAGCGATACAATACTGCTTTTCTCACAATACGATACCACTGCTCTACATGATACGATACTATGTGCTCAGGCGATATGATACCACCTGAATGCACGATACGATATTGCTGCAGTGCATGATACGATACTAGAATTTTAGTGATACGATGTCGGGAAGATTTGCATCTTCCAATTGATGACCCGAAAAATTAAAATATTTATTGGTGAATTCTAAACCTCTTTTATATCACTGTTGATCAGTTGTGTTAATTGGATTAACTATTTTGAAAGTGTTTTCAGGTATGAAGGATGAAGCAGGGTTTACCCTAATTACTCATTTAATGAGAATTTCCTTTTTTTTTTACATTCAAGAATTATGGGTATTCAGCCTAGGGTTTCTTGAATTCATGTGTTGTTTATAAGATTTGGTTAATGTTAAGGGTTTAGATGATTTATAATGGGTTAAAGCTAGGGTTCAGAAGGATTTTAATGGTCTAACCCAGGGGGGTTTATGGGTTTCCAATAGGGTTTCTAGGATTTACTATATTAAAAGGGTTAAAATAGATATTATTTATCATCATTAATTACATATTTATGTATTCTAATGAATGAAAATGAATTCTGTTTTATACTAATCTTTACATAGTTTATAAATGGATAAAATGTAAACTAATGTTTGTTGACTGAAAAGGTTAATAGTTTACCTTTATACTTTAATATGTTTTCATTGCCAGATGTAATTGAAATAAACTTCATGTGCATGTTGAAAAGATTTAAAATTTGATAAGATTAAATATATTTAAAAAAGAATTGATGCTGTTTTATGATTTAATTTCAGGATAATCATTGAAAATGCTGCTTCCCTAAATCTGCAAGTTGGCCCATCGGGACGATGTGCAGGTTTGGTGGCGGTGGATGTCGGGAAGATTTGCATCTTCCAATTGATGACCCGAAAAATTAAAATATTTATTGGTGAATTCTAAACCTCTTTTATATCACTGTTGATCAGTTGTGTTAATTGGATTAACTATTTTGAAAGTGTTTTCAGGTATGAAGGATGAAGCAGGACATATGTTCATGTTAGGGTTTACCCTAATTACTCATTTAATGAGAATTTCCTATTTTTTTTTACATTCAAGAATTATGGGTATTTATCCCAAGGTTTCATAAGTTCAAAGATTGTATGTTGCTAATGGTTAAACCAAAGGGTTTAGATGATTTATAATGAGTTAATGGTAGGGTTTCAGAAGGATTTTAATGGTCTAACCCAGGGGGTTTTATGGGTTTCCAATAGGTTTTCTAGGATTTAATATATTTAAAGGGTTAACATAGATGTTATTCAAAAACATTAATATCTAAATTACATATTTATGTATTAAACATTAAACTATGTCATTAAAAATTACTTTAATTAAATATGTGTATTTAAATACTAAGGTTCTAATTAATTAAACCTTTAAACTAAGCTTAAATTAATTAATTTATTTAAATAAGAAATGTAGGCTAATTAGATTAAAATGATTAATTAAATGGATAAATAACTAGTGGACTATATGAGTGCTAGGGAAAAGAATGGCTTATATAAGTTGTGTAACTAAAGAGATTTAAGGAGTGGTCTCAATAGAAGATGCACTTAAAGAGAAAAAAGTTGGTTAAGAAAAAGAGTGGAGAAAATTAGTGAAGATGAAAAGAGAGGAGTAGAAATTAAGTGTAATTAAAGTAGAAAAGTTACACTGGAAAGTGTGGTGGAAGTAAGGAGATTAAAGTGTGGTTGTAGATTAAAAGTTAAAACTAAAAAGAGTGGTTTAGAAATGACTTGTGTATGTATTTAAATGAGTGTTGAGCTCAAGTTTCTCTTAATGTTTTTTTTGCAGGTACTTTCTTCTGCTCTTACTTTCTTCTGTTTTTCCTTCTTTCTCATTAGACCCTCCTTGTGCTCGGGATATTAAGCCATCATGTACTGCTGTGTACGATGATCTTGATGTTGATTGTCCGGCTGGAAGCATGCCAATGCCTATTCCATGGCTTGGTCTTGGTCCCTGCAGCATTGCGCGTGTGTATGTGATATATGTGTGTATGTGATATATGTGTGTGTGATGTGTGTGTATGTGATGTGATGTATATGTGTGTATGTGAAGTGAATGTGTGTGTGTGAAGTATATGTGTGATGTGTGTGTATGTGATGTGATGTATGTGTGTGTATGTGAAGTGAATGTGTGTGTGTGAAGTATATATGTGATGTGTGTATGTATGTGTGTGTGTGAAGTGTGTGTATGTGATATATGTGTGTGTGTGATGTGTGTGTATGTGATGTGATGTATGCGTGTGTATGTGATGTATGTGTGTGTATGTGAAGTGTATGTGTGTGTGAAGTATATATGTGATGTGTGTATGTATGTGTGTGTGTGAAGTGTGTGTATGTGATATATGTGTGTGTGTGATGTGTGTGTATGTGATGTGATGTATGTGTGTGTATGTGAAGTGTATGTGTGTGTGTGAAGTATATATGTGATGTGTGTATGTATGTGTGTGTGCAGCAGTGTGTGTATGTGATGTACGTGTATGTATGATGTGTGTATGTGTGTGTGTGATGTGTGAGTGTGTATGTGATGTGTGCATGTAAGATGTGATGTGTGTGTGTATGTGATGTGTGTGTGTATGTGATGTGTATGTGCACGTGTGTGTGTGTGTGTGATGTATGTGTGTGAGAGAGACTCTCCCCCCCAAATAAATAAAACAACCAAATAAATAAAATTAAATTAACATTATATAAACCCAATCACTCTCTTCCTTTCTCTCTCATTCTCTTCCCATCTCTCTTTCTTTCTCTCTCTCTCTGTCTCTCTCTCTGTCTCTCTCTCTCTCTCTCTCTCTCTCTCTCTTTCCTTCTCTCTCCTCTCTCTCTCTCTCTCTCTCTCTCTCTCTTTCCTTCTCTCTCCTCTCTCTCTCTCTCTCCTTCTCTGTCTGTGCGTTGTCGCGCCCAGACAGAGGAGGGGAGGAAGAGACTCTCCCTCCCCTCCTCTGTCTGAGCACGGCAGCGCGCAGACAGAGAAGGAGAGCGAGAGAGAGAGAGAGAGAGAGAGAGAGAGAGAGAGAGAGAGAGAGAGAGAAAGAGAGAGAGAGAGAGAGAGAGAGAGAGAGAGACTCTCCCTCCCCTCCTCTGTTTGGGCGCGGTAGTGCGCAGACAGAGAAGGAGAGGGAGAGAGAGGAGAGAGAAGGAAAGAGAGAGAGAGAGAGAGAGAGGAGAGAGAAGGAAAGAGAGAGAGAGAGAGAGAGAGAGAGAGAGAGACAGAGAGAGAGAGAGAAAGAAAGAGAGATGGGAAGAGAATGAGAGAGAAAGGAAGAGAGTGATTGGGTTTATATAATGTTAATTTAATTTTATTTATTTGGTTGTTTTAGATTAATGAATAATTAAAAGTAATTAAATGTATTTGGTTTGAATTTTATTTAGTTAGTATTAAGTGATTAGTTTATGCATGAAATATATACATCTATGCATGAGTGCATACATATAAATATTGAAGTATGTTAGAAGTTAGTGTATAACAATGAGTGTTAATAAATGTTCAAGAAATGAATTATGCATGATGTTGGCATATGTGTATGCCATATGTGTGTATTCATAAGAGGAACTACTAATATGCATATTTATATAATGATAAATGAATGTGTTTGTATGTATGTTATCTTATAAGTTCATATATAGAGTGCATATGAATAAATTAGCATGTGTATGAGCATATGTTAGCATCTTTATATATGTGAATGAAAGTATCAATTAGAGAATGTATGATTAGGAATGTATCATGTGTGTATGTAATAAGCATATGTATGTGCATTAAGTTTAAATACATGAATCATGATAGAATTGATGCATAGTGTGGATATGCAAAGATGCATGTGTGTATGTTGACATGTGGTTGAGTGTTAGCATGCATGTATAGTTGCATAAAATTAGGTGTTAGCATTTGCATTTGAACATGTGCATGAATGTATGTTAGCATGCATGAACATATGTATGTTTTAATGTATGTAAAGTATATGTTTAATATTTCTCATTAATTTCTTGTTAGATTACTAATATTGTTAATGTTTTTTTTGCAGAATCATTGATGAGTTCAAGCTATTGAAGTGAAAAAAAGAGAAGCAACAAGATTGATGATCCATTTAAACCTTATATCTCCATTTAGTCATTTACCCAATTGCTTAGACAATTATCCAATTATCTAGACTTTACATTTGTATTAGCATATTAATTCATTTATTCAAACCAGTTTAGCATCATATTGTTTCTATTAGTTCTTTCATGTCTTCCGATTTATACCATGCATCTGAACACAGTAGTAATAACATCATTGAACATACAACCGAATCCGTAGAATTAGTGTTAGAAGAACTTATTAAGAACAATATTACTTCGGAATCATTAGTGTCTTTATCTTATGATCAATGTTTAACTACATTCCTAGCATTTTCTTCCATCGCATCTCCTGAATCACAAAGTAGTGAAGATTTATTTCCACCAACTTTAGTTAGACAAACTCAACCAAAACCATTAGAAGCTACAATAGAAGAGGTAGTTAAAGATCAGATAACCGAAGATTCATTATTGTTAACACCCAAACAGATAGCTATTGCCAGATATAAAGCAGCTTGTCCCTATGGTCCTTAGTCTGAGTCCGCTACAGACACCCTGCGTGTGCCGAACGATTTAGGCGGATGACTTGATCCACCATCCGAGCATCTCTCACGACCCGACATTGGTTCACCAATGTCGGGTCGGCTTCACCAATGTCGGGTCGTGAGAGATGCTCGGACGGTGGATCAAGTCATCCGCCTAAATCGTTCGGCACACGCAGGGTGTCTGTAGCGGACTCAGACTAAGGACCATAGGGACAAGCTGCTTTATATCTGGCAATAGCTATCTGTTTGGGTATTAACAATAATGACTCTTCGGTTATCTGATCTTTAACTACCTCTTCTATTGTAGCTTCTAATGGTTTTGGTTGAGTTTGTCTAACTAAAGTTGGTGGAAATAAATCTTCACTACTTCGTGATTCAGGAGATGCAATGGAAGAAAATGCTAGGAATGTAGTTAAACATTGATCATAAGATAAAGACACTAATGATTCCGAAGTAATATTGTTCTTAATAAGTTCTTCTAACACTAATTCTACGGATTCGGTTGTATGTTCAATGATGTTATTACTACTGTGTTCAGATGCATGGTATAAATCGGAAGACATGAAAGAACTAATAGAAACAATATGATGCTAAACTGGTTTGAATAAATGAATTAATAAGCTAATACAAATGTAAAGTCTAAATAATTGGATAAATGTCTAATCAATTGGATAGCTGACTAATTGGAAAATAAGATTTAAATGAATCTTCAATCTTGCTGCTTCTCTTTACTTCACTTCGATAGCTTGAACTCATCAATGTTTCTGCAAAAAAAAACATTAAGAGAAACTTGAGCTCAACACTCATTTAAATACATACACAAGTCATTTCTAAACCACTCTTTTTAGTTTTAACTTTTAATCTACAACCACACTTTAATCTCCTTACTTCCACCACACTTTCCAGTTTAACTTTTCTACTTTAATTACACTTAATTTCTACTCCTCTCTTTTCATCTTCACTAATTCTCTCCACTCTTTCTCATAACCAACTTTTTTCACTTTAACTACATCTTCTATTGAGACCACTCCTTAAATCTCTTTAGTTACACAACTTATATAAGCCATTCTTTTTCCTAGCACTCATATAGTCCACTAGTTATTTATCCATTTAATTAATCATTTTAATCTAATTAGCCTACATTTCTTATTTAAATAAATAAATTAATTTAAGCTTAGTTTAAGGGTTTAATTAATTAGAACCTTAGTATTTAAATACACACATTTACTTAAAGTAATTATTAATAGCATAGTTTAATTTAGAATACATAAATATGTAATTAATGATGATAAATAATATCTATTTTAACCCTTTTAATATAGTAAATCCTAGAAACCCTATTGGAAACCCATAAAACCCCCTGGGTTAGACCATTAAAATCCTTCTGAACCCTAGCTTTAACCCATTATAACTCATCTAAACCCTTAACATTAACCAAATCTTATAAACAACACATGAATTCAAGAAACCCTAGGCTGAATACCCATAATTCTTGAATGTAAAAAAAATAGGAAATTCTCATTAAATGAGTAATTAGGGTAAACCCTAACATGAACTTATGTCCTGCTTCATCCTTCATACCTGAAAACACTTTCAAAATAGTTAATCCAATTAACACAACTGATCAACAGTGATATAAAAGAGGTTTAGAATTCACCAATAAATATTTTAATTTTTCGGGTCATCAATTGGAAGATGCAAATCTTCCCGACATCCACCGCCACCAAACCTGCACATCGTCCCGATGGGCCAACTTGCAGATTTAAGGGAAGCAACATTTTCAATGATTATCCTGAAATTAAATCATAGAACAGCATCAATTCTTTTTTTTTAATATATTTAATTTTATCAAATTTTAAATATTTTCAACATGCACATGAAGTTTATTTCAATTACATCTGGCAATGAAAACATATTAAAGTATAAAGGTAAACTATTAACCTTTTCAGTCAACAAACATTAGTTTACATTTTATCCATTTATAAACTATGTAAAGATTAGTATAAAACAGAATTCATTTTCATTCATTCAAATGCAGGTTTCGTCATATATATGCATTCACATATGAGCAATCAAGCATGCCAAAGAAATCTACTAAATCTACTTGGACAGACAGCCGCCTTGTATGCCCAATTTTAATCACTAGATGTGTTTTTTCACAACTAGTTTTCTTCATATAAATATGATGTAAACTTCATATGGATAATAAATGTAAATACCTTTTTGGGGTGGAAGAAGGTATAACTTCCATGTCAATATTCTTTTTTTTTTTTTCGCTACTTTTTTGTTTTAAAGGGGAAAGGCTTAACCCCTTAATCCGAGCTAAGGATCTAGCTGCATGGACAAGAAAGATCTAGGTTTTCACAGACATGTATCATGCAACAATATGCTCCTACACATATACAACTACTTTCGTTATCTAAATGAACTACAAATCCTTCTATTTTTAACAAATCTCACTTAATCTATAAATGTAGAAATATAAATTATGTCTATTTTCCTAATATGGTTAAATAGAGTCCTTTATAAATTAATATTCTTCATTCCAGATTTTATCAATTAGTTTTATATGAATGCAAATAAAATACGTAAAACAAAATTTTAAGACAAAGAAAAATACGACCTAAAATCAATTTTATCTTCAATCTGCTTCATCTTCAATCTGCTCTCTTTAAATTTATCAAAACTTTTGGCATAACATCTTCAATTGCTTTGATCAATGCATCTTCAGAACCTGTAATCACTTATAAAATAGAAGCTACAAAACAAGTAATCTTCATTATCATTTATCTTGCAAATATAAATTCATATATTCTATCAGATTCATCTTCATCATGTCACAAATTTCATCATAAGAAATTCATAGTGGTTATAATTATCATAAATAATGCATTCTTAATTTTTTTTAAATAGGTTTTTCAACCTATGAAACAAAGTTCATAAAATTTAGGAAAAATCAAAATGTTCAAAGTTTTTTTTAACTTGTATCTTTATGAATGAGCATCATTTTTTTTATATCAATGAAAAATTCATATCTGGATTATAAAAGTTCCTCTTACTCATCATATGGTATATCAATAAAATCATCCTCATATTGTAACATTTTTTTCATGTTCTTCATATTTATCATGATCATATTTATATCATATATATTTCTTTCTTTTAAAAGTATATCATCATAATTGTTGTAAACAAAGATCATTTTGTGCAAAATATTCATCATAATTGTTCTTCATAATAGATTTCTTCTTATTTGTGAAAGAAAAAAAATCATAAATTTATCATAAGTTTAGGAAATGACAAGCATATTGATCAAAATCATTTGCAAGCATAATTACAAACATGTTTTTGTTTAATTTGAAACAAACTTTGTGTTTTTATATTTTAGAATTCTTTTGATTAAACAAATCGTAATGTAAACTTAATCATAAGTTTGTAATTAGCTTCTCAAACATTAAAACTAAACAATTTAGGTATATGTTTCTCAATTTTTAGGAAAACAGCATATATGCAGCAAGCAAAAATCAAAATTTGAAATGTTTTATCTTCAATAAACAATTCC
>CM035406.1:186458700-186571200 GCA_020310875.1 Ceratopteris richardii
CGATACTCACGTTATACATGATATGATACTAAAGTTCGGTCACGATACGATACCAAGAGAGGTTACGATACGATACTGAATTTGCACGCGATACGATACCGCTCGATCGACGATACGATATCGTGATCGGGGCGATATGATACCAAGTGGACCATGATACGATACCACTACCAGATCACGATATTACAACCAAAATTGTTTCAAACACAATTTTTTTTTTAATCCCTGTGGTTCTCTCTCACTCCTCTTCACTCCTCACCACATGTCTCACTCAAAAGACCTCTGAAATCTCTCTGTCCCACCCTCCGATACCAGAAATGTCCTTAATCATGTGTAATTGCATTTTTACATTTTTGATATTAAAGTCTTGATGTAGCTTACCTTGGGGATATCTTGCTTAGGTCTTGAGCTCACAAGGTAACTTTGAGGGCGTGTATTGTGCGATACCACTCAGGCGATACGAGTCGCTGTCTGCAGGCGATACCACTTTTGAGCAAGTGTCAAATGAACTGAAATTTTTTGGTTTTTATAGTTTCTGATGACTGAAGCCTATCCTACACTAACTTGACAATTTTTGGGATTTTTCTTGGCTATTTTCAACTTACTCCTACTCCATTTTTCTTCTTGGCCTAACCCTAACTCTTTCTTTTCTCCCTCTCTCCTAACCCTAAACCTAAAAACTCATTACGTGCACCTTCGGGATGCGAAGTAACAAGTGCTGAAGTGTCTGACTACTTGCCACTGAATGAATTCACTGCTACAAGTACGCGTTCTTCACTCCAGAGCTATAACCATCACGAATGCACCTTGGTCGAGTGTGTTCCCTGGCAACGGTGCCAAAAACATGTGTACCTAAGTCACGAGGTCTTATGGACTTGTGTCAAACAGACTAAATCTTGTTTGCCACACAAGTGCATATAGTGGTGGATTGACACATGCTTAATTATCAATCTGAAGAACTGACCTAACCAAGTGTATGAGGACGTGTATGCACATGATGGACAATGAAGTGGTTTAACTAACATGCATGAGAAAAGACCATACTACCTCTCCAACTCACTTAATCTCTAAAAGTGTCTACCGCGATACCACTTACAATAGTAATTACAAATTTGAATGTTTCTCCCAGCTTTGAACTCTGAATATGGCCAATAGTGGGTTTCTTTCGAAGCTCTTGATGAGACACATCTATTGATTGTATTTTCACTCAAATCTGACAACCGCTCTTCAAGTTATGGACAAAACAGTGAATGGGGGGAAATGCCCACACTCACTCCACAACTCATACTTGCTCACACACACACTACAATAGCTCAAAGGTGATGGGGAGGAGTAGACAACAATCCTACACACACATTCCAAGCTTCACACACACACAACAGATTATAGAGAAGATGAAAATCTACAGGAAAGAAGAAAATTCGAAATTTTTGAGCTCTCCTTCTTCACAATGGCAAAAAGTCCTTACAAAGAGTCACAAAGTGACTTATGTACATGTGCCCTAAAAATGGTCCTTTCACACAAGTGACCGGCACTTTATTGGCTAATCTCTAATTTCCTACTATTTTACAAGAAATATGTTACAAAGAGTTGGGTTTATGCATTTAGAGGACTCCTCTAGTGCATTTACATACCTTTGAGGGAATTTCATAGGATTTTGAAGAAGAAATTTATGCCAATTAATTTTAAAATTTTGGGGCTCCTCTTTTGTGTCTCTTTCTTCTTCAACAATACTCGTGTGTCCACTAGTGGTAATTGCTTTTTCCTTGGAGACTCATGCATATCTTCGTTGAGTAAGAAGCAACCTAGAGTGGCGACATCGAGTTGTGAAGTTGAGTATAGGGCAACTTTCATAGCTACAGTGGAGTGTATATGGTTGAGACACCTATTGATGGATCTTTGCATGGAGATTGATACTGCTATGCATATTCTCGCTGATAGTCAAAGTGCTTTGGATGTTGCACGAAACCCAGTGTTTTATGCACAGATCAAACATATTGAGGTGCAATATCACTATGTGAGAGAGTGCCTTCATGCAGGAGATATTGATTTGGTATATGTGCCTACACAAGATAATGTGGCAGACATATTTACCAAAGCTCAGGGGAAAAGTTTGAAGTTTTTTGCAAAGCGTCTTTGGGGGTTGTTTATTGTTATTGAGGTGAAGCCATACATAGATCCACATACGCCTACTGAGAATCAAATGAGAGCCATTAGAGAGTGGGAAGAAAGGGATAGGAGAGTGATCTTCATTCTATCTCAACACATAAGCAACTCCATGATAGGTCATATCCAAGACCTAGATGCATCTAAGAAGGTTTGGGAGTGTTTAGAAAGGTTGTACTCTACCTATACAAAGGATAGAAAAATTGAGCTCAAGAATGAACTCAACAACCTTATGAAGTCATCAAATCAGAGCATTAATGGCTTCATACTCAAAGTAAAAGAGATCTTGGATGCATTTGGCTCAATAGGATGTGTTGTGGATGATGATGACCTAGTTGCCAACACACTTAATGGGCTTAGAGAAGATGATAAATGGAAGGCATTCACAAACTCTCTGTATGTAAGGCATTCATTAGTAGATTTTCAACAACTTACTTCTCTTATGGTGTCTAAGGAGCTCAACCATGGAGGCAACAAGTCAAAGGGCAGCCAAGAACAACTCTACTATGAAGGCAAAGGAGGAAGAGGCAAAGGCAACAAAGGTGGTTCAAGAGGAAGAGGTAGAAGCAACTACCACCAAGGCAGGGGAAGCTATTAAGGGAGTCAATCAAACCAAGATGAAGGTCAATCATCAAGAGGAAGAGGATGAGGTAGAGGAGGAAGATATGGAGGTCGAGGCTACTCCAACTTGCTTCAATCGTGGAAGCAAGGACACTGTGCCAAAGATTGTTGGAAAATGCAAGATGGGAACAATTACAAAGGGAAAGGTAATATTGCTAGCTCCTCAACCAATTCAAAAAATGAGCACTTTTTACTTATGCTTCATAGTAGTGAAGGTCAACCACATGATGAGGTGTGGTATATAGATAGTGGTTGTAGTAACCACATGTCACGTAAAGAGAAGTACTTCAGCAATCTTCAAGCACCCAAGCAAACAGGCTTTGTGGAGACAAGAGACAACACAAAGCATGAGATACAACAAATGGGAGATGTGAAGCTTGAAGGCAATCACAAAGCAAGAGGACTATCTGAGGTATTGCATGTTCCTACAATTACAAAGAACTTAATATCTGTTGGATAAATGTTTGAGAAAGGATACCAACTTATATCCTTTATCAAATATTTAAGAAAGGCATGCTAGAAGTGCAAATAAATGAACTATGTATGTTGGTGGATCAAGGAAAAGGAGCCGATACAAAATAGATAGGTTCACGGGTCGACTAGCTCAAAAAACTTACTATCTATGGAAGAGACAATGAACTTCAAATGCCCATAGCGACCAGCGTGATTACAATTAGAAACAATCCTTTTACGGGAGTGATAAACATAGGGTTGAGTGTATATAATGCACAAAAGTATAAGAAATAGGCGAAATTTGCTATAGGAATGAATCACACACTCAATGGTGGTACCTCCTATTTTTCAAGAATACGTAGAGATTGACCCCGAGATAGAAAAATTGAGTTTTCTCCCAATCTACTAAACCAAATGTTATGCAAATTTATATGCATAAACTAGAAACTAATAAATTTCTATGGCACCATGTTGCACTCAATTTGGAGCTCTATAGAGAGAGTTGCAACCTCTATAAGATTATTATTGGCGAAGAAGATGATGCAGAAAATTGAAGGAGCAAGACAATGATGGTCACAAGTGTATGTATATTGCTTCCATGTGTTGTACAAGTTATTTCAAGTCTTTATATAGACTCTAGCAGATAAAAGTGGATTTTGAATTCAAATCAAGATGGGAATGGTTGTTGGAGGGAATCAATTCACTTTCCTACAATCTAGGAAAAGTGAAATCTAGTTTGATCCACTTTTAGGTGATTGATTGCATAATTGAATGCAAGTCAACCACCACAAATTCGTGGGATTTGGGCTCTATTTTTCTACTTTAACATGTTTAAAGCTCAAGGCTTTTACAATGGCAAAAGATCCATGATTTAAAAAAAAATAATATAAGTGAGCATAAGAAAAAGAAAAACTTGTTGTTTTGGGATGAAACACTCAAGTTCAAAAGTTCAGAGCAGCCAACATGACTACAACTACCTAACTTCCTTTTGGAGGAATTTTATACATAGAGTTCAAAGATGAGGAATTAACATCAACTAATGTGTTTGCAATAATCTTAACACTTATTGGTGGTGTCACTCTAACACAATGGTGAGTACCAACATCCACCTCATAAATGTCAATCTATGGAGACGTGAGGGCTGGTATGATGACCCTGAGCAAGTGAAGGCACAAGTGCATGAGTGAGAAGCACACTAGCATGTACACACACACACACATGCACACAAGACAAGAACAAAGATGAGTTCGTACCATGAATATAAATTGACAATTCCTTCCCCTTAAAAACATTTTTGTCCTCAAAAATGTAGATGAAATGTCCATCTATCATGGTATAGAAAATGCTCAGACTCCCTTGAACCCCATGTACTCTATGTACATGGTCATCTCTGTGTGTTGTTTCCCCATATCCTTCCCCTTAAGAAGCCTCATATGAGATCATCTTAAAGGTGGGAAACCGTCTGAGTGGTGCCTACTATCTCCCATGTACACTCCACTTCCATACTACCACTCCCATGCCATACAACATCATCCAAATGACCTAAGTCCATATGATGTATAATCTATGGAGTAATAGTATAAGAAGCAAGTGTAAAGTGCCAAACTTATAAGCTTGACCGTACCATAATGGAGATAATAAACCATAAAATCCTCTCAAATATAGAGCAACGCCCCATAACAAGTGACTCCAAACCCATCTAAAACTAAATGATAGATTGCCCTTATATCATTCTAGGTCTTCCTAGCCTTGTGTGTAATCACAAGTAATAGTTTAAATTAAACTATCTTGTGAACTATGCAAATCCATCATCTAGCTCATACATAAGAATTTCTTGGTAGTAAAATGTAATCTCTATGTTTCACCAACCAAGAAGTCTGTGGTTTGTCATCCTTTAGCATTGGACTAAGTTCTATTAGAAGAGCATCTATTGGCACTAGTGAAAACTCTAAAATTTTCTCTTCCCTATAGTTTGCCATATGAATGCAAAAAGCATTCCCTTTGAGATTTAGATAATCCCTAAGTACCCATCCTCCTAACTAATGTTTACACATCATGCTCATGATGTAACACCAACTAAGAGTTTGGTACCCCAATATGTAAGATATATCCCTACCTTCTAGAAACCCTAAAGATAAGATTCATACCCAACTCCCAGTCTCACTAATGTCAATAACTAGATCATCTCATCTAGTCAACGACCATCACTAGAAATAAACATAACTACTACTCTCTAGAGTTTCCATGTGGAACTCGATCTAACCAGTATGATTACCTGATCTCTCTCTTGTCTTTTAATAGAAGAGTGCCACTCCTATCTAGACAATCTGAAAGTGAGAAAGTGAAAAACTCTCTCTCTCTCTCTCTGTTCAATCTCTTCTAAAGAAAAGAGCTCTAGCAATGGAACCTATTCCACTTTCCCTTTCCCTTCGAAAGAGATTCTATTGAATCCATTTACTCTGCTCATAACTGAGAACATGTACATAAGTTCTCCATATTTTCCTTCAAAAATAGTGGAGAAAAAGACTCCCATGTGAAGGAAAATTACATTGAAAAGTAGAGTAAATGAATTCCTTTTGAAATAAAGACTAAGAGATGTTTCCTAAACACCTCTTCTCGCTAAAGGAAAACATACTCTATTCTTCTCCTATGAAGAAATCATGTTTTCCTTTCCTTCTTTCTCTCTCAAAGAATAGGAGCTAAAGTGAGACCACTAAGCTAAAGTGAGATCTCTCATCGATCTCTGATCTGATTCCCACTTTTGTTGATACACTTAGGTACAATGTTTGTGAACACTCTAGGACCGTGGGAGCACTTTTTTCCCTCTTTAGGAGGTTTTTTCCCCCGGCTTGTATATGTGCCTCCACACATGTCTAACTCCAACAATTGGTATCAAAGCAAGTCACTGCTTCATCTAGGGTGTCGTCTACATCTCTCCGATTGCAATATCAAACTCGCATGACATTTGGTGAGCATCCTTAGGGTGTTTCACACATCAAAACATCTTCGCTTTGTGGTGCCGAAATCGCGATCTGAGCTTGTTTTGGCCTCCGAATGCACTATCATAGTGCTTGTGCAGGCTATTTCATCTTTTTGTGCCAAAGGTATATATGTGTTTTGGTTCGCCAATATAAGCATCTTGAATTTTGCTACAGGTTTAGCAGAACTTGTCTGGGCAGTTCCGTTCAACTTTTTGAGATAGAGTCAATTTTTTGCATCAAGGTATTTTAGTCACTGGCCATGGCTGAAAGCAGTGATGTATTTTGTATGTTGGTTGTTGAGGATAAGTTGGATGGTACAAACTACCTGTTGTGGGCTTATATGATGCAACATGTATTGGTTGCAAAAGGACTGTGGAACTTTGTGCAGGGTGTTGAAAAATGTCCTATCACACCTGCAACTGTTACAATTGCAAGTACTGAAGTTGATGCAGAAGGTGCAGAAGATGATGATATTCTACATATTCATGTTCGTGTTGTGGTTTTTGCTGCACTTACTACAGAGCAAATTCGTTGGGATGGCAGAGATGCCCAAGCACATGCATTGATAGCTTTGTCTGTCAAACGTGCCATTATTCCTCACATTTGTTCTTGCAGATTAGCTAGGGATGCTTGGGATACACTTACCACATTGTACCAAGCTAGGAATGAGGCTCGTGTTGCTTACCTCCGAAAACAGTTGGAGAGTGAGCACATGAATGAAGGTGATTCTATGGACAATTTTCTAACAAAGATCAAAGACTTAAAGGAACATTTGATTTCTGCTAACGAGGTTATACCAGAAAGTTTACTTGTGCAGACTGTTCTAAATGTTCTTCCTAATTCATATCAGAGTTTTGCTTCTACTCTTTGATTGATGATGAAAGGCAATCCAAATGCCTAGTCATTTGAGGAGTTAGTCTCTGTACTGTTACAGGAAGATTAGTCCAAGCAGAACAGGTCCATTATGCGTGTTGTAGATCAAGCTTTTTTGGCTACTCAGAAGGGCAAAGGAAAATGGATCTCTTCAACTAGTAAGAAAAAATCTGCTAATTTTGCACAATCGAAGAGGGAAGACAAAGATGAAAAGAAATCAGAAAAGCAGAAATTGTTTTGTAAGTACTGTAAAGGAAATGATCATATCATCAAGAATTGTCCAAAACTCGTTGTTAAAGAGGCAAAGAAGAAAGAGGCTGGAATGGTCGTTGCAGAAGCCTCTACACCAAAAATAGAGTCTGCTAATCTTGTGCAGGAAGAAGAATGGGTGTTTACTACTGTTTGCAATTTTGACCCATCTTCTCATGAGCAGTGCATGTCTGCAGTAGACTCAGATGTTTGGTACTTTGACAATGGAGCGACCAAACATATTACCCCACAGCATAGTTTCTTCTTTGCACTCGAGCCTACACCTACATGAAATACTGTTACATGTGCCAACAACTCCTCTTATCCTGTTATGGGAGTTGGTAAGATCCTTTTGACTACTGCTGATGGTAGTTCTTTCACTTTTTCAGATGCCTTGTTTGTGTCAAGGATCAAGAAAAATCTATTATCAGTTTTTGCATTAGCCAAGATTGGCTTGGTTGTGAAATTTGTTGAGGACAGATGTGCAGTTCATGATCTATCAAATGGTGACGTGATTATTGCTTCTAGCATTTTATGTCGTGGGTTGTATAAGATCATAGACTATGAAAGATCTGTAAATGATTTGGCATGTGCAGTAAATGATTCTCAAGCTATGTTAGATGCAAAGCTTTGACAGGCATGATTCAGTCATATGAATTTTGCTAGTTTGCTATGCCTGTAGAAATCTGAAATGGTGTCCTCTTTGCCCAAACTTGAGGCACCAAGAAAACGTGTTTGTGAAGGCTATATTTTGGGCAAAATGCAATGTTCCTCCTTTCCAAAAGATGGTTCAATTTGATCTACTTAGAAATTGCACCTTGTACATAGTGATGTATGTGGTCCTATGCAGACACCTTCTTTTGGAAATTATCTTTACTTTGTGACTTTCATCGATGATTTTTCCAGGCATGCATGGCTATATCCATTGAAGGAAAAATCCGAAGTGTTCATGTGCTTCAAATAGTTTTTGGTTTTGGCTGAAAATCTGTCAGTATGTAAAATGGGCACCCTCCATTCTGATCGAGGGGGGAATATATTTCTTCTGATTTTAATGCATTTCTGGGTGAATGTGGGATAAAACACCAGTGTACAGTACCGTATACACCTGAAGAGAATGGAGTTGTTGAATGAAAGAACAGGTCACTCATGGAGATGACAAGGTGTATGGTCAAGAGTCAGGCTTTACCACATAGTTTTTGGCTTGATGCTATCATGTGTGCAACATATGTACTTAACAGGTGTCCCACTAAAGTGTTGCAGTCTATCATGTGAAGAGATGGTTGGATACACTCCAAAAATGAGCTATTGTTGCACAAATCTTGCTCTACACCTACCAATATTACTTCAAATTACCTTAGTAGAAACCTTTAGCTTCCAAAATATGCATTTGGAACCATAATGTGTCTTGAAGCATCATCTTCAAATAGTTGCATCAAAACAGAATACCTTCAAGTTTGAAGAGTTGTAAAACTTGCTATTTATGGACTGTAACCTGCTCAGTATTTCATTCAGCGCTCACTCATTGATTACAATTGACCCAAGAGCTTTTAGCCATATCTAATTGGACCCCTAAGCTTTCTATAGGAAGTGATTTCACTAATTTAGGATGAGTACATGCTGAGAAATAATCTTAAGAAGTTAGGGGTGTAATCCCGACATTTTAGGAAGATGATAGACAGCAAACATAGGCAGATTGTAGTGAATATATCTCGCAGATCCCTGAACCAAATGACGTGAAATCTGATAGCATAGAACTCGAAGGGTAAGCTACATGTACCAAGTTGAATCACATTAAAAGAATAAGTATACGCAGAGAACTCCTCAAAACAAAATCACTGAAATTGAGAGTCTAGTAGCAGGTAATAGTGAACATGAGATAGTTGCATAATCTGAAACAAATGTGTAATATATTGAATGTATGATACAAAGGAGATGTTGTAGGCTTACTCATACATGTGTGGGCCAAGTGTGCCCACAACCTTGAAGCTCAATGTGTCCTTCTTATGCTCTATATTCTGCGACTAAAAGTCATAAGTTTTTATAGATGAATTCAAATTTGAATTTGAAATCTGCCACCTAAAAGTGATCCAATCTTTTAGGCTCCTAATTACTTTGATTCCAATCACTTGGTTGTTGTGAGTTACAATTCCTAATGCTATGAGATTCTCTCAAGCTTTGCCTTTTACTTTGCTCTTGAGTTGAACTCAATATATTTACAAGAGGTGTTCACATATGACTTATGAGTATTCATGCTCAGCATATCAAGTAATCCTTTGATATTTTGGTCAAGCATCAAGGCTTGCAAAATGTACCAATAGCTCCCCCTCAAGCTTGACATGCTTGAGTCATCAATCTATAGATATCTCTTGTATTCCAATCATTGACTTCAACCTATTGAGTTTGCTTCCATCAAGTGCTTTGGTCATCATATATGCACATTGCATCTGAGTAGACACATAAGACAATTGTATTTCTTTGCTTGCTATTTTCTCTCTAACAAAATGATAATGGAGTTCTATATGCTTAGTCCCGGCATGAAAGATAGGATTAGTAGCTAAATGCAAAGAACTCATGTTGTCTCCAAATATGTATGGAGTACCAAAGTCTAACCCTAAATCTATATATAGGTTCTTGATCCACATTGCTTCCTGAGTTACATTTGCCAATCCTCTGTATTCAGCTTCAGTTGAAGAGAGTGCTACTCTGGGTTGTTTCTTAGAAGACCAAGAAATGAGCTTTGTACCTGCAAAGGATAGATATCGAGATGTGCTTCTTCTATCATCTTTTGATCCTGCCCAATCTGCATCAGTGAATAGCTTTACACTGAAATCAGACGTATAAGGATAATGCAATCCTTCATTCATAGTTCCCCTTAGATATTTCAATATCCTTTTTGTTGCATCCATGTGAGGTTTTCTAGGAGTGTGCATAAATTGGCTAAGCACACTTACACCATAACAGATATCTACCCTAGTTAGGGTTGCATAATTCAAGCTTCCAACCATGTTTTGGTAGCTTGTAATGTCTTCAATGGGTTCCCCTTCATGAGCACTTAACTTGTGATTGACCTCCATGGGAGTACCTACAATCTTAGCATCATGCAACTTGAACTTTGCAATTACATCTTTAACATACTTCCTTTGGGTAAGGAAGATCCCTTTATATGTAAAGACAACTTCTAATCCAAGAAAATAAGTGAGCAATCCGAGGTCACTCATCTTGAATTCTTCCTTCATTTGGGCCTTGATCTTCTTGACTCCATCTGCATCATTACCTGTAATAATAATATCATCTACATACACACATAGATATATAACTTTAGAGTTACTCTTCTTAGTGAAGAGTGAAGAATCAGCCTCGCTCATCTTGAATCCTTTGTCCTGCAGAAAAGTAACCAATCTATGATTCCAAGCTCTTGGAGCTTGTTTGAGACCATAGGGAGCTTTCTTGAGTTTGCACACATACTCAGGATGTACATCATCAACAAATCCATGAGGTTGTGCCATGTACACTTCCTCTGAAATCCAACGATTTAAAAATGCATTTTTTACATCTAATTGATAGATGTTCCAATTCCTTGAAGCAGCTATGCTTATGAGAACTCTGATTGTTGGCATGTTTGCCACAAGAGAGAAGGTCTCCTCATAATCAATCCCTTGGGTCTGAGCAAACCCTTTAGCCACAAGTCTTGCCTTGTACCTATTTATTGATCCATCAGAATTCTTTTTTACCTTATAGATCCATCTAGATCCAATGATCTTCATGGATTGGTTCTTGGGAACTAGGTCCCAAGTCTGATTTTCTTGAAGTGCTTGTATCTCTTCCTCCATTGCTTCCTTCCATTCAGTTTTCTTGTTTGCTTCTTCAAAGGTTGATGGTTCTTCTGAATTGATATCTTGAGCAATATAGATTGATTGTTTAGTGACTAAAGAGGTGTCATATCCATACCTTTCTGGCTTCTTCTTTTCCCTAGTTGATCTCCTTATTGTTTATTGAGAGGATTCTGCAATATCCCTCAAGTCTTGCATCTTTTCTTTACCTTTGTTGCTCCATACCTTGAATTTTCTCCTTAGTGTTTTCTAATCATCATCACAATCACTTGAATCTTCACATTGCTGATTATTTACCTTCTTAATTGTAGGAAAGTCTGCATCTAGGTCATAAGGTAGTTTGACCTTTTTGTAATCATCTTCAAACCACGAGTTATTTTCATAAAAAACAACATCTCTGCTAACAACAAAGCCTCTAGTACTTGGATTATACAACATGTACCCTTTTTTATTAAGATCATAACCTATGAACACACATTTTTTTGCCTTAGGATCCATTTTACCTCCGATCTGTGATGGAACATGTGCATATGCTATGCACCCAAAAATTTTGCAATGATCTAGTCTAGGCCTTCTTCCATTCCAAACTTCATATGGTGTCATCCCATCCAATGCTTTAGATGGGAGTCTATTGATGAGATAGGTGGTTGTGGATACAGCCTCTGCCCATAGGTAGTTGGGCAATTTCTTCTCATTCATCATGGACCTTGTTGCCTCCACAATGGTCCTATTCCTCCTTTTTGGTACTCCATTTTGTTCTGGAGTATATATGGTGGTGATTTCTCTTTTGATGCCTCTATCTTGGAGATATGCATCAAACACATGGGAGAAGTATTCTCCCCCTCCATCTGACCTTAGCCTCTTTAATGTTTTCTCTGTTTGGTTTTCAACAAGAGCAAGATACTTTTTGAAACAATTGAACACTTCATCTTTGTGTTTCATAAAATAAAGTATGGTCCATTTGCTACAATCATCAATGAATGATACATAATACGTGGATCCTAAAATTGAAGGGTCTTTGCTAGGTCCCCAAACATCTGTGTGGACTAGCTCCAATAAATCACCATGAATGTAATCTTTCTTCATAAATGGTTGTCTATGAGACTTCCCAAATTGACATGAATTGCATTTGTATATCATATGTTGCTTGGATAGATTTGGCAATCCAAGCACACTCTGATCCCTGCATATCTGCTTTAAACTTCTTTCTCCTATGTGAGCTAATCTTTTGTGCCACATTTCTAATTCTGAGGGGTATACCTATGTGAGGGGTATACCTATGTGTAAATTGTCTTTTGATGCCACTGATTTAAAAAAATGTAGAAACTTCATGGGAGTAATACTCTCAATGAACTGCATGTTGGCCCATCGGGACCATGTGCAGCTTTGGTGGGGGCAGATGTCAGAAGGATTTCCAACACCATATCAACACTCAAAAAAATAAAAATTTTTTGATTTTATCATGAATAACTTCATTCTCTCTCGAATTATTTTGGTACATTTCTTTGACTAATCTCTCTTAGTACCTGCAGACAACAAATCCGTGAAGAGCTCGATTAAGCAAAGATCTCATGAATAAGTATTTTATAGGCATTGATATTGAATACAAAGGTAACAATGCATAGGATTGTGTATGGATCTTTATGCTTGTGTTTTGCATATATGATTTCATGAGAAGGTAAAAATACATATATATTTCTGTGTGTCTAATTATGTTCCTAATCTTGCATGCCAATGTTTGTCTACCCAAAAATATCTATGAATATCTAGGAACTCCTAATATATGTGTGATTCCACCCTATGTCTATACCTGCTATGTATGTATCTTGATATCTTTTTCACTAAAAGCATCTAATCCCATGTGCTCTTGATCAACTGAAAGGCATCCAAAGGATATGGTTGGTACATACTGGAATATATAAGGCCATTGATGCAATAAGAAGTCAGGGTAAGACATTTATTTGATTATGTATCTATGTATGTTAATCATATTATGTATTAAATAAGAAGAAAATATTCTATGCAAAATGTGCATCAATCTATGTTTAATTTTTATATTATTTATGGTTGAATGTTTATATAATAAACACTATATAAAGGCATAAGTAGTAATAATCTAACTAACAAGTACTATATTTAAATTAATAATTATTTAGATTAATTAATTAAATCTAATTTTAATCTATGATAAATTATATGTTCTTAATTCTTTTGATAAAATGAAGAATAGAACAAAAATTTGATTTCATATATAATAAATAGGTTCAAAATACTTTATTTAATAAATTACATATTTAATATATAATAGTTTAAAGTTAAAAAAATAATAATCAATGAGATAAATAAGTGCATATGTAAGAAGAGATAAGTAATTCTGTGTGTATAAGTTAACTAAGATTCGTGTGCATGCTAAAGTAGCTATGTGTGTGATATGCATGTAAGATAACTGAGTGTTTATGCGTGGAAATCTGAGTGCCACACATGAATATCTAAAAACTATAAAAGTAATAGTGTTCATTGAAAATAAAACTAATGCTACTCTCTCCAGGTCGTTTTGAAGATGAATTGATGAGCACTGAAGAGAACATGATGAGATTTACAAGATAGGAGCTGCTTTTATGCCGATCACCTTAGTTTCATTATATGACATTTGAATTATAAAATCGTGTATTAAGCTTTTATATAAAGATTTTGTATAGGAATATCTTCTAAAATTTGTATTAGAACTTTTTACAAGCACTTTTATAGGACTATTTTTGGTTCTAAAGTTTTAGCATTTCCACTATACAGTTCAATTAACAAACATTTTCTTATATTGCACTTTATTTCTTGTCTAAAAATATTGCATCTACAAGTAACTCTTCTATTAAAAATAAAGAAATAGACAGCTCTTTTGTTTTAGATACTATTTTACCCGCACCTATTAAGAATATGTCAACTCAAATCAGTGAAAACGAGACTAGTAACGAGTTAGAAGTAATAGAAATAGTTAAAAATCGACTTGTAGATGAAACCTTACACTCTTTAGAATACGATCGTAATTTATCTAGAGTTTTACCTTTACTCTCATTCATCTTAACTGAACTAGAAAATAGAGAAGATTTATTTCCTCCAACCTTAAAAAGAAATACTCATCCTCAACAAATAGAAAACGTCATAATTGAAATCATTAAAGATAGAATAACTAATGAAGAATTAATTTTACCATCATATTTAGACGCTAGTTCTAGGTATTAAGCTGCACTTCCATACAGACCTTAGAGTTTTAGGCTAACCTTCAATAGAGCACTAAACTTTAGCTAATACTTCCCCACACTTTGAAAATACATTGCACACCAAGAAACACACAGCGTGTAGTCACATAGAGAGGCTAGAGTGAGTCAGTTCTGATTAGCAGTTGCCTCCTTTCACACCCCCTTGATAGTGAAGATTATCATCCAAAAGTATGAAAAACACCCTTATGTTGTCTCTATCCTTCCAAGAAGAACTTGGTTGATACACCTGCATAGAAAATTTGAGTTTGGTTGGTTTGATTACAAATACTATCACTCTATTCTTTGGTCTGAAGGCATGCATTAGTATAGGTGCATTGGGGAAGGGCATGCAATTGCATGCACATTTTGTGAAAGAATACTTGTTGGAGAAAGACCACATGATAGGAAATGCATTAACTGATAATGTATGTCAAATATGGGGAAATGAATGAATCTATGGACATCTTTTTCAGTGCCAATTATGCATGGACAGATGATAAGGAATTTTGTGTCTACAATGCAATGTTCTCATAAAATTATGTAGCACATTAATGGTTGTTGGACTTATTGGGCAGCTTCTGGCATTAATTGAGTAGATATGTTGTTTCTAGAAGCTTTGCATGCAAGAACATCAAGTGGCGGAGCCTTCAACATTAATCTCTAGCAGATGCACATAGGAATAAAGTAGAGACAATTGTTTCCATGTTTTTTTTTGTAGGCCTATTCATTTAGCATCCTTCAGTAGAGTTAGAGGTTTGTTTGGCCCGTTTTTAGTAGGGAAGGATATACCTATAGGTGGAAATTAGAGGGGAATCGAAGAGGAGAGAAATAGGCAAAGGAAAGAAGTCTCCTGTTGCTTGAGAATAGAATGGGAGAGGCTGTCTAAACTAGAAAGGGGAGGGAGTTTGAAGAGAAGGCAGCTACAAAGGATGTAGCATCCGGTTATGGGAAGCTAATCCATGCAGGCATGAAGGACTAGAGGAGGCATTAGTCTCAAATGGGGTTTCTTCCAAGACATTAGTCTATAGAGAACTATATATGTATGTGTGGGACGCGAGTTAAGGTTGGCCAAGGTCCCTAGCTCAAAGGATATCCTACGGCACCTAATGTGCAATGGGAATGAGTGTGCATGATGGCCACACATCCACACTATAGTATTCAAGATCATTATTATCTAGGGTGCAAGACTATATAATGGATGGGAGGAGATTTGCACACAAAAATAATCACCCCTTTAATTGTCAAGCTTTCTTGAAAGATTTTGGGAGCAAGGTGCACACTTGGTATTCAAAGCCTTGAACGAAAATCTTTGAGGATTTTTATGTGCACAATTTTCTTTGGGCCACTGCTTGCAATCATCATCATCATGGGAGCTCACATGTTTCCTCAGTTTGTAGAAGTTGTTCTTCAAAAAAGAGGAGTACAACATCCCCTAGACGAGCTCGAAACCCCCCCCCCCCCCCAAGGGAGCTCCACCTGCACAATAGTGCCGTGCTCGATGAAAGGCATGAGAAAGATATGGGGATGAGAAAAGTATCCATGGGCTTCATAGTGGGGTTACCCGAGTCCCAAACGACGTGGGATGCTATCGTAATAGTGGTAGATATATTAAGAAAGATGGCTCATTTTATATCCATGTAGGAGATGGTAGAAGCTCTAGAGATAGCAAAGCTATTCATCCAACATGTCTTTAGATTCCATAGGTTATTGACATCCACAACACACAAACTCTTTCTCATGCTCTCTCTCTCTCTTAAGTGAAATGAGTGAATGAATGGGGAAGGTGGATATATGCCCAAAATGTAAAATTTTGGTGAAGATGGAGATGGAAAGAGGGGAGATTGGAGATTGTGTGGAAAAAGTAAAGAAAATAATAAAAATTACCTACTTACCAATGATTCCAATGTCAATATTCCAAGTTTTACCATCACATACTCATCAAATCATGCTCTCTAGAAATGGTGCCAAATTTGATGTCACTCTAGCACAATGGGAGTGCTAAAGATACACCTCATACTTGTCAATGCGCAGAGGTATGAGGATGACATGATGATCATGAGCAATACATGTGTGGCGAGTGAGAAGCACTAGGAAATGCACATATACACACACACATGCACACAAGGAAAGACAAAGAGAAGAACAATCGAATCCTCTATTCATAAGCTCAAGAGATCTTTACAATACTCCAAAATTAAGTCAATCTCAAACATTCTAACCTGAAAAATGAGTGCTCTAGCTCTTTTTTTAGTTTTTGACTAGGTTTGGCCTATTTCTGACCTAGTGCCTATTTGTCAGTTGAAATATCCTTGACAAATATAACAACGCTCTATCCAAAGGTTGGGCATGGGAACGGGGATTATGACTACACTACTGCAATCAGAACATGCGTTTACATTCTTGAACTTAATTCTACACACTTATAGATTTCGGAGTATTTATATTACACAGAGAATCAAACAATTTTGGAACAAGAAAATCATCAAATAGACATGTCTACAGAAGACTAGCAATGATTATTACATATAGAAACTACTTACAAACTTCAATCTTCACACCACATTGTTGTACTCTTGTATGCTTCAATTTTGTAAGACAAAGTTCCGTTCGTACAGGTTTTCTTTGGACTACTCCATTCCGCATAGATAGACTTCTTCATATACCACACAATTCTATCTCTTTCTCTCTTCGCACTATTGTGCACCATTTCCTACTTTGAAATTAAGAAGAGATTGAACTTCTAAGAAGTCTTTAGATCTCCATCAAATAGTAGAATCCCCTTCTCCAATTACATAAGTAAATTACAAATTTATGGTCATCCATTTCAGTTGCTAACAATGGCATGCACGGTGCATCCGAACCCACTCAATTATAGAATCTATTTTACAAGTCATCATCAATATTCTTGAACTCGGGGTACATTATCGCTCTATATGATACCTAAGATCCTTGATCATTTCTTCTATGTTTTCTTTAGCGAGTCTAACTTCTGCTTCAAAAAATTCCCTCATGTCCAATAGTTGTTGACCAACACTTCTGAAATTGATTGCTACTGCTTCTAGTTCCAAAACTCTATTTTGTAGCTTATTGTTGAGTTACAAGGTAGGCACACATTTTCTCTTGTGCATAGGAACCCTCTAGTAAATACCTCTTCTATGTATTTTGGAGGTGTGCACATGTGAACACCCTCCTAAGAACTTTTTGATAATTCTCTAACATTATGGTATGGAGACTTGTAAATAAATCCCTTTTTTGCAAACATAGGAGAAAACCCACATTGAATTTCCCATGCTTCCACTTCCTTGAGATTTGGCAATATGTTAGTTATGCATGTGCTCCTTTTTTTACTAGTAAAAAGGAGCACGTGGGGAAATGTGCTTACTCTATATATAGAACCTCATTTTTGTAAAAGGGGAGCTCTTGGTTCGATGTGCTTCATGTATCTATTTTTAAATGAATGGAAGAACTCTCTTTTCTCTTAGATTTTGTGCATATTTGTATTTATTCTTAGAGGGTGAGAGTGAGGTGTGTGTGTGTGTGCATGCTTGTATTTCCTATGTGTGTAACTAGAATGTTGCAATTTATTGTATTTTACATATGTGACAAGGATCCTTGACACCCTTCTCTCCATGCTCTCAAGGGCATGTGCCATAGCATGGGGTTGATGGCCAATGCTTGTACTATGTGATTGCTTTGGATTGGGGGATGGGTAGTACCCTTGTCACATCATAGAGGTTGTGTGAGAACAACCTCTTGGGGTGAGGTGGCAAAGATGCCACATGGCACCTATTTGGACTTATGTCATATGGTAGAAGAATAAAGAGGGTATTATCTCATATAGAGAGAGGCTCAAGCTGAGAGTACGTGAGTACTTCATCAGAGAGCAGCTCCACGGTTGGGTGGAAAAAAGAATACACTTCTCTATGTGTAGTCGACTTGGATGGATGCAATGGCAGCCAAAAAGAAGTGTAGTCACATGAACTTGATATTGAGTCCATGTACAAAGAGCATTGGTGCCATGAACTCTTTGACATTGTGGTTCCAAGTGAAAGAGCATGGAGCTTCATGTTAAGAATATGTATGAGCATATTTGTTATTTTTAGGAATTAAAAGGCAAAGACAAGAATCCAACTCTTTGTGAAGGATAACAAAGGATTTAACAACCAAGAACTTGGAGGGAAATCACATGTATGGAGAGTATGAGGTCTATACTCTCATCTAGAGTCAAGGATTCCCTCAAAATACAAGAAGGCCAAGCTTAGGGTATCTCCAAAATACTCTACTTTCATGATTTTTTCTAACATAGATTTCAGTGCTTATATTGACTAGTAGCCATTTTGGGAAAGAGAAATGAAGTGAGATTTTTCTTAGTTTGGTAGGAAAAATCATGTATACTTCTAGTTTAGTGTATTGAATTCCATATAAGATCAAGAAATCCAAAATATACCTCAGTATGATGGGAGTTTGAAGCTCCACAAAACCCCCTTCCATCATTGTTTGAGAAAAAAATTCAGCACCTGAATCTAAGAAATTCCCATTTTGGAAGAGGGAAAAAGAGGTGCACTAGCTGTGGATGGATGGGAAAAAATATATATACTAAGAATTTATTATATGGAATTCATATTGGAATCATAGGATTCATTAAAAGAATAATTTAAGAAGAAATTTTACCTCCTCAAAAACCCCCTTCCCGCACTTTTTGGAAAAAATTCCAGGTGTTAGTTTTAGTCGAACTCCATTTTTGGGAGTAAGAAAAGGGACTATTTAAGGAGATTCCCATGGATTAGTCCATACATACATGAAGTATGGTGTATGTATTACCATGAAAAATAAGAAAATCCAAGAAAAATCCACATTAGAATGGATTAGAAGCTTGCTAAAAGCTTTTAACTTATTGCATGAAAGTAAAAATCTTGATTTAGGCCTCTTTTCGGGAGCAAATTACCATGCACGAAGGGAGGATTTGGTGAGGTGAAACTAAGCCCAGGCATCTTCATATATTTCTCTCTGAGATTATGGAGAGAATTTTAGCATTTGCTTAATGGAAGAATGCTTTTGGACACTCCATAATCACATTTTCACACTTTTTCCAGTGCCTCCAAAAGTCCACTAGTTTGGCATGTCCCATTTGGAATGGCCATATCTTGGGCTAGAAAACTCCAAATTGGACATGCTATGGCTCGTTTCGAACAGTACAAGATCTACTTTCAGTTTTGCAAAAGAAAATTTTTCAAATTATGTATCTTTGTAGGTCTGTACAGGTCTACAAAGTCTGAATAGTTTTCGGCAACTACTTTTCGGGAGCCATATCTTACAAACCGGAAAGGCGATTGAAGTAATTTCACTTTGAGACACTTGAAAATGATATATATTTCAGTTTATGATTATTTTGAGGTCCTAAAAAAGTTTTTGCAGGCCTAAAGAAGGATTACAAATGCATTTTTTGGATAAATTTGCATTATTTTGGTAATCATCTAACCATGTTTTATGTTTTGGGAAGTGATCTGATGTTTTTGGAAACTTCAAAGTTTATACTAGGAGCTGAGGAGGAAGGTACAGAGGTCTTGAAGCTCATCAAGAAGAATTGGATGCATGCAATTCCAATACCAAAACATTCATGGATGTATGCTTTATATTTTCAGGCATCTTACTTTATTTTATGGCATGTTTTTTATGTACATGCATGGATTGGAGTGTATATATCCAAGTTGATCATTGTTTCAATTCTAAAAGTATGGATCAACATGCGAGAAGTACACTTTTTGATTTTTTGCAGGAAGATGATTGCAGGAACTACATGGTTATGCAACAAAGAGAATTGTTGCTAGCATTCGTTTTCATGTTTTTGTAGGTTATGGAGTCCATGTGTGAGTTTATGGCATGCATGCCATGGGCCTATCAAGCCCTATGTTGTTGGATGGCCTATGTGCCATTGAGCTTATGGTTAAATTTTTTTGGGATTCCATTTCCTAGGGAAATCTTGCCGAAATTTTTCCCACCTCATGGCGTTTATATACGCACTTGCCTTTAGGTAAGAATGTTATGGCATGGTAACATGCCTTTTCTACAAACATCAGTAAGGTGTTAGCATGCTTGTAAGCATGTATTTGATGGACTTAGTACCATCATAGTAGTGTACATAAGGCAACTTCAGTAGTAACAGGATCCCTACATATAATCCTTATGGATTTAGACCATAGGATTGCTAAGGGGAAGGAGCTAGACCTTCACCATTAGGAATGTGCACAAGCAATCCTATAGGTTATAAGAAGTTGCATACAAGCACAAGAGATACATTTATGATAATCTCCAACGTAGTGAATATTTACTTATCTTCACAAGAGTCTCACAATAGGATTAGGAGACTATGGGGTATCATGATGAATACCCAAAGAGTGACTAGTTTCACTCATGCAGATCACTTGACCAAGTAGTGAAGCATTTATGCTACACTACTAAGGAAACCAATTAGATGGGATCACACAGATGGGTTTAATGAGACAACATCGACGAGTGCTTATGTGATTTGAGTGATTGTTAGGAAGGCCACAAGTATGGCACTAGCTCTATGATTTAGAGCATAGATCCCTTAGTCAGAAATAGCAGGGGTACCCAATACATATATGTGTGAAGAGATGGATAAGTATGTGTTTGAAGATGAAGAGGTGTTGCAAAATCCTTGATCTACACCAGCCAAATGAACTCCAGGAGTATATGGTGGGCCCTTTTAGCTTGCCAATGGATGTATTAGACACCCTATGTACCTTGGAAGATCACTCTCAAAAAGATAGATCAAAATAGATAAGTTGGAGCTAGCTCAGAGGTGAAAACTTGCTATTCTTGGTTCATACACCTGTCCAGTGTTTTACATAATTCTCTGAGCACAGCAGAAATTATCTCAATTCCTCTTGGGGAAGTCTAGGCAACTTAAAGAGCTAACTTTCAAGAGTAATCTCATAAAAAATAATGAACCACACACTGAGAATGAGTTTTAACAAGTGATGACATCATCCCGATTTTCACGGGCTGCTACAGAAATAGACTAGTGAGCAGAAAAATCACCATAACTCAAAATGTAGAAATCGAATGATTATGAAAATTTGTATCGTTATACTAGACAGTAACGGAATCTAACAAGATTTAAATCACTGAATTTGGGTAAGTAACCACTGAGAAACACCTCTGACAAGATGAGTGAAAAAGTCGGGTACTTGATAGAGAAGTGAAGATGAACAGACCCTGTTGACTTCAAATGAACATAACTGAAGATTGCAACATCCAAATGACATGAAACTTTGTGAGCATATAGTAGACTTATAGAGCTAACTTTACCAAGATAAATCACTGAAAATGATGCATCAAGCTCAGAGAAAACATCTCTGCAAGCTGACTGAGAAAACTGAGAGTAATGGCAGTGAGTAGTACACTTCACAAGAACATGGAAAGATGAAACCAAATAATCATGAAAATGAAAGTATATTGCTTGTACAATACAATGACGTACTGATACATATGTGTGCCTTGTAATCACACCTTGATATGGCATAAAGCTCAGCTCTTGGAGGTCTTCACATAGGTCTCTCTAACCACGACTAAAACTGCCATCTATTTATAATTGAGTTTGGGAGGCTAACTTCCCTCAATCACTCTCCAATCAATCAATGATTGATTTGATTCTCTACCTACCACAAATCACGAATTCGTGGCTCCTCTTTCCATTCTTGATCAAGTGGAATCAACCACTTAAGATTCTCTTACTTTTACATTAAGTAAACTCTTCAAAAGTTACAAGAGGTAGTTCACAAGTGAACTTTACATAGTCTTTATTTTAAGGCTTTTTCTATGACTTTGTGGGACTCAAGCCAATACTTAGGCTTGTCATAGATTTGCTCCAACAGCTCCCCCTCAAGCCAAGTATGCTTGAGGTCTTCAATCTTCCAAGATTACCTGCAAACCAATCATAGCCTTGAATTTGCAAAGCTTTGTACCATCCAATGCTTTGGTTAGAATATCTGCACATTGTTGATAAGTGGACACATATGATATTTGAATCTCTTTGCTTAGAACCTTTTCTCGTACATAGTAATAATGAACTTCAATATGTTTAGTCCTTGCATGAAAAATAGGATTAGCAGCCAAATGAATAGAACTCATATTGTCACAAAAAATAGTTGGAGTTCCAAACTCCAACCCAAGATCTTTGAACAATGTCTTCATCCACATAGCTTCTTGAGTAGCTATGGCAAGACCTCTGTATTCAGCTTCAGTAGAAGAGAGAGCAACTGTGGGTTGCTTCTTGGATGACCATGAAATAAGCTTTGAACCTGCAAAGGTAAGATAACCTGAAGTGCTCCTTCTATCTTCCTTGGAGCCAGCCCAATCTGCATCAGAAAATAGCTTCAAATCTAAATCAGATACATAAGGATAATAAAGTCCTTCATTTATGGTTCCTTTGAGATACTTGAGAATCCTTTTGGCAGCATCCATATGTGGTTTCCTTGTGTCATATTACGGATGCACACTCTTGAGTGAGGTGGCAAGAATGCCCACATGGCATCACTAAGGGCATTATGCCCATCTTTTTGTGAGGAGAAGGTGGAGTTCTACTTTGTGCGAAGAGGATGAAGCATTAAAAGAAAAGAGACATGAGCAAGGAGATTTCGACCTCGAAATTCATACCATCCTATAACACAATTCCAATAGGAAACCTCACCTCCGAAGCACGATTTGTCCAGAATATCATCATGTTTCTTATGGGGAGTTTTCAAGTACTAAATGTTTTGAGCTTTCTCATCGGAACTCCCTTTTGGAAGATGAAAGAGGAAGGATTGATGAATCCAAAGTCATTGGGAAAAGTACTCATATGCAAAGGAAATGGGATCATTGCGTTCTTTCTTGAGGTTTTGGCAACCTACAGTTATGCCTTCAATTTCCAGGTTTGATTATTTTTGAATTTCTGTAAGAATTTTCATTTTTGAGAATGATAATGAAGCATTAAATGGCCAAGATCTTGGAGGGAAATCATATGTATGGAGAGTATGAGGTATATGCTCTCATTTGGGGTCAAGGATTACCCCAAAAATACAAGAAGGCCAAGTTTAGAGTATCTCCAAAATAGCTTACTTTCATGATTCACACATAAATTTCAGGGGTTATTTTTGATAAATAGCCATTTCGGGAAGGGGAAAAGAGAAGGTATTTTTCATAGATTTATGGAAAAAACCATGTACACTTATAGTCTAGTGTATTGACTTCCATATACAATCAAGAAATTCAAAATATATCTCAGTATGATGGGAGTTTGAAGCTCCACAAAACCCCCTTCCATCACAGTTTGACAAAAAATTTCAGCACCTAAATCTAAGAAATTCCCATTTTGGAAGAGGGAAAAATAGGTGCGATAACTATGGATGGATGGGAAAAAGTATATTTACTGAGAGTATGTTATATGGACTATATAGGAATCATTAGATTCATCAAAATGATAAGTTAAGGAGGAATTTTACTTCCTCAAAGACCCCCTTCCCACACTTTTTGGAAAAATTCAGAAATTAATCTTTTGCCAAACTCCACTTCTTGGAGTAAGAAAAAGATCATTTAGAGGCTTCCCATGGATTATTGTGCATAATCCAAGAGAAATACACATTTAGAGTGGATTACAAGCTTGCTAAAAGCTCCCATCTAAGTTTTTGCATAAAAGCAAAAATCTTGCTTTAGGCCTCTTTTGGGGAGTGAATTAGCATGCATGAAGGGAGGATTTGGAAAGGTGAAAATAGGCCTAAGGATCTTCATATATCACTCTCTGAGATTATGGAGAGAATTTTAGCATTTGCTTGATGGAAGAATGCTTTTGGGCACCATTTGGTAGAAGGGGGAGAGAGCAATCTCTTTGAGATGAGAGATTATTAGTATTTGCTTGATGGAAGAATGCTTTTGGGCACCCCAAAAATCACATTTTTACACTTTTTCCAGCCCCTCCAACAGTCCACTAGTTTGACATGTCCCACTTGGAATGGCCATATCTTGGGCTAGAAAATTCCAAATAGGACGTGCTATGGCTCATTTCGAAGAGCACAAGGTCTACTTTTAGTTTATGAAAAGAAATTTTGGAAAATAAGTATTTTTGCAGGTCTGAACATCTCTGCAAAATCTGAACTGTTTTTGGCGACTACCTTCCGGGAGCCATATTTTTCAAACCGGGAAGGCGATTTGAGTAATTTCACTTAGACCTATTTGCACATGCTTTATATTTTAGTTTATGAAAATTTGCAGGTCCTAAAGTGGTTTTTGCAGGTCTAAAGAAGGATTACTAATGCATTTTTGAGCTAAATTTGCATTATTTTTGTAATCACCTGACCATACTTTATGTTTTGAGGAGTGCTCCGATATTTTCGGACACTTCAAAGTGTATTTTAGGACCTGAGGAGGAAGGTGCAGAGGTCTCGAAGCTTGTCGAGAGCGATTGGATGCATGCAATTCCAAAATCAGACTACTCAGGGACGTATATTTTATGCTTTCTGGCATTTTATCTATGTTATGGCATGTTCTGTATCTACATGCATGAATGGGATTGCATACATCAAGTGTTGATCATTGTTTAAGATCTTAAAAGTATGGATCAACATGCAGGAAGTATACTTTTTGATTGTTTGCAGGAAAGAAGATTACAGAAACCATATGGCTATGCAACACCGGGAATGGTTGCTAGCAAATACTTTTGTGTTTTTGCAGGTCATGGAATCCATATATAAGTTTATGGTGTGCATGCCATGGGCCTGTCAAGCCCTATGTTTTTGGGTGGCCTGAGTGCCACTGAGCTATGGTTTAAATTTTTTTTGGAATTCCATTTCCTGGGGAAATGCTGTAGAATTTTTTCCTACCGCATGGCGTTATATACGCACTTGCCTTTAGGCAAGAAGGTTATGGCATGGTAACATGCCTTTTTGCAAACATCAATAAGTTTTAGGCATGCTTATAAGCATGTATTTGATGGACTTAGGACCATCAGAGTATTTTATATAAGGCAACTTCGGTAGTAGCAGGATCCCTACACATAATCCTTATGGATTTAGACCATAGGATTGCTAACGAAAGGAGCTACACCTTCACCATTAGTAATGTGCACAAGCAATCCTATAGGTTCAGGAAGTTGCATTCAAGCACGGGAGATGCATTTTTTATAATCTCCAAGTTAGTGAAGATTTATTTATCTTCACAAGAGTCTCACATGATGTATAGGAGACTTTGTGGTATTATTAAAAATACCCAAAGAGTGACTAGTTTCATTCTTGCACATCACTTGAGCGAGTAGTGAAGCATTTCTGCTACACTACTAAGGAAACCAATAAGATGGGATCACAGAGATGGGTTTCATGAGTAGCATCGACGGGTGTGTATGTGATTCGAGTGATGGTTAGGAAGGCCATAGGTATGGCACGAGCTCTATCTTATAGAGCATAGATCCCTTAGTAAGGAATAATTGGGGTACCCAATACATATATATGTATATCGGGATCTACAGAGAGGTACTTAGACCTAGTCTTTGTACCTAGGAACAAGTTGGTTTGGAATAGAAAGGGGATATCCATTGTCACATGGTGACTAGAACCAAACTAACTAGTTCGAGGACATGGGACTCAATTGAGTCCACTAACATGATTTTAGGATATGGGATTCATTAGAGTCCACCTATATATTCCATTACATATATATGGAATATATATTCGGTTTAGTGTAGGTATGACACTGTGAATTGGAAGAAGTTTTCACTGGTATGGGACGGTGGAAACGACTTCCCTTTGAGCACTCTTCTTCTATGGCAAGGAAGAAAAGGACTCATCATTCATGGCGTCATGTCTCACTAGATCAGAGGAGAGATCTTAGTAGACATCTCCTTAGGATTGGGAGTTATCCTTCATAGTAGGGAAGATTTATTCTTCTAGTAGAGAATGTGATAGGTGATTTTATCACCATTGGTATCACATACTCATTTTTCAGTCTTTCAGGAAGGATAATTCCATCAGTTTGATTGGATCGTATAGACCCATGCACAGAGTATGGTTGGCAAAGATAGTTCTTTATTATGGATACACTTGTGTTTATGGTATCAATCATATCATTGCTAACCATTTTAGCAGAGGGCTTTGACCCTTTTTAGGAATTTATTTTCTCCACTCTTCACTGTATACACTTTCATTACTCAGGGGAGATTTATTCTCCATTTTCAGAGGAAGAGAGGACAATTCATGAGTTTCTCTTTTAAGGAAAGGAGAAAGTGGGGGTCAGCTCAGAGATCCATGAGAGATCTTACTTTAGTTCAGTACTCACACTTTAGCTCCTATTCTTTGAGAGAGAAAGAAGGAAAGGAAAATATGATTTCTTCATAGGAGAAGAATAGAGCATATTTTCCTTTAGACAGAAGAGGTGTTTAGAAAACATCTCTTAGTTTATATTTCAGAAGGAATTTGTTTACTCTACTTGTCAATATAAGTTCCTTCATGTGGGAGTATGATTCTCCACTATTTTGGAAGGAAAAACATGGAGAACTTATGTGCATGTTCTCAGTCATGGATGAGTAGAGCTAACCGATTCAACAGAATCTCTTTCAAAGGGAAAGGGAAAGTGGAATAGGTTCCACTGCTAGAGCTCTTTTCCTTAGAAGAGATTGAATAAAGAGAGAGACATGGAGAGAGTTTCACTTTCTCACTTTTAGGTTGTCTAGATAGGAGTGGCACTCTTCTATCAAAGGCAAGAGGGAGATCAGTTAATCATGATGGTTGGATTGAGTCTCACATGGAGACTCTAGAGAGGAGCCATTATGTTACTCCAGTGATGGTCTTTGACTAGATGAGATGATCTAGTTATTGACATTAGTTAGACTGGGAGTAGATTGATGATACTTCTCTTTTGAGTTTCCAAGAGATAGGGATATATCTAACCTATTATGGTACCAAACTCTTAGTTGGTGTTACATCATGAGTATGATGAGTAAACATCAGTTAGGAGGATGGGTACTTAGGGATTATCTGAATCTCAAAGGGAATGCTTTTTGCATTCATATGGAAAACTATAGGGAAGAGAAATATTAGAGTTTGCACAAGTGCCAATAGATGCTCTTCCAATAGAACTTGGTCCACAGGTAATGGATGGAAAACCACAGATTTCTTGGTTGGTGAAATGTAGAGATTGCACTTTACCACCGTGAGTTAGATGATGGATTTACATAGTTCACAAGGTAGTTTAGACAAAACTACTACTTGTAATTACACTCAAGGTTAGCAAGACCTGGGGTGTTATGAGGGAAATCTATCATTTAGTCTTAGATATGGTTGGACCCACTTGTTATAGGACTTTGTTCTATATTTTAGAGGATTATATGGTTTATTATCTCCATTGTCATACGGTCAAGCTTATAAGTTTGACACTCTTACACTTGCTTTACATGCTATTACTCCATAGAGTATACATCATATAGACTTAGGTCATTTGGATGCTGTTGTATGTCATGGGAGTGATAGTTTGGAAAGTGAAGTGTATATGGGAGATAGTAGGCACCACTTAGACGGTTTCCCACCTTTGAGATGATCTCACATGAGGCTTCTTAAGGGGAAGGATACAGGGAAACAACACACAGAGATGACCATGTACATAGAGTGCATGGGGTTCAGGGGAGTCCGAGTATTTGCTTCTACCATCATGGACATTTCATCTACATTTTCGAGGACGAAAATGCTTTCAAGAGGAAGGAAATGTCATATTACGGATGCACACTCTTGAGTGAGGTGGCAAGAATGCCCACATGGCATCACTAAGGGCATTATGCCCATTTGGTAGAAGGGGGAGAGAGCAATCTCTTTGAGATGAGAGATTATTAGTATTACACTTAGTGGTTTTGAGGGCTCTCTCACTATCTCTCAAGAGAACACAAGTAGAAGCTCGGGCGTGGCTGGGAGGCGAACCGAAGAAAGTTCTTTGTGTGTGTCCAAGTCGAGGGAGGATCTCGTAGCGTTCTCCGTGAACAGACGACAGCAAAAGATTGTTCTAATACCTTGGTGTGTGCATAAATTGACTTAGCACACTCACACTGTAACATATATCTACTCTCGTCAATGTGGCATAGTTGAGACTACCCACTAGACTTTGATATGATGTGATGTCCTCTATGAGTTCACCTTCATGTGAGCTCAATTTGTGATTGACCTCCATTGGAGTACCTGCAATCTTACAATCTTGCATCTTGAATTTTGCCAACATGTCCTTAATGTACTTTCTTTGAGTGAGAAACAAACCATGATCTTTGTAGACAACTTCCAAACCTAGGAAGTAGGTAAGTGAACCCAAATCACTTATCTTGAACTCTTCTCTCATCTGATCTTTGATCTTCTTCATACCATCTGCATTTATGCTTCAAGTGCATCCCACACTTCCTGAGATGTCTTACAACTTCTAATGTGAGGCAACAAAAAATCTGAGATAGAGTTGAGGAGATAAGACCTTGCAAGTGCATCCTTGGAGCACCATGTGCTCAATCTTTCTTGCTCTTCTTGTGTTGGTTGACTTTTGTTCCTGAAACTTGGCATAACTTCATCTCCAGCCACATAACCATATAAACTTCTACCTTGGAGATAAGCTTCCATCCTTAATGACCAAGCTGAGTAGTTACCTCTATCCAATTTGTCAATTGATGAAGGAAATCCATCTGCCATGTTGTCCAACCTTGCTCTGATACCACTGTGAAGAGATGGATAAGTATGTGTTTGAAGATGAAGAGGTATTGCAAAATCCTTGATCTACACCAACCAAATGAACTCCAGGAGTATATGGTGGGCCCTTTTAGCTTGCCAATGGATGTATTAGACACCCTATGTAACTTGGAAGATCACTCTCAAAAAGATAGATCAAAATAGATAAGTTGGAGTTAGCTCATAGGTGAAAACTTGCTATTCTTGGTTCATACACCTGTCCAGTGTTTGACATAATTCTCTGAGCACAGCAGCAATTATCTCAATTCCTCTTGGGGAAGTCTAGGCAACTTAAAGAGCTAACTTTCAAGAGTAATCTCATCAAAAATAATGAACCACACACTGAGAATGAGTTTTAACAAGTGATGACATCATCCCGATTTTCACGGGCTGCTACAGAAATAGACCAGTGAGCAGAAAAATCAATATAACTCAAAATATAGAAATTCAATGATTATGAAAATTTGTATGGTTATACTAGACAGTAACTTGAATCCAACAAGCTTTAAATCACTGAATTTGGATACGTAACCACTGAGAAACACCTCTGACAAGATGAGTGAAAAAGTCGGGTACCTGACAGAGAAGTGAAGATGAACAGACCCTGTTGACTTCAAATGAACATAACTGAAGATTGCAACATCCAAATGACATGAAACTTTGTGAGCATATAGTAGACTTATAGATCTAACTTTACCAAGTTAAATCACTGAAAATGATGTACCAAGCTCAGAGAAAACATCTCTGCAAGCTGACTGAGAAAACTGAGAGTAATGGCAGTGAGTAGTACACTTCACAAGAACATGGAAAGATGAAACCAAATAATCATGAAAATGAAAGTATATTGCTTGTACAATACAATGACGTACTGATACATATGTGTGCCTTGTAATCACACCTTGATATGGCATAAAGCTCAGCTCTTGGAGGTCTTCACATAGGTCTCTCTAACCACGACTAAAACTACCATCTATTAAAAGTTGAGTTTGGGAGGCTAACTTCCCTCAATCACTCTCCAATCAATCAATGATTGATTTGATTCTCTACCTACCACAAATCACGAATTCGTGGCTCCTCTTTCCATTCTTGATCAAGTGGACTCAACCACTTAAGATTCTCTTACTTTTACATTAAGTAAACTCTTCAAAAGTTACAAGAGGTAGTTCACAAGTGAACTTTACATAGTCTTCATTTTAAGGCTTTTTCTATGACTTTGTGGGACTCAAGCCAATACTTAGGCTTGTCATAGACTTGCTCCAACAATATGTATGTTGGGATCTATAGAGAGGTAGTTAGACTCAGTCTTGGTACCTAGGAACAAGTTAGTTTGGAATAGAAAGGGATATCCATTGTCACTTGTTGACTAGAACCAAACTATACTAGCTGAAGGATATGGGACTCATTTGAGTCCACTGACATGATTTTAGGATATGGGATTCATTAGAGTCCACTTGCATATTCCATTACATATGTATGGAATATACATTCGGTTTAGTGTATTTATGACAACATGAATTGGAAGAAGGTTCCACTAGTATGGGACAGTGGAAACGACTTCCCTTTGAGCACTCTTCTTCTATGGCTAGGGAGAAAAGGAATTATCATTCATGGCATCATGTATCACTAGATCAGAGGAGAGCTCTTAGTAGACAATCTCCTTAGGATTGGGAGTTATCCTTCATAGTTTAGGGAAGATTTATTCTTCTAGTAGAGAATGTGATAGGTGATTTCATCACCATTGATATCACATGCTCATTTTGATGTTTTTAGGAAGGATAACTCCATGTGTTTGATTGGATCGTATAGATCCATGCATAGAGGATCCTTGGTAGAAATAGCTCTTTAGTATGGATACACATGTGTTTATGGTATTATGTCATATCATTGCGGATAATTTTAGCAGAGGGCTTTGACCCTTATTAGGAATTTATTTTCTCCACTCTTCACTACATACACCTTCATTAGTTATGGGGGATTTGTTCTCCATCTTTATAGTAATGTCTGTAATGGGGCATTATGCATCACTCATGGAAGAGAGGAGCAAATGAATTCATAAGTTTCTCTTTTAATGAAAGCAGAGTTAACTCCTGTTCTTTGAGAGAGAAAGAAGGAAAGGAAAATATGATTTCTTCATAGGAGAAGAATAGAGCATATTTTCCTTTAGACAAAAGAGGTGTTTAGAAAACATCTCTTAGTTTATATTTCAGAAGGAATACATTTATTCTACTTTTCATTATAATTTTCCTTCACATTGGAGTCTCTTTCTCCACTATTTTGGAAGGAAAACATGGAGAACTTATGTGCATGTTCTCAATTATGGATGAATAGAGCTATTGAATTCAAAAGAATCTCTTTCAAAGGGAAAGGGAAAGTGGAATAGATTCCACTACCATGGCCCTTTTTCTTTGAAAGGATTATAGAGAGAGAAATGGAGAGAGTTTCACTTTCTCATCTAGTTAGAAGTGGCACTCTTCTATCAAAGACAAGAGGGAGATCAGTTAATCATGGTCGTTGGGTTGTTCCACCTGTAGACTCTAGAGAGAAGTAGTTATATTTATTCTTAGTGATGGTCTCTAACTAGATGACATGATCTAGTTATTGACATTACAAGACTAGGAATAGAGTTATGACTCTTCTCTTTTGAGTTTCTAGGAGATAGGGATATATCTAACCTATTGGGGCATCAAACTCTTAGTTGATGGTTCATCATGAGAATGATGTGTGAGCATCAGTTAGGAGAATGGGTACTTAGGGATTATCTGAATCTCAAAGGGAATGCTTTTGCATTCAAATGGCAAAGTAAAGGGAAAAGAATATTTTTTATTTTGCATTAGTGCCAATAGATGCTCTTCCAATAAAACTTGGTCCAATGGTAAAGGAATGACAAACCAGAGACTTCTTGGTTGGAGAAATGTAGAGATTGCATTTTACTATTAAGAAATTCTTATATACAAACTAGATGATAGATTTGCATGGTTAACATGGTAGTTTACATTAAACTACTACTTGTAATTACACTCAAGGTTAGCAAAACCTAGAGTGGTATGAGGGAAATCTATCATTTAGTCTTAGATGAGTTTGGAGAAACCTTTTATGGGACTTTGTTCTATATTTCCTAGGATTCTATGGTTTATTATCTCCACTTTGGTATGGTCAAGCTTATAAGCCTGACACTTTACACTTATGTTTCATACTATTACTCCATAGAGGATACATCATATGGACTTAGGTCATTTTGATTATATTATATGTCAAGGGAGTAATGTTTTAGAAGCTAAGTATATATGCGAGATAGTAGACCCTACTCAAAGGGTTTCCCACCTTTGAGATTATCTCATATGAGACTTCTTAAGGGGAAGGATAGGGGGAACAACACACACAGAGATGACCATGTGCACAGAGTACATGGGGTTCAAGGGAGTCCGAGCACTTCTTCTACCATTACAGATATTTCATTTACATTTTCGATGATGAAAATGCTCATAAGGGGAAGGAAATGTCACATCATAGAGGTTGTGTGAGAACAACCTTGTCACATCATAGAGGTTGTGTGAGAACAACTCTTGTGGGGAGATGGCAGAGATACCACATGGCATCTATTTGGACTTATGTCATATGGTAGAAGAATAAAGAGGGTATTATCTCATATAGAGAAAGGCTCAAGTTGAGAGTACATGAGAACTTCATCAGAGAGCAACTCGGCGGTTGGGTGGAAAAAATAACATGCTTCTCTATGTGTAGTTGACTTGGATCGATGGAATGGCAGCCAAAAAGAACTGGAGTTCATGTAGCAACGCGATAACCCTCTCTGCTCCCTTCTCTCTTTTCCTCTTCAAAAAAAACCAAAAAAAAATTCGAATTGTGTTTTTTCCAACCCATCATCTCCCAACATATATCATTTTTGGAATTTGCACACGTGAACTTCAAAGCTATTATTTGGCCGCCATTCATGTGCCTTATGGGATGTGGAAGGGGGCCATCACCACTCCCGTATGCACATCTGGGGGAGGGGCAAGAGACTACCTACAGAGGCATGGATTCAATGCATACCTACTAGATGGGAGTGTGGCAGCACATTTGTATGCACAACTTGGGGGATAGTCTTATCCCATCCTCCCAAAAATTCTCTCCCTTCGCTTTCCTCACAGGGTCAAGCCTCATGCTCCCCCTTTGGCTCCTCCTGTTGGGGTGGCGCTTCTCCTACTCCGCACCCTTGGATATGGCCAATATGCACTCTTTTGTGCCTTTTTTGGTCATCCCTATTTGACATTGATGACAATCGATGCTCCCTCTCAGGTTAGGTGTGCTGCCCTTTGGGTTGAGCTACCCCAAGCTCCCCCTCACCATCTATTTTGCGTCGGTGGGTTAAGATTTTCAAAAGATCCCCCTACCTATTCTGTCAATGCCAAGAGCCATTCTATGATGCATACCTAGAGACTTTGAGAGGCTGGATGCCTTAGTGACGATGAAGTGGCTACAAGTGACATCAGTACTGATTATCATTGGAACCTTCAGAAAGTAGAGTTTATGGTGTTGTGGTCCACTCCGCTTAAATGGAAACTTCTACTCCTGTCTCTCTATCCAAATCAAGTGACTAGTTTGAGGTCGGGGTCTGTACACAATCATCACAAGTTGATACATGACTAGCTCTCCTCTATCTTCGAAATGAGCCTTGGCACCCCTCACTCTCATATGTATGCAAAAATGAAGGACGAGCCCTACATTTCTCTATCCTCACACTCTTATTAACTCTACAAATCGAGGAAATGGGCTCCCACCCACCTATGCATATCACCCCACCCTTTCTAAGAGTGCAGTTAGACTTTCTTACTGTCAAGAATTGCAATTAAGCATCAATCCTATAGAAGCATATCTCATAGGATTGGGAGGTGTGGAAACCCCTTGCATGGGCGAGGTGGAGCTTCCCATCTACATTCAAGATGTTCTTATGACAGTGAAGGTGCTAGTGTGTCAAGACAAGGATCTCACTAAGCCTCTTATCTTCAGTCAAGATTGGATCTATGATCATGCAGCTAACCTGAACCTAAGAAGTGGACTGCTTCAGGTCTCGGTAAATCAGAATCGCATTACCATTGAGTTAGGAAATAAAGCACTCAAGGAAATAGGAAAGGCACCAACTCTTGGTCCTTCCAAGAGTACACATGAAGATAAAGATGTTGTTCTTGTCCAAAACTTTGTGATGTAGAAGGATGATGTTCTCAACAAAGAAGCCAAGAATCAGATGGAACTCCCTTCTTTTCCAAAAGTGATCGAGAACCAGCAACCAAAGGAGTACAAGAAGTAGAGGAAGTAGACGGTCTATGTTCATAATCAATGGAGAGTAGGAAACAAGAGGACTCAAAATGTGAAGCAGATCTAGGTAAGCAAGGGTGAACAACCCTCTGCTCTAGTGATGGATCCCCAACGATGCATGAAACCATCTACTTGGACAAGGATTACAAAGATCGAGTATTCCAGGAATTTCCCAAAACGGACCATTTCTATTTGGGTCCCAAAGCGTTCAATGAAGGCCCACCCCAATCCACAACAAATCTAGGTGCCTAAGACCTACTTACATGCCCAAGTAGTTTCACACAGGCTCAGGTGCATACATCTGCATTCCAACATTCCACACATGCGACCACACCTAGAACTACTTGGAAATGGGTACCCAAAAAGTCCCAAATCCAAGACAACATAATTCAAAAACATGACAAGACCATTGCAGCCAAAAGAAACCATCTCACACATAAAGTTTCGAGAGTTGAACTCTATGATAAACCACCTGACTCCACAATGTGAAGTATTGTGCATAGACATAGATACATTTGAGTACATTGCACAACCGAGTATGCATATAGGGACATCACTGATCTCCTAACTCTAACTCACACACACACACAATACTCCACTCAACTAGCATCTAACCCCAAAAGAATGACATGTTGGTATTGTAGAGGGAGCACAGTGTTATCATGTTTCCTACACAATGCTAATGTGATTCTCTTCTTCCAGCAGATAAGATCATCAGAAGCTCCGAGTAACATCATGACTGATGTAGCAGGAACTATTTCCCAGGCAGGAACCAATCAGCAGGTGGTTGATCTAGAGAGCTTACCAATCAAGCGCAAAACAAATGAAAGACTAGAGGAATTGCAAGCAATTTAGATTATACCTATACAAGACCCCTCCAGTGGACATACCATGCTTGTCAGCAAATCTTCCCATTGGTTTAGAGAAGTCGTAGGACCGTTGGGAGAAGGATCGTACCTTTGGGAAGCAGAGCTCAAATTCAATGGAAAGTGAGGCAAGTATCATTTTTTCACAAGGGAGTTTGAAAAGTTACAAAATGTAGAAGTAGTACACCTGGTATGGGAGAAAGCTAGATTGGATGCATACTTCAGTGCTCAGCTCCGAAAGCCCGACTTCATACGATGCTACTATCTTATCAACACCTTGACTCGGAGCAAGCATCCCCAAGGTTCCAGCACGTTTGTGCTCCCATCTCTAACAAGGGGAGATGAGCTAAAGAGGTTTAAGTTAACCAACAACTTAGTGCAAGAGGCCTTGGATATGCGAGGAATGCACATACCCATCAAGAAGTAGGTCCTTGTACATGATAACATGAAGAATCGAAGCCTCGCCAAGCTCAAGGACATGGTGGCCATGATGCCGAACATCGTAGTTCACGTGAAAATGTGCATGCAGCATTTTGCATTTCCAACACAAAGATAGGTTCACTATGCCACCTAAGAAACCTTGGTTTAGCTTATACCTTGCAAAGACACAGAACCTCACCATCAACCTACCCCACTAGATCATCAATCAGATACACTTAGCTCATAAGAGATGGCCACATAAATCACTCCTATATGGATGTTGCACATCGACAAGGATTATTCATAGATGTTTAGCCTATGGCATCCCTATCTAGAGAGCCGTAATGTGGAATAGAGTGTAGCAATTCAAAGGCCGAACATCAATTGGACCCATTTCCAAGAGGATGAGAGGAGCCATACAGATACCCTGTGCTCAGCCCCATGGAGCAACATTAACACCAGATGTCACCCCCCTCCTCAAAGGATTAGGCTATTCACATTACGACTACCATACAAAAGCTCTAAAGGTCCAAATCTGATATTTCCACCTATTCCCACGGATCTAGAATTCCCCAGAGGAGCACCCTTGGAAGAACTCACCAATGAAGACTTTGAGTAGATTTTAAAGGAAGAGAATCTTGAGGCATAAGAAGAACAACAACTGGAAGGATCTCAACTGCAAGGAACAACATCACAAGTACCCGTTACCACTATTGATGTGGAGGAAGAAGAGGATGAAGATGATGCAGACGATGAAGAATCTGAAGAAGGCTAGGAAGGGCATGAAGAAAGATATTGAGCTTAGCAGCAAGGAGTACCAGAACTCTTAGGTGCTCCTACATACACAGCCTAGTTGCAAAGGGTATATGACACAATCCAAGCAGTGCAAGAGAGGCACATACTTTCCTTTACATCAGGCTAAGCCCTAATAGAATAGATGTTAGCAGATGAAGGAGTGGACCTGCAATTCATCACTAGCCTCCAGCTATTGTCTGAATCCTTGGGAGTCTAGGAAGCTGTCTACATAGCCGTTCAACAATCTATCTGATATGACCAACGTAGAGTGGATACACAACCACAAGTAGGAAAAAATATACAAATACGAGTAATCGAACCCATAGCTACCATAGAGCCAACAACTACCCCAATACCCACCATCGATCTCATTGTAGAAACCTTTGTATATACATCACCAATCTCACCCCAACACCCTCCATCTCCTCCATCTCCCCCACCCCTACCACCAACCACTGTAAAAACCCTTGATGTAATAACCACCATGACCCCAATCACCATCCCATCAACATCCTTTTCATTTTGTGAGCCGATCACCCAAGCCACCCTTTTCTCTTCGATTACCAACCCTCTGTATACATCCCCATTTTGCCTATGGAACCCATCATCCGCCACCCCCTTATAGCTAGCATAGATAGAATCCCAAGACCAACCCAAGGTAGTCTAGGTTTCCCCGCATTCCCATATTCACATGTTTCCCTTCCCCGTGATCCATACTTCCCACATGCCTCCTCCATCATTCCATACCCATCAATTGCAACCATCACCCCACCCCATTATGTCTCATTCATGGAGGATTTCATGCGCATCTATAGCAAACAGATGTTAGGACAACAAGCACTCACAACCACTTCACTCTACATAGACACTACACTCACTTCACCTATCATACCCACATACATGGTAGCCCCTACACACACCTTACTGTCTGACCCCATGGACATTTTACCACCCACAGCACCTCCTCCTCTCCTTACAAATCCACCATCACCCACTCGCCTAGCCCCCCACATCACCACTCACCACCTCGTTGGTTGACACAGCATCCACAAATCCCCTTTCCAATCCCATTCCCTTTGCATTCCAAACTCCTCCCCTTGCATCTCGTAATATAAATAATTCATTTAATATGTTAATTCAATGTACATATCAGTTACAACAAGAGTATCAATGATTGGAAGATCATAGTGTTGCCTTCCAGGCAGAGTCACAGAGGCTACAAGTGAGAGTCACTACACTGGAAGCTCACCATCAAATAGTTATGGCCGAGTATACCACCCTACAACAAGCTCATACCGAATTGGAGTCCAAGATGTCTACTATGGATGATCAAGTAGTCAAAGATTTGGAAAATGTGATCCAAGCACAGATGCTCACCAATGCTAAACTAAGACGCAATCTAGGGCTACTATGGAAGCACATGGTTGTGGCCTTGGAAGAGAACAAGTGGCTTCAACAACGAAACCAAGACAACCTTGAAGCAGCTATAGAAGGTACTGTCGCACAGAGATTAGACCTACAAAGTATCAAGCAGTCCCCTCAGAAGACATACGGATACTTCTTGAAGTGCATGCCAATTTTTTGGAATCATATGAAAATCTAGAGTCCGAATGTGCCGATCTTCGAAAGCAGTTGGCCAATGTCAACACATCTCAACCCACACCTACCATCCCTCAATAGTCCACTGAAGAATTAGAGGCCTTAAGGAAGCAAGTTGACGAATTAAAAGCCCGAGTCTGACCATATTAGAGGCCATTCTCTCCAATCGAAGAACCAAAACTTGAAACCGTGGTGGAGATCCCAATCGAAGAGAGTTTTGAAGATCCTTATGACCCGATGCGGATACTTGGTGGACATCTCACGGAAGAGGGACGAGACATATTTGAGATCGAAGCCCCCCGATTCGCTCAAAAGAGTCGAACAAATTGATCAAACATAGGATGATAGAGTGGCCATGCAAATCAACTCCCTATCCAATCCGGAAGACACTGTTCTTAGGTCCGCTTACTTTCGGAAGCTCTCCCATCAATATTTGATTACTATATCAGAAATGCAATATAAGGCCTACTTTGTCTTGTTAGCTAACTATAATGCAGAAATTAAAAGGCATACAGGAAACGAATCTACATTCACCACCCAGTTTGAGCCTGATGATCTACCAGCCAATGCACGTGCCGGTTCAATTTTTCAACCTAACTGGCATGAGCGACTACTCACAACCTGTCTAAAAATGATGCACACATGGGCCACAATGCCATTATATATTAAATATAACCCATGTTATTCTCCAATAGTCAGTCGTAGATCATGGCAAGCTTTTGCCATCAAAGTCTGCAATAATAAAGGATGCTCTGATTGGGTTAATTAGCCATATTTTGCTCTACCTAGTGGGCCACCCATAGTCAGCTACATGATCTCCACCGTACACCATTGTTCTACATGGTTAAAGAATGCATCGAACATCGCCGCCATGATGTGTATGAAAATCTTTGAGCTGATGACGGTCGTATTCAAGACCTTCCACAAGGAACATGCACCATATATTTCAGCCCCCATTTTTTCTGAAGATAATAGAGATTTAGTATACGACATGAGCGAGCCCCCTCTGTAAACATAATTTTTGCATGGCATGCATGCATCAAGTATTTACCTGCTTGCTACAAGTATACTTTCAAGGAAATGTTCTTCATCGGGTTCTTGGAGTATCATTATGAAATTTTTATTCCTAGACCAACACATTTGTTGCATCTCTTTGTGATGGAACAAGCCATACATGCTAATCAGTTATGTTCACCACATCCATACATTTTAGTTCCAATAGATTGGGATACGATCATGAGAGATTTGGCTCCCGGATTGTACAATCAAGAACATCACCTCGCCATAGACGTAGTTGAATATTACATCAAGCACTCCCACCAACAAGGGTCTGTCAGGGACAAAGGGAGTTAGAGCAGAGATAAGGGTTAAGCAAACAAAGTAGTCAATGTAGAGGCAACATAATTTTTCATGAAGAAATATTTTCTAAAGAGTGATTTTAGTCACTTCACACCATTGTAAATACCATTTTCCATTATTTTTACTCAATTTTGTGCAAGCCTAGGAGTCCTTGAGCTTGACGAGTATTAGAAGTATCTATGTACCAATTTTCATCATTTTAAGAGCTCGTTTAAGCCTCCAAAATAGCCTAGGAACCTAATTTTTAACTAGGCCAGACACTAGGTCTGGACAGGGCCAAAAGCTAGTAGAAAACTATAAAAAGAGCTAGAGAGCTCATTTTTGAGGTTGGCTTGTTAGAGTTTTTAGCTATTGTAAGAGAATTTTTTATTAATACAAAGAACTCCATTGTTCCTCTGTTTATTCTTGCCTTGTGTGCACGTGTGTGTATGTGTGTGCATGCTAGTGTGCTTCTCACTCATGCACTTGTGCCATCACTTGCTCATAGTCATCATACTAGTCCTCACATCTCCACGGATTGACATTTATGAGGTGGATCTCCTCACATTGGTACTTGCCATTGTGCTAGAGTGATAGTGCCTCACCCTCTTTTATCCAATTCTATGTAATGTAATAACTTCAAGTTATTTCGGGTTTGTGCTCCTCAAACAAACTACACTAGCTAGCCATCTGTTTAACATACTAAACTGCTCGTTTGAGAAATTGTTCTAAGTTGGAAGGATCATTAGCAAGGATGTCCTTTCATTGCAACTTCTTCAAGTTACACTCAGTAGAATTCTATGAGAGAAGGATCATGCTACCACTGCTCTCTCATTTTGGATATAGCCACCTACTACAGATTCAATGGAAGTACAATAGTTAGGAAATATGATCTGATGTATTGTAGGATTTGTTGAATGCTCTCTGGCCTCAACAGTGAATTTGGAAGGAGATGATCAACTAACAAGGTTCATAGTTCTAAGGAGTTAATTTTTTATAGTGTCATGATGCTTATATGACTTGGACACATTGGATCTATCCTACGTTCTTTTCGTGAGTTTAAAATTCTTTGAAGGATAGAATTTTTTAAGGTCTCTCATGAGGTTCTAACTCGTAGTCAAATTGATTTTGAAACTGACCAATATGGGGATAGTGTCCATAAAATTCCACATCTCTACACTGGGTTTCGGAGCTCTATTATCCACATCAATTTTTTATGTATATGCATGATTGTCCAATCATTTTGAGCACAAGGAATACAAAAGCTATGTAGCACTATAGGTTAGTGCTATTGATGAACTCCTTGCCTTTTAGAATTCTTGTTCAGTGGATCTCCGCGACATGAAATTTTACATAAGAAATACAATATTTCGACTCAAAGTTTCTCTCCATTGAGCAACCTAAAGGATACATTTTCATTGCCTACTGAAAGAACTTGGAGAAGCTCGTAGAAGGTAGAAAAATGTGTTTCGAAGCGATGAAGTTTGGTCTAGCCAACCTGCACAAGACCAGCCCTTGAGCTTGTGGAGACTCAAATAGACCTTATAAGCATGTGATAAGTTCAAAGAAACATGCTATGTACTTTGGAGCATCAAGAAGAATGAGTTGATACAAAACAGATAGGCTCACGGGTCCACTAGCTCAAAAAACTTACTATCTATGGAAGAGACAATGAACTTCAAATGCCCATAGCGACCAGCATGATTACAATTAGAAAAAATCCTTTTATGGGAATGATACACATAGGGTTGAGTGTATAGAATGCACAAAAGTATACGGAGTAAGCAAAATATGCTATAGGAATGAATGAGACATTCACCGGTGGTACTTCCTATTTTTCAGGAATATGCAGAGATTGACCCCAAGATAGAAAAACTCAGATTTCTCCCAATTTATAGAAACAAATGCTATGATATATTTATAGGCATAAACTAGACACTAATATCTTTCAAATGAGCCATCTTTCACTCAATTTGGGGCTTTGGACAGAGAGGAGCAGCCTCTGCAAGATTACTATTGGCGAAGAAGATGATGCAGAGAATTGAAAGAGCAACACAATGATGGTCACAAGTGTATGTATATTGCTTCCATATATTGTACAAGTGATTTCAAGTCTTTATATAGAATCTAGAAGTGCTCCATGAATTCTACAAGTGGATTTTGAATTCAAATGAAGGTGGGAATGGTTGTTGGAGGGAATCAATTCACTTTCCTACAATCTAGGAAAAGTGAAGATCTAGTTTGATCTACTTTTAGGTGATTGACTGCTTGATTGAATGCAACTTCAATCACCACAAATTCGTGGGATTTGGGCTTTATCTTTCTACCTTTACATGTGTAAAGCTCAAGGCTTTTACAATGGTAAATGAACCATCAAAAATCTCTCAAAGAAATACAATAAATGAGCATATGAAAAAAGAACTCTCCAACGGATATTCTTTCGACGCGATAGCCTTTGATGTAGATCAAATCCACCTCAAGCATAGCGTAAGCTTGATGTTCCAACACCTATGACTGCTGCAAATTAATACATTTCACATGTTCTATATATATGTAATTTTCAGGTTTTTTAGGTCTTCCCAAGAGCTACTCAATGGGATGTGTGCACAATTAACAACAAGGTGCAATCTCAATCTTCTCTTCATGTTGTTTGGCTGACTACCTCTTAGGAGGATTGTGTCGCCTAGCACTTGAAAACTCTTCACCATTTGGAAGGCCTTGCAAATGTTAAAGATAGGATGAAATGTGCACTTGTCCTCCACCTTATGCTTCTTTTGGAAGTTGTTGGGCTGACTACCTCTCAGGAGGATCATGTTGCCCAACACTTAAAGATTTTTGGGTGCACCTTACTGGTTTGATTTTTCAAAGATGATACTTGTTTGCTAAAGGTTTTCAGGAACTACTTCAGGGAATGGCTGCATATTTGGCAACAAAGTTTCTCTTTTCAAGCTCTTGTTGGTTCATTAGGATACATCCAAGGATATATGTAATCACTACACCGGATGGCTGGCAACTCCACCCTTCCATCACATTACTTCCATTTGTCATGAAGATTACTCAAATTGAAGGTATGAAGCACCAAAACTTTTTGGGAAGTCTCCACACTATGATCCACGTGTTCCTGCTATCTCGGGAGCTTCCCTGCTTTTGCTTAGACGTCATTTTTCTTTTCTTCCTTCACTCATCGCCTGACTTCCTCTTCTTCTTCTACTCTTTTTCGAGATTCTCTTCTTCTTCTTGAGTCTTTCTTGCTGCCTCCTCCTTTGCAACTTTTTGATCGGCCTCCTGTTTTTTTTTTGTTCTCCTCCACTTGTTGCCATTGAGCTTGTTTGTCTTCATCCCTATCACCAGTATGCTGATCTTGTGAAGTTCCTTCCACTAGTTTGTGTTCCGTAGCTCTTTTCTTCCAAAATTGTAGGAATACTTTCACCGTTACAATATTGCACTCACGAGGTAAGAAGATCAAGACATCAGAGAAATTAATTTGAACAATACTCCAGTTTTGGAGTCCAACATTGCATTCACCGCTCTACCTATCCTCCTGAATAGTTTGTAACTTCTTCTTTTCATTTCTAGAAAATGATTTTTGCCCAATTCATTTGTGTTTTGGCAGACTCCTTCATTAAAGCATACAGTTGTTGTGATACTCCATAATACTTGGCTTGTAGATTTATCACCATTGTCATTAGTAACAATCCGAGCTTGAGTGGGTTATCATCTAGAAGCTGAATGAACTTGTACTCCCCTAAGCATGGTTTTCCCAATAGTTTGTTTATCTCTATAACATCTACCATCTTATTCCTTGTATTGATTCCTATATTGGTGACATGAAGCCGCTCTACTACCAGTGTCAAAGATAATTGGAAAGGCTCTCCCTGTGCAATTCTCAAGTTAGTTTTCGGGATGCTAAGGTCATTTCCATCTATCTACTACGCAAATTTCATTTTCTATATTCTTCACCAAAGGATGTGGACGAATAATTCTCCAGTCGATTAAGGCACACTTGAATAAACCACAACATTTAAACCAGTTAGCCTGTGGTTGAGAAAGGCTATCTGGTATACTGAGTAGATGAGCATCCTCTATCTCTGTTAAGCCTATTTCTTGCTTTGTTTGCATGAGCACGCATCATCACTAGTCGCTCTGGTTGTTCATTCTCCAAACAAACTGGATTAGGAATGGTCCTCAACCTTTTATTGCCCATGTTTTTGAGCTCAGAGCATCGGGTCTGCATCATGATTGCCCTAGATAGTATCTTTACTTTATTGAATCTGCACTAATCGTGCACCTCATAACAAGGATCAAAGAATCATATTTGAAACAATACATCTGCCCCACACTATGCTTGTTTTGGATTTGATCTACATCAAAATATATCTCTTGGATTACGTCGAAAGAATATCCATTGGAGAGTTCTTTTACCTATGCATTTATTGTATTTTTTTGAGAGATTTTTTGATGGTTCATTTATCGTTGTAAAAGCTTTGAGCTTTACACATGTAAAAGTAGAAAGAGAGAGATAAAAACTTCCACGAATTTGTGGTGGTTGAGTTGCATACATTAGTTGGACCTTAAAACAACATTTTTGAATGGAGACTTGCATGAAGAAGTGTATGTTTTTCAGCCCCGTGGCTTTGTGCAGAAAGGGCATGAAAACCAGGTGTGCAAGTTAAATAAGGCATTATATGGTTTGGAGCAAGCACCACGTGCTTGGTATGAGAAGGTACATGCCTATCTGATTGTACATGGTTTTGAGAACAATCCAACTGAAAGCACCCTATATGTTTAGCATGCTAATGATGTACTTCTGATCATTGTGGTTTATGTTGATGACATGATAATCACTGGTTCTCATGAGAGGCACATTGCTGATTTTAAGTCTGATTTGCATGCCTCATTTGAGATGTCTCATTTGGGGCATTTGCGTCACTATTTGGGCATTCAGTTTATGCATGTTGATGGTGGAATAGTTTTGTGTCAAACGAAATATATTGACACATTATTGCAATGTTTTGGCCTAGAAGACTATAAACATATTGCCACTCCTATGGAAACAAGTTTACGACTAAGTCTTCATGATGCTCCAGATGCATTTGATGCTGTTCTCTATCAGCAAGCTGTTGGATGCTTGATTTATTTATGCATTACTCGACCAGATATTCAGTTTTTTGTCTCATAGATGAGCAGGTTTATGCATTGCCCAGGAGTCAAGCATTGGCAAGCGGTTAAGCGCATCTTTCGCTACTTGACTGGTACCCGACTACTTGGTTTGTTTTATCCCAAGGGGGGGATCACTATCACCAGATTAGCATGCTTTTTCTGACTCTGATTGGGTTGGTTGCTATGACACTCATGTATCCACTAGTGGCTTTTGCTTCATGCTTGGTAGCTCATGTATATCTTGGTTGAGCAAGAAGCAGCCTAGTGTCGCCACTTCCAGTTGTGAAGTTGAGTAAAGGGAAGCTTTCTTAGCGACTATTGAGTGTGTGTGGCTGAGACACCTTATGGCTGATTTGGGTGTTGGTCAGTCTTTTGCCACCACCTTCACTGACAGTCAGAGCGCATTGACAATTGCGAGGAACCTTGTGTTCTATGCTCGCACTAAGCACATTGAGGTGCATTATCACTATGTCAGGGAGAGGTTCTCTGTTGGGGAGATCAGCTTGGCATATCTGCCCACGCAGGAGAACATTGCAGACCTTTTCACGAAGGCTCTGCCTAGGGAGAAGTTTGAAGCTTTCCGCAAATCTTTGGGCTTACTGCCTTTTGTGGAGTGATTTCCACATAGCTTGGCACTTCCTTATACATGAGTGCCAGCTACTTTCTCACTGCATCACTCCCAGGGGGGATTTTTTGATATATTTAGGTAGTGATGTGTATGAACACTCTAGGACTGTCCGGGCACTTTTTTCCCTCTTTAGGAGGTTTTTTTCACCCCGGCTTGTATATATGCCTATTGCCCTAATGGGCTACTTATCTTTGTACATTCTCCAGTAATACATTCAGTATTGTGTGTTGTGCTCCAAGCTTCTTCTTCTTCCTTGTGTTGTTCGCATGCTTCCTCAGACGTCTAACTTCAACATCTATGTATTCTTGAAAAATAGAAGGTACCATCATAGAGTGTCTAGTTCATTCCAATAGCATATTTTTCTTATGCCTTATACTCTTGTGTACTACATACACTCAACCTTATGTGTATCACACCCATAAAAGGATATTTTCTAATTGCAATCACGATGGTCACTATGAGCATTTGAAGTTCATTGTCTCATCCATAGATATTAAGTTTTTTGAGCTAGTCGATGCGCAAACCTATTTGTTTTGTATCGACTCTTTCTCCTTGATTCTCCAAAGTACATAGTGCACTTTATTGCACTTATCACATGCTTATAACGTCTATTTGAGTCTCGATAAGATCAAGGTCTGGTCCTATGTCTACGCTAGCCATTTTGGCATACTTCTTGCCTGCTCAATATCAGCTCTCTCATCAATAAGTGCATCATGTACATCTGCATCAGAAATGGAATTATCTACATCATCATATGAAACATGCAAAGGCTGAGAAGTTGCCTCATTAGGACCAGCACTAGACTGTCCACCTATAAAAAGAGGCAGCAAAGTATCATATATGTCTTTGGAGCTAACACATGTCTCCTTAGTACATGAAAGCAATGGTTGAATGGCATCTTCCACAAAAACAACATCACGACTAACCAGAATGTGTTTAGTTTGTGGATGATACAGACGATAGCCTTTACTTTCAGAATTGTACCCAACAAAAATACATTTTATTGCTTTAACATCCAATTTTTTGCGATGTTGGTCAGGCACTAATGCATATGCCAAACAACCAAAAGCATGCACATGAACAACAGACGGCTTGCAGTCATGCCAAGCCTCATATGAGTGATAGACTACAACGCTTTAGTGGGACACCTGTTCCGTACATATGCTGCACACATGACAGCCTCAAGCCAGAAACTATGTGGTAAAGCCTGACTCTTGACCATACACCTTACGATCTCCATGAGTGACGTGTTCTTTCGTTTAGCAAATCCATTCTGTTGAGGTGTATACAGCACTGTACACTGGTGTTTTAGCCAATGTTCAGCCAGAAATGCATTAAAATCAAAAGACATACATTCCCCCCTCGATCAGAATGGAGGGTGCCCATTTTACATGCTAATAGATTTTCAGCCAAAACTAAAAACTGTTTGAAGCACATGAACACTTCAGACTTTGCCTTCAATGGATATATCCATGCATGCTTGGAAAAATCATCGATGAAAGTCACGAAGTAAAGAGAATTCCCAAAAGAAGGTGTCTACATAGGACCACAGACATCACTATGTACAAGCTACAATTTCTGAGTAGCCCAAACTGAACCATCTTTTGGAAAGGACGAGCGCTGCATTTTGCCCAAAAAATAGCCTTCACAAACATGTTTTCCAGGTGCCTCAAGTTTGGGCAAAGAGGACACCATTTCAGATTTTTGCGGGCATAGCAAACTAGCAAAATTTAGATGACCAAAGCATGCATGCCAAAGCTTTGCATCTGACATAGCCTGAGAATCATTTAGTGCACATGCCAAACCATTTACAGATCTTTCATAGTCTATGAGCTTATACAACCAACGACATAAAATGCCAGAAGCAATAATCACATTGCCATTTGATAGATCATGAATTGTAAACCTGTCATCAACAAATTTCACAACCAAGCCAATCTTGGCTAATGTAGAAACTGATAACAGGTTCTTCTTGACCCCTAGCACAAATAAGTATCTGAGAAAGTGAAAGAACTACCATTAGTAGTAGTCAAAATGATCTTATCAACTCCCATAACAGGATAAGAGGAGTTGTTGGCGCATGTAACAGTGTTCCCTATAGGGGTAGACTCGAGTGAAGAGAAGAAACTGCGATGCGAGGTAGTATGTTTGGTCGCCCCACTGTCAAAATACCAAACATTTGAGTCTACTGCAGACATGCACTGCTCATGAGAAGATGGGTCGAAACTGCAGAGAGTAGTAAACACCCATTGTTCTTCCAGCACAAGATTAGCAGACCTTGTTTTTGGTGTATGGACCTCTTCAACAACCATTCCACCATTTTTCTTCTTTGCCTCTTTAGCAGCCAATTTTGGACAGTTCTTTATGATATGATCATTCCCTTTATAGTACTTACAAAACAATTTCTACTTTTCTGATTTCTTCTCATCTTTATATTCCTTCTTCGAATATGCAGAAGTAACAGATTTCCGCTTATTAATTGAAGAGCTCCATTTTCCTTTGCCCTTCTGACTAGCCAGGAAAGCTTGATTTGCAACTCGCATAATGGACCTGTTCTGCCTAGATTGATCTTCCTGCAACAGAACAGAGACTAACTCCTCAAATGATAAGGCATTTGGATTGTCTTTCATCATCAACCAAAGAGTAGAAGCAAAACTCTGATATTAATGAGGAAGACCATTCAGAACGGTCTACATAAGTGAACTATCTGGTATAACCTCATCAGCAAAAATCAACTGGTCCTTCAAGTCTTTGATCTTTGTTAGGAAACTATCCATAGAATCAGCTTCATTCATGTGCTCACTCTCCAATTGTTTTTAGAGGTAAGCAACACGAGCTTCATTCCTAGCTTGGTACAATGTGGTAAGTGTATCCCAAGCATCCTTAGCCGTTCTGCAAGAGCGAATGTGAGGAATAATGGCACGTTTGACAGACAAAGCTATCAATGCATGTGCTTGGGCATCTCTGCCATCCCAATGAGTTTTCTCTACAGTAGGTGCAACAGAAACCGCAGCACAAACAGGAATATGCAGAATATCATCATCTTTGATACCTTTTGCATCAGCTTCAGTACCTGTAGTTGTAACAGTTGCAGGTATGATAGGATGTTTTTCGACACCCTGCACAATGTTCCATAGTCCTTTTGCAACCAACACATGTTGCATCATATAAGCCCATAACGGATAGTTGGTACCATCCAACTTATCCTTGATAGCCAGCATATGGAATACATCACTGCTTTTAGCCATGGCCGATGACTAAAATACCTTGATGTAGAAAATTGATTGTATCTCAAAAAGTTGAACAGATTTGCCGAGACGAATTCTGCTAGACCTGTAGCAGACTTTGAGATGCTTATACTAGTGAACAGAGCTGGTATATACCTTTGGCACAAAAAGATGAAGTAGCCTGCACAAGTGCTGCAATAGTGCATTCACAGGCCGAAACGAGCTCAGATCGTGATTTCCGCACGACAAAGGGAAGTTGTTTTGATCTCAAAAACACGCTGAGTATGCTCACCAAAATTCGTGCGATTCTGAGACTGCAATCAGAGGAGTGTCAACAATGCCCTAGATGAAGCGACGACCTGCTCTGATACCAATTGTTGGAGTTAGGCATCTACGGAAGCATGCAAACAGCACAAGGAAGAAGAAGAAGTTTGGAGCACAACACACAATACTGAATGTATTACTAGAGAATGTACAAAGATAAGTAGCCCATTAGTGCAATAGGCGTATATACAAGTGCCCCGACAGTCCTAGTGTGTTCACACACATCACTACCTAAATATATCAACAACACCAAGAAGACGATGGTTGGAATAGCTCTCTCTATTGACGATGAACTAAACTGAGGTAAGAGCTGAATAATATCCCTAAGTACAAAGTACCACCACATATGAGTGAATCATGTATGTGGTAACATGGGGAAAAGACCTCAGGCCCCAAGGGCATGGAATTATAGGCTTGTAAAGTTCTTGAAGGAACTTGGTTTTCAAGCATCAAAGGCACATAGTAGCTTGCTAGTCAAAACAAGTGAGGATGGATTTATATATGTTTGTATTTATGTTGATGACATAATACTTAGATGAGAAAAGCATACAAATTCTTAAGAAGCAGATGGACAAAGAATTCAAGATCAGTGACTTGGGAAATTTGTCATATTTCTTGGGAATGGAGATTTCATATACATAACATGAAATATATGTGACTCAAGAAAGGTATTTGAAGAATTTTCTAATCAAGTTTAAAATGGAAGATTGCAAGATAGCACCAACTCTAATGGAAGTGAATCACAAATTGAGTAGATATGGAGGAGAAGAATTCAAGAACATAAAGCTTTATCAGGGTTGCTTGATTTATGCTACATTAACAAGGCCTGATTTGTCATATGCAGTTGGAGTTTTATCTCAATTCATGCATTGTCCTAAAAAGGAACATTGGATTGCAGGTCAACAGGTGCTTAGGTATATCAAAGGCACACTTAAAGAAGGTTTGTATTATGGATTTACTTCAGATACAAGGATCAAGATATATAGTGATGCAGATTGGGCAGGTAATTTTGATGATAGAAGATCAACACATGGGTATTTGTGTTATGTGCGAGATAAATTAATTTCATGGTGTTCTAAGAAGCAACATACAGTTGCTTTGTCATCTACAAAAGCAGAGTATAAAGGTATGGTAGAAGCTGCAAAGGAAGTCATATGGCTAAAAACTCTCATGAAGAGTTTTGATATCATTTAGAGTACTCCTATCATTTGTGGAGATAATATGAGTTCTTTATATTTGGTAGCTAACCCTGTGTTTCATGCTAGGACCAAACATATTGAGATTCAATATCAATTTTTAAGAGAGACGGTTGTTGATAAAGAAATAGAAGTAATGCATACCCCTACAAAGGATCAACTTGTCCTACTCCAACAGCTCCCCTCAATCTTTAATCACAATTAAAGATTGAGGGGAGCTGTTGGAGTAGGACAATCATTAATTGATGATTACAATGAAGAATGAAGAATGTGTGAAGAGAGATGGTGGATGTAATCCAAAGATGAGTAGGTGCCGCTACAACCAGCTTCACACCAGCCAACTGATACTTCAGAGTTGATTAGTAGACCCTTTTGAGCTTCCTAAATCCACCAAAATATCAGCCAAGTACTTTGGAACATGTATCCCAAATGTTTAACTGAAGACAGACTAGTTGCGAAATGACTAGCTCCCAAAACTTGCTATTTTTGGACATACACCTACTGGAAAAAATGAACAATGCTCTCAACCTGGTAAGAATTAGAAACATTCCTTTTGGGCATAGCAAGCTTCCCAATCCAAGTTAAAACACTTCCAATGATGGACTGAGCACTGACAACAAGATTCATCAATTTTTGGAACATGCCCACCATTCTCGGGGCTCTGCAAAGATAGACCAGTGAGCAGTAACATGCAGATATCTCCACACTTGTATATCCAATGACCATGAAATTTAATATTAAAGAAACTAGACAGTAAGAGCTATCCAACGCATGTTAAAACACTGAAAATTGGTGAGTACAACTCGAGATATGACCTTCTGAAGTTACTACTCTGAGTGAGTATAGCACAGAACAAAACACAGAAGTAGATAATGAAAAATGTATAGATTCACATATAATTACACCCACATTGGCAATGAATATTTGCACAATTGGAGTAGAATGATAGAGCTATGGAGTAAGCTCTTCAATCTCTACAAAATGACATGAAGTGGTCACGTACAAGGCTTGCTAATCGCCTCTTCCTTCTTGCTCTTTTGATAGCTATTCTTGGAGGGAGTTTTGAATTCGAATTCGAATGGCTCCACCTAAAAGTGATCCCCAAAGTTAGGAGATATTCCCTCAGCTCAAAAATTCGTGGTTTTAGGTAGTTAGAGCCATGACTTTGCTTTTGCATCATGGATGAGGTAAGCCATCCTTTTCCTTTTTTCTTTTTCAAATTACAAGAGATAAAAATGAACTCTTTTACAAGAGGTGTTCACATGACTACACATGTGACTTACAAATGAGGATAATATCAAGCATATCAAGCATGTAGGCTTGGGTAAAATGCACCAATAGCTCCCCCTCAAGCCTAACATGCTTGGCCTCCAAATCAGTCTTCAATTGTCCTTGATTTCCTGCAACCCAATCATCAACTTGAACCTACTTAACTTTGTACCATCAAGAGCTTTAGTCAACATGTTTGCACATTGCATATCTGTAGAGACATAGGATAGTTGAATATCCTTGCTCATTAGCTTCTCCCTTACATAATGGTAGTGGACTTCAATATGCTTGGTTCTAGCATGGTATACTGGATTAGCTGCTAGATGTAGTGAGCTTGTGTTGTCACCAAAAATGTGAGGTGTTGAAGAATGAAGTCGAAGATCTGTGTACAAAGACTTTAACCACATGATTTCTTGAGTTGCATTAGCCAAACCTCTATATTCAGCTTAAGTAGAAGATAATGCCACGGTTGGTTGCTTCTTCGATGACCAAGAAATGGTTTTTGAACCTGCAAATGATATATACCCAGATGTGCTTCTTCTATCATCTCTAGATCCGGCCCAATCTGCATCTGAGTAGACCTTTAGCTCAATATCTGAAGTAAATGAATAAAACAAACCTTCATTCATGGTCCCCTTTAGGTACTTGAGGACTCTCTTGGCCGCTTCCATATGTGGTCTTCTCGGCTTATGCATAAACTGACTCAATAAGCTAACACTATAGCATATATCCACCCTTGTGAGTGTTGCATAGTTCAAACTTCCAACCAAGCTTTGATAGCTTGTGATGTCTTCAATTGGTTCTCCTTCATAATCACTAAGCTTATGATTTTGCTCCATATGTGTATGTGTACACTTGGTATTTTCCATCTTGAACTTGACGAGCATTTCATGCACATACTTCATTTGTGTGATGTATATACCTGAATCTGTGTAGATTAACTCCAATCCAAGAAAATAAGTGAGTGGTCCGAGGTCACTTATTTTGAGCTCCTCCTTCATTTGACTCTTTACCTATTTGATTCCTTCAAGATCATTGCCTGTGATAAGAATATCATCACCATACACACATAAATAGATCACTTCAGATCCATTCCTCTTTATGAACAAAGAGGTATCGGCCTTGCTAGCTTTGAATCCTTGGTCCTGCAAATAAGTCACCAATCTGAAATTCCAAGCTCTTGGAGCTTGCTTCAATCCATACAAAGCTTTCTTTAGTTTGCATACATAGTTCGGATGATGTGCATCCTCATATCCAAGAGGTTGTGCCATATACACTTCCTCAAAAATCCATCCATTCAAGAAATCATTCTTTACATCAAGTTGATAGAGATTCCAATTTCTAGATGCAGCAAGACTAATGAGAACCCTAATTGTAGGCATTTTTGCAAGAGGAGAGAAAGTCTCCTCATAATCAATACCATGGGCTTGAGCAAACCCTTTAGCAACTAACCTTGCTTTGTGTCTATTTATACTTCCATCTGGATTCCTCTTGATTTTGTATATCCATCGAGATCTAATTACCTTCATAGATGGCTTGTTAGGTACAAGCTCCCAAGTGTCATTCTCCTTCAAGGCTTCCATTTCTTCATCCATTGCATCTCTCCAAGCTTTCTTGCTTTGTGCTTCTTCGAATGTGGTAGGTTCTTCATTGGTTGAATCCTTTGCAATGTAGATTGAGTGCTTGGTGACCAAGAAGTATCATAACCAAACCTCTCTGGTTTCTTCTTCTCCCTTGAAGACCTTCTAAGTGGTTGATGTGAGCTCTCGGGTCCATATGTAGCATCCTGCATCTTTGCTTTACCTTTGTTCTTCCATAGCTTTAGTCTTTCCAAGTCTTCTAGGTCAATCTCCGAATCACTTTCTTCAATCTGCTTTGGCTCCTTTGGTTGAAGCGATGGAAAATCTTCATCCAAGTCATAAGGCAACTTCACTTTCCTATCATCATCAAACCATGATTTGTTTTCATCAAAAATTACATCTCTACTCACAAAAAATCCTTTATTGGTTGGATTGTACAATCTATACCCTTTTTGGTTTTGGTCATAACCAATGAATACACACTTCTCTGCCTTGGGATCCAATTTCCCTCTTACTTGAGAAGGAATGTGAGCATAGGCTAAGCATCCAAAGATTTTACAATGCTCTGCAATAGGTCTTCTTCCATTCCCCACTTCATATGGAGTGGTTCCATCTAGTGACTTACATGGACGTCTATTTATGAGATATGTGGCTATAGACACAGCCTCTGCCCATAGGTAGTTTGGCAATCCCTTTTTGTTGAGCATGGACCTTGCAGCTTCGACAATGGCTCCGTTTCTCCTCTCGGCTACACCATTGAGTTCAGGTGTATACCTTGTAGTGACTTCCCTTTTAATGCCTCTTTCATGCAAGAAGGCATCAAATTCAGAAGAGAATTATTCTCCTCCACCATCTGATCTGAGTCGTTTCAAAGTCCTACCCGTTTGGTTCTCAACAAGAACAATATACTTCTTAAAGCAATTAAACACTTCATCCTTGTGCTTCATGAAAAACAGAATGATCCACCTGCTACAATCATCTATGAAAGACACATAATATCTTGAGCCTTATATAGATGGCTCCTTACTTGGACCCCACACACCCGTGTGCACTATATCCAAAGGATTTTGATACATATATCCTTTCTTATTGAAAGGTTGTCTATGAGCCTTGCCAAGTTGACAAGCTTCACACTTATAAATCATGTGTTGCCTTGTGATATTAGGCAAACCAAGTACACTTTGGTCCGTGCAAATTTGTTTGAGTGTCCTCTCACCAATATGAGCAAGCCTTTTGTGCCATATCTCCAACTATGTAAGAGTTTCGGATCCATAGCTAAACAAAGCTATGTTCTTTGTATCTTCCACTTCAAAAGTGAAGAGCCTTCCTGTGTTTTCTCCTTTGGCAATCCTTCGAAAGCCTTGCCTTGGGTCTTCAACATATGCTCCAAATCGGTTGAATCTAACTTGCAATCCTTTTTCAACACTGAGTGCTTTGTGTCATCTCCTGTCTGCACTTCATGCTTCATATGAGGATCTTCCAAATCAGAAAGTAAAGCCACATTTCTTGCTACATGGTTTGAGCATCCCGAATCAATGTAAAATATGTGATCATCATCCTTACCCTTCTTCACTGATAGATTCATAATCAATAACGAATCTTCTTGACTTTGGTCCTCTGCATAGTTATTGTAATCTCTTCTACCTCTATGGCCACTTTGATAGTTGTTGTTGTTGTAATAGCTTTATCAGAATATAAGGCCGAAGTTTGATTACCTCTTGAGGACTCACCACCTTTGCTAATCTTTGCTTCATGAGTGAAGAGTTGGCCCATGAGTGTGTTGAGGTTGGGTACATGCATATCCATGTATAAATCAATGGCTGTTGTGAATGACTCCCACTTGTCGTCTGCTTTGATTCCATTGATTTGTCTAATGATTTGCTCCTCTTCAATTACCTCTCCAATGCTTCCAAGTTGGTCAGAAATCTCCTTCATCTTTATGACATAATCAGTCACATTTTGCTTCGGGCTTTTCTTCATTGTTGTGAACTCCATCCACAATTGATTCTTCCTTGCTCGAGGGTTGGAAGAGAAGAAAGAAGCAAGTGCATTCCAGGTCTCTCTTGATGTCTTGCATCCCTTGACATGAGGTAAAAGAAAATCAGAGATTGAGTTTAGAATATAGGACCTTGAAAGTGCATCCTTTGAACACCAATTCGAAAGTCCTTCCACTTTTTCATGTGATGGTTTCCCTTTGTTCCTCATGGTTGGCATTGCTTCATCTCGAGATATGAATCCATATAGATTCCTCCCTTGAAGGTAAACCTCCATCCTTAGAGACCATGTCGGGTAGTTGTTTCGATCCAATTTGTCAATTGTTGATGGAAATCTATCTCCCATGTTGCTTGACTATGCTCTGATACCACTGTGAAGAGAGATGGTGGATGTGATCCAAAGATGAGTAGGTTCTGCTACAACCAGCTTCACACCAGCCAACTGAGACTTCAGAGTTGATTAGTAGACCCTTTGAGCTTCCTAAATCCATCCAAATATCATCCAAGTACTTTGGAACATGTATCCCAAAAGTTTAAGTCAAGATAGACTAGTTGCGAAATGACTAGCTCCCAAAACTTGCTATTTTTGGACATACACCTGGTGGAAAAAATGAACAGTGCTCTCAACCTGGTAAGAACTAGAAAAAATTCTTTTGGGAATAGCAAATAGACTTAGCAAGCTTCCCAATCAAAGTTAAAACACTTCAAATGATGGACTGAGCACTGAGAACAAGATTAATCAATTTCTGGAACATGCCCACCATTCTCGGTGCTCTGTAGAGATAGATGAGCGAGCAGTAAAATGCAGATATCTCCAAACTTGTATATCCAATGACCATGAAAATTGATAATAAAGAAACTAGACTGTAAGAGATATCCAATGCACATTAAAACACTGAAAAATATTGAGTACAACTCGAGATATGACCTTCTGAAGTTACTACTCTGAGTGAGTATAGGAGAGAACAAAACAGAGAAGTAGAAAATGACAAATGTATAGATTCACATATAATTACAACCACATTGGCAATGAATATTTGCACAATGGGAGTAGAATGATAGAGCTATGGAGTAAGCTCTTCAATCTCTACAAAATGACATGAAGTGGTCACGTACAAGGCTTGCTAATCGCCTCTTCCTTCTTGCTCTTTTTATAGCTATTCTTGGAGGGAGTTTTGAATTCGAATTCGAATGGCTCCACCTAAAAGTGATCCCCAAAGTTAGGAGATATTCCCTCAGCTCAAAAATTCGTGGTTTTAGGTAGTTAGAGCCATGACTTTGCTTTTACATCATGGATGAGGTAAGCCATCCTTTTCCTTTTTTCTTTTTCAAATTACAAGAAATAAAAATGAACTCTTTTACAAGAGGTGTTCACATGACTACACATGTGACTTACAAATAAAGATAATATCAAGCATATCAAGCATGTAGGCTTGGGTAAAATGCACTAACATAATGAAGGATAAAGAAAAGAACAAGGGATGAAGCATGAAGTAAAGAGAAGAATAAGAGGAAAGAGATTTGTATACATATCTACAGTAAGTTTGTAAGTAGTTCATAAATACTTTTGTAATACTGAAAAGTATGTATAGATATGCCTATATATACTTGTATATCGACGGGATACATATGAAAGAAGAAGTATAAATGATATAGAGAGGAGTAAATTATAAGTTGAATGAGAATTATCCATTAGATAAAAGATGAGTTGAATAGAAGAAGTTTTCTGAGAATTGCATGTCCATCTTTTCTCCATTTCTCCTTCTGTGCTTGATCATTTTTGAAATCCTTTTGTATATGTTTAAGTCCATAGTTAATGCATCTATGGTCAAGTTTTGAGATTCCAATTGCAAACAAGCTAAGAGAATTGTGAGTAGGAATATTTGTATGTGTAAATGTATTAAGTGACTTCTAAAACAGGTGCAAAATTGATGGTCAATGATTTGATTAGATCTCAGTGTAGAATGTAAAGTTTTACACAAATGAGGAATCAAAATCTAAGTTTGAAGTTAAGCTATCTATTCTAAAAGAATTTGGTTAAATGGATTTTAGATTGAGAGAACCAAGTAGTTAAAGTTGCATATGTAAAGGATGCCTATAGAGAAAGCCAGTTTCAGACATAGCTTTACTTATTGAAGTAAATATAAAGTTTTATAAGTTCTTTTGAAGAACTTTCACTTGTAATAGATGCATGAAACATTAAGGAGTGTTGTATCAAAGTTTCATAGAAAACTTTAACCATTTTGTCAGTCAATGAAAGATTTTTGTGAAGAAATTTTTTTTGAGTGAAGTGATAACACACATAAGTGATAGAGATTCATAATTTGGCAAAGATTATTCAAAATTGAAGAAGTTTTGAGTTATGCTTGTATAGAGGTGTTCTAAATTCAAGGGTACCTTGTCTTTTGGAGATTAATTATCTGTGTGAATGCTAATGATGAGCTTTTGATACCATTGATGGAGTATATCCACTTCTAATTGTAGCAAAAGAATGATAGGCCCTTCCTAGGACCACACAGCTCACTACCACAGTCCACCAAAGACTGAGTTGCTCTCTGGACCTGAAGACTGAAGCAGTGAAATTTTTCACAATACATAGATAGTATGGGCTTTCCAACAAGCCAAATATCACTCAATTTGGGGAATATTAGAGGTATATGTTGGGTGTGTCTAGAAGTGCGAGAGACACATGAGAAGCACACACAAGAAGCACAAACGTAGCAAGACACATGAAGAAGATGATGGCTGGAATAGCTCTCTCTATTGACAATGAACTGATCTAAAGTAAGAGCTGAATAATATCCCTAAGTACAAAGTACCACCACATATGAATGAATCACATATTTAGTACCATGGGAAAAAACCTCTATCCAACACTAGAGTAAAAAGTCCCCAAGTATAGGGAAAAGGTTCACATCAAAGCAAGTGTAACATATCCCCCTAGAGTGAATGATGTGAACACATACAAGAAGTGACAGATCAGCTCCCACAAGGTAATAAGCCTAAGCTTTGTGAAAATCTTCAAACTTTTCCCATGGAAGAGCTGTGGCACAAATACCAAATCAATATCTCATGCATGAAGGCGCTCTCTCACATAGTGATAATGCACCTCAATATGTTTGGTCTGTGCATGAAACACTGGGTATTTGTGCCACATTATCTTGTGTAGGCACAAATACCAAATCAATATCTCATGCATGAAGGCGCTCTCTCACACAGTGATAATGCACCTCAATATGTTTGGTCTGTGCATGAAACACTAGGTTTCATGCAACAACCAAAGCACTCTGACTATTAGTGAGAGTATGCATAGCAGCATCAATCTCCATGCAAAGATCCATCAATAGGTGTCTCAGTCATATACACTCCACTATAGCTATGAAAATTGCCCTGTACTCAGCTTCACAACTCGATGTTGCCACTATAGGTTGCGTCTTACTCAAGATATGCATGAGTCTCCAAGGAAAAAGCAATTACCACTAGTGGACATGCGAGTATCATAACAACAAACCCAATCACTATCTGTAAAAGCATGCAAGAATGGCTGAATATCTCTGCCCTAAAAGAGACCTAAGCTCAAAGTGCCTCTGAGATATCTAAACACACATTTTACCGCTTGCCAATGCTTAGTGTGAGGGCTATGCATGAATCGACTCAGTTGGGAAACTACATACTGTATATCCGGCCTTGTGTTGCATGCGTATATAAGACATCCCACAACTTGCTGATAAAGAGAAGTCTCAAATGCATCATTAGAATCCTCAACTGAGAACGTGAATCCTATCTCAACTCGTGTGGAAACTAGCTTGCAATCCTCAAAGTCAAAATGCTGAAGTAGTTTTTCAACATACTTTGCTTGATGCATAGCAAGTCCCCCCTCAACGGATACAAACTAGATGCCAAGATAGTAGCTCAAAAGACCAAGATAAGTGACATCAAAAGTATGCTCCAAATCAGCCATAAGAATGTCAAGTTTTGCATCACATGACCCAGTCAAGAGTATGTCATCGACATAAAGAACAAGCACTATAAGATCAGCCCCATTTTTGTAAACATAGAGTGTGCTTTCAATCGGACTACATATGAAGCCAAGAGCAATCAAGTGCTTATGGATTTTTTCATACCATGCACGTGGAGCTTGCTTGAGACTCCATACAAGGCTTTACGCAAGCGGCAAACCATATGCTCTTTCCCTTTCATAGCAAATCTAGGAGGTTTCTTCACATAGATGTCTTCTTGCAAATCATCATTCAAGAAGGCTATTTTTATGTCCAGCTGATGCACTTTCCAACCTTGATGGGCAGCCAATGCAACCATGATACGAATGGTAGTCATGCGTGAAGTAGTTGCAAAAGTTTCCTCATAGTCAATGCCATATTGTTGTGTATATCCTTTCGCAACCAATCTAGCTTTGTAGCGATTAATGCTACCATCAGACTTTCTCTTAATCTTGTAAACCCACTTTTTACCAATGGCATTCTTTCCTTTTGACAATTCACATAACTCCCAAGTACCATTCCCATGTATGGAATCCATTTTTGATTGAATAGCACTCATCCATTGTGGATCATCACATGCATGTTCAAAAGAAAGTGGCTCTTCATTACATGTTGTAGCAATAAAAGAATAATCCACAAAATAACTTGATGCATGGTGAGAGCTTGATCTTGTTCTACCGAGTAAAGGTGCACTCAATTTGCTGTCTTGCAAAGTTTGTTTAAGCCACTTTGGCATCCTTTGTGCACTCTTGATAGACATGCATTCATTACGTAATAAATCATCAACATTTATATCATATGTGGGCTGAATTTCATGCTCATTTTCAGCCATATTTTGACAAAAATGTTCAGTCACATGTGGCTGGAAATTTCCACCAGTCTGGATGTTTTTTTGCTAAAAAGTTTCAGCTATGTTTGGCTGAAAATTCTCTGCATTTTCAGCTCTATTTTGCTGGACTTTTTCAGCCGTTTGAGCCTCAGTTGGCTGGTCTACATGGCCATAGTCAAGTGCACCATTTTGGAACAAAGGCATGAGTGTATTGAACACATATTGTGAGCTAATTGTTGGCTGTTTTTTGCATTCAAGTAGAGGGAAAACTGAATTTTTACCAAATACCACATCTCGTCTCACATTAATTATGTTCGTCAATGGATGATACAAATGATATCTATTCTGTTCGTCAATGGATGATACAAATGATCCATTACTTTCAGCACTATAACTAACAAATATACATTTGTTTGCCTTGTCATCAAGTTTGTGACGTTGTTATGATGGCACAAGAGCATATGCCAAATAACCAAACACACACATATGACTAACCATAGGCTTATGACCATTCCAAGCCTCATAAAGAGTGATGACTCTCAATGCTTTTGTAGGGCAGTGATTCAACACATAGTTTGCACACATGATTGCTTCCATCGAAAACTTATCAGGAAGATGATTTCCTTTAACCATACATCATGCCATTTCAAGTAGAGTTCTATTTTTATGCTAGGCAACACCATGTTTTTGAGGTGTATATGGCACTGTACATTGGTGTGAAATACCTCTTTCATGAAGAAAAGCATTAATTTCATGTGACATGTATTCAGCACCACGATTTGTGCTTAGAGTCAAAAGCTTTTGTGAAGAAAAATTTTCAAACATAGCTAAAAATGCTTTGAAACAAGAAAATACCTCATTCTTTGCTTTCATAGGATATGCCCATATATGGCGAGTAGCATCATCAATGAAGGTAACAAAATATACATGCTTCCCAAAAGATGAAGTCTTGATGGGATCACATACATCACTATGAACAAGCTGCAATTTTCTTGTAGTGTGTGTATGAATATCTTTTGGAAAAGAAGCACGGTGCATTTTTCCAAGAAAGAAACCTTCACATGCATGCTTTTCAATGGACTCAAGTGTAGGCAAACCAATAACCATGTCATTCTTTTGCAAGTAAAGCAAACTATTGAAGTTCAAGTGACCAAATCGAGCATGCCAAAGCTCCATTTCAGCCATGGAAGAAGTATGAGCAACCAAATCTTCAAGCCAACCCTCTTGTATGTATCCATGCCATACAAACCATTACATAATGTACCGGACATCACGATAACATCGCCATTGCTGAAATCATGAACCATACACTTATCATCAACAAAGTGTACATGAAGTCCAACTTTGGCAATCAACGGAATTGAAATTAAGTTCTTCTTGATATCAGGCACATACACTACATTTTTCAAGAGAATCACACCTCCATTTGCAGCCATAAGCTCACCCTTTTGTGAGATAGCAACTGCTTGCATTCCCTCAATTAAGCCACTCCTATTCAGATGAGTGACTTGTTCTTCCTTTCAACAACTCCATTTTGTTGAGGTGTATATGGCACTGTATACTGATGTTTTATCCACCTTTAGCTAGAAATGCATTAAAGTCAGAAAACATATATTCCCCCCTCAATCAGAATGGAAGGTGCCCATTTTACATGCTGAGAGATTTTCAGACAAAGAAAAATTTTTTTGAAGCACATAAACACTTTGGACTTTGCTTTTAGTGGATATACCCATGCATGCGTGGAAAAATCATCAATGAAAGTCACAAAGTACAGATATATCCCATAAAGTGTCTACATACGACCACATACATCACTCTAAACAAGGTGCAATTTTTGAGTAGCTTGAACTGAACCATCTTTTGGGAAGGAAGAACACTGAATTTTGCCTAAAATAGAGCCTTCACAAACATGTGAAGAATGCTGAACTTTTGCTAAAATAGAGCCTTCATAGACATGTTTACCAAGTGCCTCAAGTTTGGGCAAAGAGGATACCATTTAAGATTTCTACATGAGTGGCAAACTAGCGAAATTCAAATGACCAAAGCGTGCATGCCAAAGCTTTGCATCTAACATAATCGAAGAATCATGTACTCCACACACTGAATCATTCATAGATTTTTCATAGTCTATGAGCTTATATAGCCCACAACATAAAATGCCAAAAACAATAATCATGTTGCCATTTGACAGATCATACATTTGTCATCAACAAATTTCACAACCAAGCTGATCTTGGATAATGGTGAAACTGATAACATATTTTTCTTTATCCTCAGCATAAATAAATCATCCGACACTTTAAAAGATCTACCATCAAGAGTAGTCAAAATGATCTTACCAATTCCCATGACAGGATAAGAGGAGTTGTTGGCACATGTGACAATATTCCCTGTAGGGGTAGAGTCTTGTGAAGTGAAGAAACTACACAATGAGGTAATATGTTTGGTTGCCCCACTATCAAAGTACCAAACATCTGAGTCTACTACAGACATATCCCTGACATATACCAGCATGACCACTATACATGTTAGAGAAATGAAAAACTGATATGTGTCATCTTGAATTGTCACATGTTGAGCTTGATATCTCAACAAAGATCATGGAACTCAAAAGGACAAGAGTAGAGACAAATGTGAGGTAAGTTTTGCACTTGGAAGAGAAGGAATGGGAGCAAAAATGGGTAGAATGGATAATGAGCAACATAGAGGCCCAAGACTTTCGAAAGGCATGGATGAGTTTCCCCTTCCATGACCTAGAGAACATCCTATGATCATGAGGCATACGCAATTGGTTAAGTCCATGAAGAATTGCTTTGATAGCACAAGAAACTTATACGATCACACAACAAAGTTTAGGTGAGATTTGAGAGGTAAACAAGTTGAAGACTTGTTCACTTAATACAATGCTTTTGGCCTAATGCTCAAGAACACTACCTTGACTTGGTTTCAACCACTTCTCTAGAGGCAATTAAGAAATATCATCAACTATTGGAAGCCTTCAAAATAGAATTTTCTAAGAGTGGCATAAGGCACAATTCATCACTGATCCATAACTTTAAACAAACACCTCAAGAGAGAGTGAGACTTGCAAGAAGACCATTTAGATAGTACTTAGAGAGATTCCTTGTTCTAGAGTTAACAATGATATACTTCTAGAGGAGACCACATGGCTAATGTGTTGGGGTGTGGGTATTCGCTTCGGCTCTGGTTCGGATACCACCCGTTGGTGCAGTGCTTATATCGGAATGCACTGTGCCACCTTTCTGATGACCCAGCAAAGGCTCGATCTTTATCAAGCCTGCGGAAATCACTGCGCCACCGAAGTTGCTAAGCTAGAGTGATGTTAGAGCTCCTCTATAATCACCAATAGCTCAGCACAAAATTATCACTTAAGACATATAAGACTGTGTTTTGAATTCACTCTAGTTTCACCGGAAACTTCACCGGACTATCACTGGACTGTCACCGTAGATGTGTCAGACATTTACCGAAATGAGCTTCGATTCTGTTTGTAATTACCTCAAATGTGCATGCATGAAGTAAGGAAGCAATGCATGAACTTCCTTCACTGAAAGAACTTTTCCTGAAGTTTAAGGAAAACTTCACCAGTTCTGAAATGCCTCCTTCCGGTCAGACTTTGTACTGTGTGTACATATCCATTTTAACCGAAAACTTTGCTCAGCTGATAGTAGAGATGTCTAGCTACAGAATGAGCTATCTCTCATATAGAACCTTAATTTAATCTGCGAGATATACTTCGTTATTCTACCAAAAAACACGTTTACAGTAACTGACGGAAAGGTGCGTTTACGGGAAAACGTAACTGACTAAAATACGTTTAGTGAGAGAGTTGTAACTGTTAACTAACTTTTCACGGTAACATGAAAATACTTAGAGTTTTCACATACGAACAGTGCATGCAAAATTCCACATGAACATGTGTTTTCTATTAGAGAAGATGTGTACAAATCAGCTTGGCCTCTTCTTGCTCAAGCTATAGAAACTCTCCTATACTGAGTAGTTTCTTATTACCACCTCTCTCAGATGAGTACCCGACAGTTCAAGTTTCTATTATTCATCTGTACATATGTGATCTCTGGCATCTTTGTCTATCTTCTATTCGCTCACTGTCTATCTCTTGCTAGTTCTTGTCTGTTCTCACTTAACTCTCATCATCATCATCTAACTCTTCTCATCATCCGAGTCCTTCAATCCTTGATGTATATATACACTTTTTCTTTTGTGCTCTTCCACGCTCTCATTCTTTAATTCACGTTATGTGCACATTATGCGCACACCGCTGTTTATTGCTCTGTTACTCGTACAATTCTTGATTCTGGTTTAACGGACTGATTCCGCACGCTGTACAATTCCGTCATAAATTTGTCACTTCACTGAGGCTCTGATTTTTTGAGTACTTTAATTCTTCTTTTCTTTATCTTATCCATTCGTATGCCAAATTTGTGAGTGACTTCCTCAACAGCTCCCCCTCAATCACTAATTTGCATCTTCCTGTTTTTTTTCATATATCTTCCTTTCTTTTATACCTGCCATATCTTTGAATCTGTTTGTCTTTGTTCCATCTAGGCTCTTTGTCAAAATATCTGCAATCTGGTCTTTTGTCGGAGTGTATACAATTTCTATCTCCTTCTCTCTTACTTTTTCCCTGAGAAAATGATACTGTATTTTGATGTGCTTTGTTCTTGCATGAAATACTAGATTCGGTGCAAGATAGAGGGAACTCATATTATCTCCATGTATGATAGGTATACCTTGATCAGTTCCCATGCTTTTGAACAAGGTCTGCATCCATATCACTTCTTTAGCTGCTTCTACCAGTCCTTTGTATTCGGCTTCTGTTGACGATAGAGCTACTGTGTGTTGCTTCTTTGAACACCAGCTCACTAGCTTATCTCCAAGGTATATCATATACCCATGTGTTGATCTTCTGTCATCTTGACTTCCTGCCCAGTCTGAGTCACTGAATGCTCTTAACTTTATATCTGATGTGAAAGGATAATATAATCCTTCGTTTATAGCTCCCTTAATATATCTAAGAACTCTTTGACCTGCAATCCAATGTGGGTCCTTTGGACAATGCATAAACTGAGATAAAACTCCCACTGCATAACTAAGATCCGGTCGTGTTAGAGTAGCATAGATCAAGCTATCTACTAACGACTGATACTTTCTCATATCTTTGTATTCTGCACCATCGTATTTACTGAGTTTGTGATTAACTTCAAGCAGAGTTGAAGCTTCTCTACAATTCTCCATGTTGAACTTCTTCAGTAAGTTCAGGAGATACCTTTCTTGCCATACATATATGCCGTGGTCTGTATAAGTGACTTCCATTCCGAGAAAATATGACACCTTTCCTAGATCACTAATTTTAAACTCCTTTTCGAGTGATTTCTTCACCTTTGTGATTCCTTCATCTGAGGTTCCTGTGATTATTATATCATCTACATAAATACAAATGTAGATCATACCTTCTTCTGTTCTCTTGATAAGTAGACTTGCATCTGCCTTCGAACTTTGGTATCCAAGTTCATTTAGATATTTCACAAGTCTTTAATTCCAAGCTCTTGGAGCTTGCTTTAGTCCATAAAGTGCTTTTCTTAACCTGCAAACAAAGTTTGGGTATCTGGAACTTACAAACCCTTCCGGTTGTTCCATATAGACTTCATTTGATATATATCCATTCAGAAATGCATTCTTTATATCTAGCTGACTTAGCTTCCATCCTTTTGATGCAGCTACAACAATCACTGTCCTTATGGTTGACATCTCTGCCACCGAACTAAACGTCTCATCATAGTCTATGCCATGCGTCTGAGCATAGCCTTTGATAACCAGTCTTGCTTTGTGTCTGGCTACCCTTCCATCTGCAAATTTCTTAACTTTGAAAACCCATTTATTTCCAATTACTTTCTTACCATTTGGTTTTGGAACAAGCTCCCATGTCTTGTTCTCCTCCAGTGCACTAATTTCTTCTTCCATTGCTTCTTCCCATTGCTTCTTGCCTTTAGCTTCATCATAGCTCTACTGTTCTTCATCATCTTTGACCATATACGCATAGTCTTTCTGAGTTATGTACGAGGTATCATATGAATACCTCTCTGGTTGTCTTCTAATCTTGTTTGACCTTCTTGGTTCATATTCTTCATGTGTATCTGAATACACTTCTTCATCTTCATTTCTCATACCTAATCCAATCCTGGACGTACTTGCCTACATATGATCCTCATCTCTGTTTACCTGTACAATTGATTTCCCTTTCTCTTTTCTTCTTATCTCTTCTTCAAATTCTTCAGCTGTATGACTCTGATCTGCATACCAGCTTTTTTGTTCATCAAATGTAACATCTGTTGAAACAATAAATTGTTTGGTTAGAGGACTCCATAACCTGTAACCCATCTGCTTTTCATCATATCTGACGAACACATATTTCTCTGCTTTCGGTTCAAGATTATGCCTGAGTTGTGACGGTACATAAGCGTAAGCAACTGATCCAAACATGTTGCAATGATCAAGTGTTGGCTTCTTTCCCCACCAGGCTTCATACGAGGTCATTCCATCTAACGCTGTACATGGTAATCGGTTTACCAAGTATGTAGCTATATTTACAGCTTCAGCCCAGAGATAGTTTGGACGGTCCTTTTCGTTTAGCATAGCTCGTGTAAACTCAACTAGAGTTCCGTTCCTTCTTTCTGCTACACCGTTTTGTTGGGGTGTATACCTGCAGGTTATTTCTCTCTTAATACCTGCATCCCAGAGATAATCATTGAATTCTCGGGAGAAATATTCTCCCCCTCCATCAGACCTTAGTCTTTTAAGCTTTCGACTTATGAGTCTTTCAGCATATGCATGAAAATGCTTGAAAGCTCCAAACACTTCTGATTTCTCTTTCAACACATAAAGAGTTATCCATCTTGTAGCATCATCAATGAAAAGAACATAGTACCTTGCTCCACTGATTGATCCTTCTTTTGTTGGACCCCATACATCTATATGAATGAGTTCAAGCACTCCTTCATGTTTGAATCCTTTCTTCTGGAAATGTACCCTGTGGGCTTTTCCCATCTGACATGCTTCGCACTTATGAATCATATGTTGGTTTTGTACGTTCGGTAAACCCAGTATAGAATGATTTGCAATCATAGCTTTAATTCCTTTTTCATTAAAATGTCCTAGTCTCTTGTGCCAGAGATCAAGTTCCGTAATCACCTTTTCACCGTGTGTGAGCAGCGCTTGGCCAATGTTCCCTTGTACTCTTAAAGTAAAGAGTCTTCCTTCTTTCTTGCCAGAAACGATTTGATTGTATCCGTTCTCGGGATCTTCTACAAATACGCCTTTGTTTGTAAATCTGACCTGAAATCCTTTATCAATTATCTGTCCCACACTAATCAAATTTTTTGGTATTGTCGGAACATACAAAACATTGGTTAGCAAATCTGCTCCACTCTTGCATTTCACTTTTCCAATTGAATGTACGCTATGTCTTGTATTGTCACCTGTTTGAACAGTGTGACTCGAACTTCCTTTTTCCAGTTCTGACATCAGTTCTATGTTTCCTGACAAATGATTAGAACATCCAGAATCAATGTAAAATACCTTGAGGTCTTCGTTTTCTGATGTGCTGATTGAGTTCATCATCAGTGATGTATGACTTTCATTCTGTGTGTCATTTGCATAGTTGTTATACGTGGTGTTGTAGGATTGGCTCTGTCCCCAACTTCTTGTTCCACCTCTACCGTAGCCTTCTCTTTGATTCTGTCTTCCTCTTTGGAAGTTACCTTGATATCTTCCGCTTTGCCTCTGCTATTACTGTTCTGATTTTGATTTGATCCGTGTTGGTTGTGCCAACAGTCATGCACCAGATGATTACTTAGTCCACAAATCCAGCAAGCTTTCTTGTTGGTATTCTGGCTACTAATTTCTTTTCCAAAACCTCTTGCTCTTCCTCTGTCGGTGCCTTTACCTCTTGCATAATAAGCTTGAGAGCTCAACTCTTCCTCATCTTTTGACTTACCTTTATCTCCTTTCTTCTTGTTCTTTATGTACATTGCAGAACTTTGTCCTTTCTCTCCATCTCCTTTCAGGTCTTGCTCATATGTGAGCATCAAACCAAGCAACTGATCTAAATCAGGTACAAAATGATTTAACGAGAGTTCGGTTGAGAGTACGAAAGGTTTCCACCTTTCATCTCCTCTCCGACCAGTGAGCACTTGCGCTATTAATCTGTGATCTTCGATGTCTTCGTTTATGGATCCAAGGCTATCTGCCAGATCCTTCATCTTAGTGACATAATCACTAATGCTTTGATTCGACTTCTTTTGAACGTTGTGAACTCGGACCATAAGCTAGCCTTCCTAGCTTTCGTGGTATTTTGGAAGTGATCTTCCAGCGCATTCCATATGTCCTCCGCTTTCTCCAGACCTCTGATATGCGGTAGTAGATGATCTGTAACGGTATTATAGATGTAGGCTCTTGCCGTTGCATCTTTCTTCTGCCACAGCTTCAAGGCTTCTAATTCTTCTTTTTCCGGTTGACTATCATCTTCGAAAGTCGGCTTCTTTCCTTCTCCGGTCACATACGTCATTAAGTCCTTACTCATAAGTAAGGCTTCCATGCGCATTACCCATGCGGGGTAATTATCTCTATCCAGCTTGTCAATAGAAACATGGTCCGCCATAATCTTCCTGTTTCTTTCGACTCTTCAGAATCTTTCTGCTCTGATACCAAAATGTTGGGGTGTGGGTATTCGCTTTGGCTCTCGTTCGGATACCACCCATTGGTGCAGCGCTTATATCGGAATGCACTGCGCCACCTTTCTGATGACCCGGCAAAGGCTCGATCTTTATCAAGCCTGCGGAAATCACCGCGCCACCGAAATTGCTAAGCTAGAGTGATGTTAGAGCTCCTCTATAATCACCAGTAGCTCAGCACAAAATTATCACTTAAGACATATAAGACTGTGTTTTGAATTCATTGTAGGTTCACCGGAAACTTCACCGGACTATCACTGGACTGTCACCGTAGATGTGTCAGACATTTACCGAAATGAGCTTCGATTCTGTTTGTAATTACCTCAAATGTACATGCATGAAGTAAGGAAGCAATGCATGAACTTCCTTCACTGAAAGAACTTTTTCTGAAGTTTAAGGAAAACTTCACCAGTTATGAAATGCCTCTTTCCGGTCAGACTTTGTACTGTGTGTACATATCCATTTTCATCGAAAACTTTGCTCAGCTGATAATAGAGATGTCTAGCTACAGAATGAGCTATCTCTCATACAGAACTTTAATTTACTCTACGAGATATACTTCGTTATTCTACCGAAAAACACGTTTACAGTAACTGACGGAAAGGTGCGTTTACGGGAAAACGTAACTGATTGAAATACGTTTAGTGAGAGAGCTATAACTCTTAGCTAACTTTTCACGGTAACATGAAAATACTTAGAGTTTTCACATACGAACAGTGTGCGCAAACTTCCACATGAACATGTGTTTTCTATTAGAGAAGATGTGTACAAATCAGCTTGGCCTCTTCTTGCTCAAGCTATAGAAACTCTCCTATACTGAGTAGTTTTTTATTACCACCTCTCTTAGATGAGTACGCGACAGTTCAAGTTTCTGTTATTCATCTGTACATACGCGATCTCTGGCGTCTTTGTCTATCTTCTATTCGCTCACTGTCTTTCTCTTGCTAGTTCTTATCTGTTCTCACTTAACTCTCATCATCATCATCTAACTCTTCTCATCATCCGAGTCCTTCAATCCTTGATGTATATATACACTTTTTCTTCTGTGCTCTTCCACGCTCTCATTCTTTAATTCACGTTATGCGCACACCGCTGTTTATTGCTCTGTTACTCGTACAATTCTTGATTCTGGTTTAACGGACTGATTCCACACGCTGTACAATTCCGTCATAAATTTGTCACTTCACTGAGGCTCTGATTTTCTGAGTACTTTAATTCTTCTTTTCTTTATCTTATCCATTCGTATGCCAAATTTGTGAGTGACTTCCTCAACATAATGTGTGTCCAATCATGGATCAACCCTAAGTGAACCCTAACAGCCAATATTGCACTATAGAAAGGAGCCAAACTAAGCACACTACACAACAGTGCCCATATAATAAGCAAGTGGTTAGGCAAAATTATCCATAGCCATATCAATGACCAAGAAGAAACCAAAATCATTATCCACCACAATAATACTTTAGACCCCAGCAACCCTAGCAGCCACCCTATCAAGCTCATCAAAGGCCTCAATTAGTGTTAGTTCAACAACCTCCACCTCTAGCCAATGTCATCACAGTGAAGTATGCAACCACTCAAGAAAATCTCAATAGAGCCATAGTGCCAACATCGACATTGATTTCAAAAAGTGACTCGAATAATCACAGTTTTGACTTGGCTCATATGGATAATCTGCTAGCTTACTATATGGAGTCAGGAGAGCATAACAAAATTTACCCTTAGGAGAATCCTAGCGAACCTAGTTGGGAGCCAAGATATGCTAATGTCATGTACACAAATTGAAATCGCATCTCAAACTCACTCTCACACACCACCACCACCACCACCACTATCATCATCACCATCTAATCAACCTCCTGCAGCCCCATCACCACCTAGAGTAGGATCAATCTTAGCAGATCCCAATCCCAAAGACCTAGACATTATGCGTAAAGCATATCATGCTAGAATCCAAGAAGGGCCAAATGTGAGAGAACATGAAAAGTGTTACCCTAGAGCTGACCTAGAAATTGAAAGAACCAAGTGTAAGACAATAGTTACGCAATATAACATAGGAGCAGTAGAGAAGATAACAGATATAAGAGAATCTCAACAATTTTCTACTAACAACAAGTACAAAGATGATGGTGTTGTCCACTCGTTCACTCTCAAGGTAGAGCTTAAATGGTGATCTAGAAAATTCTAGATAGGGAGATACAAGGTTGAGGTATGCTGGCTTAATTTGATGTCTCAGGTAGTCCATAAGTCATGTATATATAGGATAATGGGTGGCCTTACATGGACAGCTATTCATGGGCAGTACAACATGGGTAGCCAACGCCCGTGTAATTGCCATACACACCTTAGGCCGCTTGAACGGACCTAACAAATATAAATGATTTCTAACTTCGATCGGAAATACTTCATGGAATATTCCCTTTACCGTCATGCCAGGGGTGCTGCCCTCGGACCTGCACTAAGGGACCCACTAGCCCCCTAGGACCCCCAACCAGGAGGCCCACTGCCCCCCTTGGACCCTGTAGTCGGGGCTACTCATCTCTACCATGCACCCCACAATTGGGGACCCTGGTAACTCCTTTTCCTTAAAATACCTTACATGGTCCAATATGACCTTCATCCAACATGCAAGTTGGGATTCCCATCAATTGGGCAATGCATGCTTGGCTTCTCCTCATAATGGGGGCCTTACAAAATGTGCATACAATCATGAGGGGTAGACATTGATCATATACTAACACCAAGCTTTGTCCAAAGATGGTAGAATTGGTTGAAACCATGTTTGAGGCCAGGCATCGTTTTAACAGGACAATCTCAGTCGAACCATAGTTAAGACTTTGGTGGATTATTAGAAAGTTTGGAAAAGATGATAGGTGAGTCAGGAAAGAAAGCTACATCACAAGTGAGTAACATCAAAAGTGAAAGGATAAGTCTTCCTCCTAGGGATGCTTACATTCCCAACTCCATTGAGTCAAGAACCTCGACTTCTGTAAGTCAATACTCACAAGAATTTTTCCGAGAGGTTCAAGAAGAGAAATGGGCCAAAGAAAGTGAAAATCCTCCTCCCATTGAAATTGTGGATGAGCTACATGATCAATTCCCATAAGATATTCCTTCTATTTATGGAGAACGAGAGTATATCGAGTCTAGTGAATGGTTAGAATTTGAGTCTAATTTCCTCCAAGAACTACCTCATTTCATAGGGCCATGGGAAGTAAAGTCTACCTATAGGAGAGCACCCATTATCATGGTAAGAAATGAAGACTCAGTCATACCTAGGAATACAAAGGTAGTAAAGGACACTAAAGTTCAGTGCAATCTCACTTTAGAGAAGCTACTCAAGGTTAAGCCAGAACTATGCAAACACATAGCAAATCAAGTGCCCAAAGTAGCAAAAACCCATTTCTAGGTAGGATCACATTGAATAGTGCCAGAAATACCTTTGGATAAGATAGGTGATATGAGCAAAGGAGAAGAAGGAAACACCTATCTTCTTAATTACTCACTAGGGTTACACAACCAAGGCTATTTTGGACTCAGGTGCATGAGTTGCAATTGCTACAACTTCGCTATGGAAGCGTTGGGGCAAACCAACACCCATGCCAACAAGAACGAAATTACAGATGGCCGATGGTCACATGCCTCCTATATAGTGGAATCTCGTCCATAGAGCCATAGATGACATAGATTCAATGCATTCCATAGGATGAGTTTCCTCTTGGATGCATGAAGACACCTACTTATGGATGTGCAAAGTTGCAAGAAGACAAAAGAGAAAACAATAGAGAGGGAGGTGTGAAGGAAAATTATAGATCAATTTGAGACCCAACCTATGCACTTGTAATATTTTTGGATGAAGAGCTTGAACCTCATTATCAGTAATTGAACTCACAACCTCCTGGTTAGGAGTGTGATGGGCTAACCACTTGCCCCAAAAGCCATGGTTGAGGATTACTTCCTAATCCTCTCTCTTAAGGCGTGGTTCAGCCATCTCCTACTAGGACAATGTGACATTCCTCCCCCCTTATACTGAGCATTGCCCTCAATGCTCACTTGATGACCCCCTATCTAACTTGGGCCCTTTTCCATGTTTGAGCGCCTCCACTAGCCTCAAATTCCAGTGCCTGGACCTATTTTGGACCTATCTAGCCCACCTCTCTCTAGTGCCCAAATGCCCATGCACCTTCCTTCTTGGCCGGTTTCAGACTCACCCGCAGTCAAGCGCTTCCCAAGTGCCCATGGAATGAGGTGCCACAATCCATCTTGCCCAATTTCGCAATTAGGCTCTGATACCAATGTTGGGAATTGAACTCACAACCTCCTGGTTGGGAGTGCGATGGGCTAACCACTTGCCCCAAAAGCCATGGTTGAGGATTACTTCCTAATCCTCTCACTTAAGGCATGGTTCAACCATCTCCTACTAGGATTATGTGACACTCATGGTTGGGAAAAAATTCTAGCCACAATGGACATAGCTATTAATGAAGAACAATGGACACCAAACTGCGATGAAGATGGCTATGACATTTCAATTTTCACTATAGAACCAATCATGTGTGATTTTGTTGTCGACAAATGTGATCTTGGTATGGAAGAACTTGAGCAACCAAGTGACTCATATTTTAAATCAATTTATATGGATCCTTTTTGTGCATCAGAAGAGGAATAGTTGTATGTAGTAGAAGCTCACCATCAAGGATGAGAAGAGCTTATGAACAATGTGAGATTAACCACACAAGTAACCACCAAAAGTGAAGGCAAGAAAAGAAAGAAAAGACAACTCCTAGGAGAAGAGGAAGAATCTTTATTTGAGGTCCCTAGAAATTTTGTGAAATATGAGGTCAAGGATAGGAAAGTCATGATCAGAATGCCTTAACGAGAAGCACTCACAAAAATGGCCTATGATAACAAAGAGACAATTAAAAAAACTATTGTGACCATAGAACAAGGTGAAGAACTATGCACTTACCTAGGACACGAGCTAATTAAGGAAGAGGAAAAAGAGTTGATTGATTTATTTATTAAGAGAATATAGAGATGTGTTCACATGGATTTATAAAGATCTAAAAGTAGTAGAACCTGACATATGCTCACATACAACTCCCATGACCTCAGAAGCCAAACCCTCTAAGCACAAGCCATACACATATAGTGATAATTATGCTGCCAAGATCAAGGAAGACATAGATCGTTTGGTAGAAGCTAGATTTGCCTATGAAATTGAGCACACTGAATGGGTGTCCCCCTTTGTAGTGGTGCCCAAAAATAATGGAAATTTATGTGTATGCATCAACTTGAAGAAGGTTAATGTAACCATTGTTAGAGATAGTTATTTACTTCCTATCACTAAGCACTTATTGGAAAGGATAGGAGGCCAGGAAGTATATAGTTTCCTTGATGGGTTCTTTGGCTATAATCAAGTGGCCATTGCCCTAGAAGACCAACATAAAATGGCTTTTGCCATAGAATGGGGCATATTCACATTTGAGGTAATGCCATTTGGTCTCACCAATTCTCTAATTACTTTTCAAAGGCTGATGTGTCGTGTTTAAAGAATTCTTGCACACAAACTTGGAAGTCTATGTTGATTATCTATGTGCTCATTCCAACATTAGACAAACACATATCCTTGAGCTAGAAGCAATATTTGAGAAATGTAACGGATATCAAGTCCACCTAAACCTAGAAAAATGTGTTCTAATCGTTAGGCAAGGCAAGATGCTAGGAAACATAGTGTCAAAGAATGGCATATCCATGGACGAGGATAAAGTTAGAGCTTTTGTAGAGCTACCTAGGCCTAAGAATGTCAAGGAAGTACAAGCTTTCATGGGGCATTGTGGATATTATCAATGCTTCATTCACGTGTATGCAATCTTTGCAAAGCCTCTATACAACCTTTTAACTAAGTTTGAGTGGATAGAAGAATGTGAAACCTCCTTTAAAGAGCTTAAGCGGCGATTATGTTGAGTACGAATCTTGACTACACCAGATTGGAAAAAGCCATTCTATGTTCATGTGGATGTATCCAATTATGCTATTGGGTGTGTATTAGCACAACCTACTAGTGAAAGAAATATGGATCTTCCAATAGCTTATGCAGGTAGACAATTGAATGCGACAGAATAAAATTATACCACTACCAAAAGAGAAGGATTAGACATGGTGTATGCAGTTAAAAAGTTTAGACATTATTTGATTGCAAATAAGTTCAATTTTTTTTACAGACCATCAAGCTCTACTCTATATATTGAACAAACCTTGCAATACTACAAAATTAGTAAGATGGTTCCTCTTACTAATGAAATATGACTTTGAAGTTGTGGTTCGGAAAGGTAGAACTCACTTTAAGGTGGATAACCTTTCTACACTAACTTCAGGAGAGTCTCCTCAAGGAGTATGAGATGAGCTTACTAAATCTTACTTATTCAACCTAAAAGTAGTGCCTGAATGGGCCAAAACTATAGTGACTATTCTAACCTTTGGACCTAAACATCCCATATTGAGAGCCAGATATAAAGAAGTAGTGAGGTCTCAAAAATACCACATATTAGCAGGCAACATGTATAAACACACTACTCAAGGCATACTAGCTTGCTGCGTAGATGAAGATGAGCATGCAAAGTGGTTGCAAATAGTTCATGTAGGGGCACTGTAGCAACATCACTCCGAACACCAAAATGAAGATTAGGAGTATATTGGCCAACAATGGAAGCAGATGTCCATAGGTTGTGCAAGGAATGTCAAATCTGTGTTGTTAGACTACTAGTGGAACATGCCACTTTGTATCATGTCTTTAGTGCCAGATTGGAGTGAACCTTTAGTAAGCTTCATGAGGATGAAAATAGTCCCTAAAGAGATGAGATTGGCTAGAGAAATGAGTTAGAATAAGAAGCACTAGACTATGCTCTCATTGGAGATAATTTGTACAAGCACAAAAGAGATGGATACTTAAGATTGTGTATCCATGAGAGTGAGTACCTTAAGATCTTAGAAAGCCTTGTAATTGTGAGATATATCAGACTTCCCACAATTTTCCTATACATAGTAGCATTTTCCAATGCTTCACGTGATGTAGTATCCAACTTCAAAATCAGATCTAATGGCATAGAAATTGGCTTACAATCAGCCATACCATAGTTTTCTAGCGTATTCAAGGAAAAATCCATATACCAATTTCTGTATGTATAAACTCAATGGCCAAGAAATAGCGTAGCACACTAGGATCTTCCATGTCAAATTCTTGAATAAGAATTTGCTTTACCTATTTAATGCTTTCTTCATTATCACCACCTACAATCAAGTCATCAACATAAATAACCACAATTGTGATGCCATCATCACCCTTCCTTGCATATAGTGAATGATCTGCATCACACATAGAAAACCCAATGGTGGTTAAGTAGTCAGCAATCCTTGCATGCCATGCATGAGGGTCTTGCTTCAGCGCATACAAAGCCCTTTGCAACCTGCAAACATATTCTAGATGCTTTGAATCTTCATATGCTTGTGGCTGGTTCATGTATACTTCTTCCTGTAACTCACCGTGTAAGAAAGCATTCTTCACATCCATCTGATGCAAAGTCCATCCTTTTGCTGTAGCTAATGCAACAAGTGTTTTGATAGTGGACATTTTAGCTACAGGGCTGAATGTTTCCTCATAATCAATGCCATATGTCTGTGCATATCCCTTTGCTACCAATCTTGCTTTGTACTTGCTTATGCTACCAATCTTGCTTTGTACTTGCTTATGCTACCATTAGCATTGTGCTTTACCTTGTAAACCCACTTGCAGCCTATGGGTTTCTTTCCTTGGGGCAATGGAACCAGTTTCCATGTATCATTTCCATAAAGTGCATCCATCTCCTCATCCATAGATTTTTCCCAATCTATAATCACAATTGCAATTTCAAAACAAGGAGGTTCAGCATCTTGTATTACCTTGGTCATGTAGGCACAATGATGAGCCATGTAAGTGTCATATGTCAATCATTGCACTGAATTCTGCATCCTCCCAGATCTTCTTGGTTTTGGGTCACTTCTCCTTGTATCATTTGCATGTGCCTTTCTTACACATGGATTCTTCACACATGGCAATCCAAGATCTTCATCAAGGCTCTTTTCTGAATCGCTTGAATCTCCATGAACATCTTCAAAACCTACACATGGTTTACTACCAACAAAAAGCTTTTCTTTACCTTTCTTGGATGTATTTGATGAATTTATTGGACTGAAACTTCCACGCAATCTTCCACTCCATGGATTTGAGTTGGAACTATTGCTTGGTGATGCATCAAGTCCAATCAAAACTTGAGATTCTTCACTTGATTTTTTGAGCATTTTCTTTGTCAATTGATTCAAGATTAAGCCCATCTTTGGCATTTGCATAGAATCTTGACATTTCATAAAATACCACATCTCTGCACACCTTCACCTGTCATGTGAGTGGGTTATAATATTTATATCCCTTTTGCTCAAGAGAGTATCCAATAAAGAAACATTTTTGTGATTTCGGATCAAGCTTCATGCTCAACTCATCTAGAACATGTACATATGCAATACAACCAAAATTTTTTAGATGTGATAAATTGGTTTTTTACATGTAAACCTCTCTTCAAGTGTAACTTGATGTACAACAGCAGTCAGAGTTTTGTTTATGATGTATATAGCAGTATACATAGCTTCTGCCTAATAACAATGCGGCATATTCTTATCAGCATATTCTTAACAAAGGGTGTTCTTCATCAAAAGGAATACTTGATAACTCCTAAAAAAAGAGGGGGCGGTTTCTTACAATTAGCAATCCTCTTACCAAGGAGGAATAGTGGGTACTCAATCGACTAGAGCTTCTCGGAGAGTCGCGGAGCAACCACATGCTTCACCCGGCAGAGCCGGCTTCCAATTGAAGTATTTTGATGACTAAATATCATTATGGTGATCTGCCAAAGTGTTTGTGGTAGGCCTTGCAATGATTACATAGTGTTATTGAGGAGGTTGATAAACCTTGCATCCCCATCATGTGGAGCCCACTTGATTTTAAGCTTATTGTTGACATACTGTAGCTCTTTGTGATGTCTGAAGGGGGGGGGGGGTTTCTTACAGTTAGCAATTCTTCTACCGAGAAGGAAAAGGGACTTCTCGATCGACCACTCCTTGGGGCTATTGCCAAAGTTTTGAGCACATCTTTCTCGCCAAATCTTCCAAAGGAGCTCTCCCCTAATCCCATTCCACAACGTCGCAGAGCAACTGATCGCTTCACCAATGAGGGCTTGCTTCCAATTGACTTGTTCTTGGAGTCCCAAAGAATGACCAAAGACCCTCCATAACCGTAGGGATTGAGGGCAAGCAAAGAATAGGTGACCTATATCCTCTTTGCTATGGCAGCATCGCTTGCACCAGGGTGGGACCCCACAGATCTTGTTAGCTTTTGCATTGGTCCATATTCCACGATGTAGGATTTCCCATACGAGAACCGACTTTTTGTTTTCAATGAGAGGGTGCCAGATAGACATAAATTTCATATCACATCGGAGTCGCGTCCAGTTGAGACACCATTTCTTGTTGAGACTGATGTGAATGTCATTGCAAGCTTCACTGTATGGAAGCTTGGAGAGGTGATTACCATTATACCATTTAAGGCCCTTTGGGTTCGGAGAGTCCTGTCCCATAAGTAGTCGGATTTTTGACCGGTCCCAAGCATGGCGTCTGCTCAGTAAAACATTCCATTCCTCGTATGTGACCACAGTAGTAGGGTCAAGGTCCTCAAAGTCCACCCATCTGTTCATGTCCTGTTTTTAGAGGTGCTTCCATTGTTTGAATCCCTTGTTCCAAAGTCTCTTGGCACTCAAGACATTCCAAGGCTCCACGTTTCTCATGCCTTGGATCGGGAACCAAATAGAGTCATTTTGCCTTATGCCTGCAGCCCACTTCCAATCTAAATAGTCATTATTCTTTCTTAACAAAGATTAGCTAGTAGTAAATGACCATTCTTCTTTCTAAACAAAATTATTAAAGACGCACAAAATGTGCTAATTTCGAAGGGTTCTTGGTGGGCTGTGGTGAGCTTGTTATTGCATTGCAATGATAAGCTATCCATTGAAGCCAGCTTTTGCAATTTAGTATCTTCTTGGTGCCTTCGTTCTTCGCACCATCAAATTCTATATTGGTGACACACTTCCAACTCTGTATTGGGTCCTCTTGATGTCGACTGCTTGTTCATAGTCTTCGCTTATTCGTGCATATTTCTCTATGGCACTACTCACGTCTCACATAGCGCGAACGCACCGAAAACTTGCGCTCAAGAACAAATCCTCATGCACCAACTCGCATAGTCCATTCACATGGGGGTGGAGCCCCTCGCTCAATACATTGTCTCGCATAGTCCATTCACATGGGGGTGGAGCCCCTCGCTCAATACATTGTCAGTCCATGGGACGTTTGCCTGGAAAATGTGCGGACCCCCCTCCCCTTGGCCTTGCTGCATTTTGATGAAAATCATTACAAGTGGGTTGTCACGAAACAATCTGATTAGACATGCAAGAATTTTAATGTTGAACAACTGCAAGAATTTTAATGTTAAACAACACAACTTCCGCTTTGTGTTGCCTTCACGTAAGTCGGAGGCTCGTGAAGCTACAAAACTGTTCCATAGTACATGTTTTTCTTTAATATTTACATGTGAAAGATATGAAGTTTTTGATGTTAGTTATTGTGTGAAACCAGCATATAGACATGATTGCCCCTTTAGAGGGAGTTCATAATGAACTTTTGCCAAACTCTAATGTTTTTTATGAATACAACAACGACGGTACATGTTTTTCTTTAATATTTCCAGGTGAAAGATATGAAGTTTTTGATGTTAGTTATTGTGTGAAACCAGCATATAGACATGATTGCCCCTTTAGAGGGAGTTCATAATGAATTTTTGCCAAACTCTAATGTTGTATAATTACATGGGTCTAAGGGGTAGAAGTCTTGGGTTTCTAAGTGTGAAACCCTTGGGATTTATGGTTTATTTACCCCTTTTAGATGGGTCTTGAACCTTAGGGCTAATTCTCTAAGGTTGAGTACCTTAGGCTTTATTGGAAGCTTCTCTTAGCCACTTGGCTTGTACATGAAAGATTGGAGAGTCTTCTTTTAGAAGTCATGTGATATCATGTGATATCCTAAGCTTTGAAACCATGTGATCACCTTAGGGACCCATGTGATGGAAGGTACACATGTCCCCTTGAGAGGGACTTACCCCCTTGGACTTGGAGCTATATATTGGAGGGGTTGGTTGGGTGGAAAGACATCTCTCTTGCTAGTGTGTGGCCTTGGTAGTTGGTCTTGAGTTCAGTTGTGTGAAGGCTATGGAGCTCTCACACAATAGTGGTATAGAGCCCTTAGGTTGAGATCTATGGAGATTTCTTATCTTCATCACTTTGCTTGTAAGCTCTTGATGAGATGCGTCGAAATTGCATTACCGTAGCACTTCTTCATCTCTGTCGAAGTACTTCTCGCCGTATACAGTCATTACTTTTGGTTAGATGAGCCAAAATTGTATTGTGCTGCATTTGTAGAATTTGGGAATCGATATCTCTACCTATTCGTACCCACCACTGAGTATTGTCCATTACATTAGCGTGCGCATTTGATCATCTTTCGTACACGTATTAGAGGTGTGCAACAACGTGCACAACTAATCTTAGCTGCCCACTTACCCCAGGCTTCTGAGGCAGTGCAATACTGAGGCGACACGCGCAACCCCACGAACTTTGCCAGATTTCCCGTTTTATTGGCCGGCAGCTCTGGATGAGGAAGATGATGTTGCAGCACAGGCTGTCAATTCTCTGTTACCTTCGGTTACAACCTTCCTAGGCTGCCGCAATAGCCTTCTCCGTCAAAGCTGTCGATTGAACCTGGTAGTTCTTGTTCTTCTCCGTGCCTGCACCTACTATCTCCGGTGATGAGAGAATATCTAGTTTTGTCAGATTTTCTCCTTCTACAACCAATTAAAGCTACAAGCATCAGAAGCCGCCATAGCTGAGACCACATAATATACGCTATAACTGGGTTTTGAATGCATGTAGACAACTCCTCACATCTTCTACAGTTAGTACGTGATACCAGTTAGTACGTGATAGAAGACTGATGCAGTTCTAGGATCGTTCTGCTAACTCACCTCATCATCTGGATCGGTAGAAACACTCTGTCTATTTTCCACCGTGACGCAGTTTTGTTCAAGATCTTCATCTTGCCGACGGACACCGCAACCATCACGAATCTCGGATGGTTTGCCTCTCTCAGTACGGGAGACTCCAATATCAATTGCGAATAACGCCTCATTTGTTTCTTGGTATGTATTTTCTTCATTTGTAGCAAGAAAGGATTGAGAACGAAGAGGTGTTGCATCCCGGCAATGCTCCTCTTCTTCCGCCACCTTTTTGTTACTGCAAGGCACAGCAGGGAGCTAAGCGGGAGAGACAAGATGAAGAGCACACCTCTAGCTCCTATTCGAAAATTTTTGATGGATGCATGGAGTTTCCCATTATTTCTTTGCATTAAAAATCCGAGAAGATAAGTTTATACATTTTTTAATCTCATTTTACATATTGCATATGGGTTTACTTGTTATAATGTTGCTCATATGAACTATTTTTTTTATTACATGTGAACAAACCCACTAATGTGTAGTTTCATTGTAAGATATTTTGAAAGGCATGAGAGAAACTATGGAACGAAGTTCCATGGGACAAAATTCAAAGGTAGGATAGACTCTTCACCAAGATCATGGAAAGAACAGGGTTAAAGAGTTAGTTATTTTCTTCTCTCACATTTTATATATGAATGAGTCGATACTTTATGCATAAATCTCTTTTGCATGAAGATTGGCTTTACATGCTAGTACATATAGTTAGGAGGGCATGGTTCTTTTTGAAAGGTTCCTTTGCCAAGGATATTGGAGGCATGCGCATGACATTGATTAACTATGAGTATGGATTTCACCCTTAAAATGAATGCATAAATGCATGATTACAAAGGTGAATCCACACATATGGGCCCACAATTAAGTATCAAAATGCCCAAGAAGGAATCCAATGATGGACAAGATGGGATGGCCGAAGCCTACTTCATCACGATGGGAACACTCAAATAAAGCCAAGGGATGGACAAAGCTTAATTTCCAGGTAAATATTTGCACCTTTTTCTTTTATTTGCAAATTAAAGAACATACAGTACATGTCATAATAGACATGACTCGGAAGTGGATGCATAGATTTAGGTGGCCCAACTTTTCTTGGTCACATCGACAATCAATCATGGAAATAAATTGTACTATGCATCAAGTTCATTGCTTTGAAAAGAAAGATTGGAGGTGCATAAAAATGGTCATGGTTAGGAAGAATGCATTTAATGCATTGTTCAACTTGCATATACAAAGTTGCATGGAAATATTGCACCATCCTTTGGATGAACAAAGTTCTAAATTGGAGCTTTTGCATGCTTTAAAGAGGGGTTCAATATATGAACCTTATGCATGCTACACTTTTTTTTCCCAATAAAGGTGTAAATGTCTTGTCATAAATTAAGGTATGCATTTAGAATAATAAAGGTGTAAATGTCTTGTCATAAATTAAGGTATGCATTTAGAATGTAGTACATGGGTTTGAGGGTTAAGAGGGAGATTTGCTTTGTTCAACTTAAGTATGGTTACAAGTTCCATCATAGGAATAATGGTAGGAGAGCAAAACTTCCATTTACTTCCTATATAGTTGGACTCTTATAAGCCAAGAAATAGTACATTATTAAGCTTAAAGTCTCTCTTATGGAAATATCAAATTCCATAAAAACCCATGCAATGCCTGCTCAGCAAGGCCATAGACTTGAGGTAATAGCACAAAATTTTCTCTTTTAGAACCACGATATAGTGGTGGTAACTTAGAGCATTATCTTCTAAAAGCTCTAAGTAAGAGAAAATATGGTATAACAAAATCTTAGTTTTGGAAGATGGAAGCATTAGTTCAAAAAAGTTCTTTGTTTGGAAGAAGTAAAGAACTATTCGGAGCTTTATACTATTGTTCCAAGCAAATATAATTCATGAAGAGAAGGTAAGACCCAAGGGTTTTAATAAACCGGAAATACCATTTTTCAATGACCTAAGAGTAAAGAGCTAGTTAAATGGTAAATAGTATTACCATCTACTTCAACATAGAGATTTGATTGGAAAATCAGTTATTCTGTCTTAGATTACTCATTATGTCATAAGAGATGATATCTAGTTGAGATATAAACTAGCTCTATCATCAAGGGACATGAAAGGGATCTTGTAGAGTATATCTGAATTAAGGAAAAATTGAAAAGCCAATTTTTGGACACTGGTCTTATCAAGCTACAATTGAGACTTGGTAAGTTGAAACTCCATTTTAGAATAGGCAATACATATGCTCTGCAGTGGAAATAACACTTACAAGTCCAAGAAGTAATAGATGACTTGATTAGAAGAAGGTTTGATCCCAAAACTCAAGCTAAAGTTACCTTTACCAAAGTGGAAGTGTAAGCCAGATGGTATGGGACATCTAGGTTTACACTACCACTGAAGTAAATTCGGTGGTATGGGACATCGAATTTGTGGGTAATCTCAACTTGAACTTTGGGACATTTGTTCTGTAAGCTTGAAGAAGAGAAAGCAAGAAGCTCTGAATAGTTCTTTCTACCAAGGGGAACAATAAAAGATTGAAAATAAACTCTTTCAAATACTTTTGAAAGAGCACTCTCAGGTAGTTTTCGAGGACGAAAACTCTTAAGGAGGGGAGAATGTTCCCAAGAAAAATGTTCCCAACAACTTGTATCTTATGCGTTGAAAAGACCAAATAGGGTATTGCAAGGTAAAAGATATGCAAGAAATAGATAAACTTGAAGTATTTCCTCGTATTCTAGTACTTCATTACATCTTCCAACTAAATGAAGTTCTCAAAGATTGGGAATTCTTAAAGAACCCCAATGCAAGAGAAAACTTGCATACACCATAAGGATTGTATAAATCCTAATTGGGTTAGGAAAAGAAGTTAGATGAGCTATAAAGTATAAACCTAAAGGTAGATTGATGCTTCATGGAGATAACATAACATACGTTATGGATTCTAGTAATATAGACCTAAGGAGTATGGCTTCATGTATGAAGCATAGTAGCTAGATCCCCAAGTAAAACCCATGGGTGAAACATTGAACATGAAGGGATCTATTTGAGAAAGACCTAGTCTTATCTCTTATTTTGGGTAAAGAAGAGAAGAAAGCGAAAGGACCCAAGTAGGGCAAAATTCAAGTCAAACTTTAAAGATGAGTCACACCACATTAAATGGTTAACCAATTATTTAAGTAAGATTAGTAGTGGTGTATCTAAGCACCTTAGTCCTTGCTCTTATAATTTGGTACCACAGTATAATGGGCATTTAAAAGGACAGAAAAGATGAGAAAGTATAAAGACAAAGTTATGTGGATTGGATGAGGATCCCACTGGTATGGGACAGTGGGTACTGAATCCCGTTGAGTACTTTTTCTTGATGGCCAGAAGAAAAAGGGACTCATGATCCAATGGAATACATCAAGAAGACAATGCCTAGGAATAGACAGCTTCTTCAATTATCCTCTCAAAGGGAAGAAGAATTCTTCCAACAAGATATGAACTATCTCTCATAAAGAGTTAGAAATAAGGAGAGGATCAACTTTTTTGAGTTTGAAGGTAAACTCCAAAGAATGAAGCTCTAAAAAGAATGACTTGAAATTCAAGGATCATAAAAATGATCTTAGATCAAGCTTGAAAGAAAGCTTAGAAAGATCATCTTTTTGATACTTGATAAATCAAGTTAACTGAAGAATAGAAAACATCCAATGATGATGTCAACATAGGACATCTTTAATAGATCTAGAATATAAGGGAGAGAAATCTGGAAGGATCAAGAAGACCTTTAAGGTTTGAGATCCAACTAAAGTTCCGTAAGGATTAAGTAGTGAAGAAATGATTGGAATAATCTATTTTTACTTATGACCTTAAAGATAACACAATCTTTTACACTATGAGTTCACAAGATAGTACTTTGGTGCATGCTTGGATAAAACCTTGCATGCTTGAAATATTAATCATTGAAATTCACAAAGTATAGGTAATTCCAAAATGAAGATGTCTGTAAAGGACCATAGACATCTTTATGAAAACGTTGCAATTAATCTAAAACTGTTACATAAACATATTTGTGGAAGGTGTTGCGAATTGAACTCGCAACGTCCCCCTTAGGAATAATGGACTAATCACTTGCCCCAAAAGCCATGATTGAGGATTACTTCCTAGTCTTTTCTCTCAAAGCATGGCTCAACCATATTTTACTAGGACTATGTGACATCCCTTCCCCCTTAGATTGAGCACTCTCTTCAATGCTCATTCACCTCCTCCATTAGACCTTAATGTCTAAATATACTTTCCTGTCTGCTTTTCCACCATAGCTTTAAAATTTTGGAAGTGAGTGAACACCTCCCTCTTCTCTTTCATGAAATATACCCACACTTTTCATCAATGAAAGTAACATAAAACCTACAACCACCCATAGATTTGGTCTTTGCCGAATCCCAAACATCTCTATGTACTATTTCTAGCACATTCTCACAACATGCTTGTCATGCAGAAATGATGCTCTTGAATGTTTACCAAATTGACATATTACACATACCTTTTGCATTTCTGCAACTTTGAAATTTGGTTGTCCATTGATAATCTCCTTTGAGTGCATCAATTTTAGCCTTTGCAGATTTGCATGTCCAATTTTTTTGTGTCGGATCTCTATATTAGCAATAACTCTTGCACCTTTTGCAAACATGGCAACATTCATTTCTAGAATTTTCACATTTAAGGTGAACATTCTACCCACTTTGTTTCCTTTGGCAATCAATCCTCCATCCTACTTGTACTCTTCTACATATAGCCCATCAGCATTAAACCTGAATTGTAATCCCTGGTCAACCATTTGTCCAATAGAAACCAGATTCTTTGTTATATTTAGAACATGCAGCACATCGGCAAGATGTTTTACCTTTCCATCCCCCATAGATAGTGCTATGTTTCCTGTATGCTCAATAGGGTGTGATGTGTCATCACCTGTTTCAACATATCCAAGAAGTGACAATTTCTGCAAAGTACTAAACCATTCAGCATGACTCATCTTGTGACTTGAAGCACCTGAATCAACATACCAGACATTATCATTCCATTTTGAAACACCACCAAACATCGTATTCATCACGTGATGTTGAACCATGAACAACTTCTCAGAATCATCTGCGCTTGTGGATGCATAATTGTTTTGTTGCCTTTTGTTATTTTGATTCTTCAAGGTGCAATCATGTTCAAAGTGTCCAAGTTTACCACAATTCTGGCATTGTTTATTTTCATTACCTAAATCATTTCTTTGGAAGTTTTTGTGGCCTCTTTGGCTCCCCCTGCCTCGAAACTATCATCTTCTTCATGCATGATTCTATTGTTGACTTTGGTCTTGGTTATTGTTTCCTCTTCCACTTCCAAAAATTCTACCTTTGCCTCTTCCTCTACCAGAGTAGAATAGCTGCTCAGAACTAGATTTTCCTTGGGAGTTTGAATCCTCATCAAGATTATTTTCTTCAATAATTAGCATAGATACCAGATCAACAAAATTCAAAATATTTTCCCTAGTCTCTATAGAAGTTCTGAACTACTTACATGTAGCTCCTAAACCATGAAGGCACACTTCCACCTTATCATCATCATCTACATTCACGCCAATAGATGCAAGTGATTGACATATGCTTTTGATTTTCCGGGTTTAGTCACTTACCGACATGCTCTTCTTTTCCAATGTATGCAGCTCGTTCTTGAGTTGCAATTTTCGTGCCTTTGTATTGATCTCATACAATGTGACCAAACTATTCCAAGACTCTTTGGAAATCTTGGCATCCTCGATGTGCCCAATGATGCAATCATGAATGTTAACAAATTGCCAATACATTACCTTTCATGCTCCTTGATTCCATTCCTCATGCTCTTAACTGTTCTGTAGTCTGATTCCTCTCTGGTAACTGTCGAGCATTTTCATTCTCTCCTTCGATGTACTTCCAATAGCCTTTTCCCATCAAGAAATTTGTCATTCTGAATCTCCAAGCATGGAAGCTGTTCTTGTCCAGCTTATCGCTCATAAGTATACTCATTCCATATGTTTTTGCCATTTCTGCAACAATTCACAACACTGCAAAACACTACAAGAAGCACTTCGCTTGAACACTATCGCAGTATGAGGTGACAGTTCGATCCTAGAAAAACATAGTTTTCGTGTATCAACAGTACACAGAATCTCTTGAAATTCTGGATCTAGAATATATGAGTGTTGGCAAATAGGATGCAAGTTACAATTTTGCAAACTGACCTGGTTTTCCTATGGGCCCCTCCTTGCAAGCTCAAAATGGAGGTCGAGATGGCTCTGAAACTTTGATTTGAAAAAATACGTGACCCTAAAGGGTTAACTCTTGAAAATATTTTGAGGTCTTCTACCTTCATGCCAATTTTTGTAGCAATGAGAGGTCATTTGTGAATTGCACTTTCTCCATGCCTTCTCGCGTACTCTTGACCGTCCGCCTTCTCCACAAGCTCTCTACAACCACACTGGCTCTGATACCATGTCACAAGGAAGGAGATAAGAAGAGAGCTCACACACACTCTCATAATCAAAGATAAGCACACAGAGGCAAGGAAGAATGATCTTCTTCTTCTTCTTCTTCTTCTTCTATTACACAAAAAGGAATGTACAAGAATGACCTGAAAAACAAGAATACAACCAGTGCAATATATAAAGACCAGTTCATAAGGAAAAACCTAATGTCTGGGAGTGAGTGAGTTGGCAAGAAACAAATGTGCCATCACTCTGGGTAGATAAATCCAATAAATCTCAATGAAGTGTCCCTGACATATACCGACATGACCAATATACATGTCAGAGAAATGAAAAAGTGATACGTGTCATCCTGCTTACTTTTTGCCTCACTCTCTTTGATGTGCAAGTCTTCTTATAACAAAGTTGATAACCACCCAAAGAAGTGTGCAATCCACCAAAAAAAAAACATTGATTCTCCACAAAACTTTCCCAAAAGCATGCGTTTGTAGTAGTCAAGTGCTTTCTTTAGCGGTACCTATCCAAAAAAAAGAAGAAAACAAACAAAAATACATATTTGAAGTTGGATGATTATGCATGACAACATGTCAGCTTTAAAGTCATGCATTCAAATAGAAATATAGAATCCCTCTTTTTTTTAGTTACATAAAGGAGCGACACTTTTCCTAGCCTTGTAACTCAGAGACACTGAGGAATCAACTTAAACTTGTAAGAGACACTTTTATTCAATTTTTCGATGTGCACAAGAGTGTTAGAGATGACCTAGGTCCAAATCCACCTCCAAGTATCATGTTTGAGCTCTACAAGTTTAGAAATTCTAGAGAGAGCATAAATTCAATTCATTTTCTTAGAGTGAACTAAATGAAGAGCCCTGAACTAAGTAATTTAAACATGATTCATAAAAAGTTTGGAGAGACACTTTTATTCTCTTATGCGTGCTCTAGCCATCTCTCATACATATTTTTTCTTAATTCTTTCATCTTCACATGCAATTTTTGACCAGAAAACAGGATGCAAATAAGGTCTAAAGAGAGAATATAAAACTTGTCCTCCCAAAATTTTGCCTACATGCAGAAAATGACCTAGTTGTTCATTCTAAACATTATCCTCACAATGTAATTTAAAGTTCAAAATGAATTATTTCACTATAGAAAGGTCTATTACATATGAGAGGTATAGGAATATATGATCAAAGAAATCATTTACTCTCATGAGGAACTATAGAAAGAAAGGGATCATTGAGGATATGAAGAGAAAGAATAGAAGCAAGAAACGAAGCAAAAAAGAGAGGATGAAGGAAAAGAAAATAATGCATAGGAAGAGATAAATATGGGCACATTCCATTGAAAAGATACTATTTATTTGTCTTTTAGATCAGTTATGCATGAAACATTGATTTGAAGATGATATATCAACCCAAGGATTGAGACTCATGGACATAAGTAATTTGCAAGTGCATGAGAGAGAGGGCATCCAATGGAGAGGGATAAGGAGACACACACACACACTCAGAATGAGAGATAGATAGATAGAGAGAGAGAGAGAGAGGAAGAGAGATAAAGCAACAGAGACACAAAGAGAGGGTGACTTAGGCAGAAATATCTTTATAGAGAGAAACTAGGAGAACAAGTGACAGAGAAAGAATGAACAAACGAGACATAAAGAGAGATGGCTGGTGAAGGCACCTATACAAAGATCACAGTAGAGGATGAGAGCAATACTGAGAGAGAGAGAGAGAGATTGGTTCAAACTTTGGAAATATAGATCTCTTCAAAGCAAAGCTCATAAGAATTATGGTGTGCTCCCATTATGATAGTTACCCATGTGGCTAGCATGTAATCATACATACCAAATACCTGTTCATGAAATTTTTCATTGGTATAACAGAAATATATAAGGTAACCTATTTGATCTTTGTTGATATGGATGTGCAACTCATTTGGCCATAGTTGAAGTGCTAGCTTCACTCTTTTTCATTACAAAGTTTGAGTGAACTTGAAGTAACTTTGTGCTTTACAAGAGTAAGTGTCAAGTGTTTAAAAACACTTTAAAAGACACTTGTGTGCTTAGAAATTATGTGAAAATAATTGCAAATTTTGGAATCAAAGTGAAATGCTTGGCACCAAATTCTTGGGGAGGGGGGTGGGTTGGGGGGGGGGGGGGGGGGGGGGGGGGGGCTTAGATTAGCCCTTCACTTGCAGAAAACTAGAGTCAAGTCGATGCAAGAGGAGAGGGCTTAGATTAGCACGTTGCATACAGATTGAATAAGCTTAGGGACTTTGAGAAACTATGTGGGTGGGCTTAGACTAGCCTCCAATCCACAAATGCACACACACAATGTCCTTTTTTATCAGATGCTTGATGGTACAAGATGAGCACTTAATGCCAAAGGTTGTGCCAAATTAGATACGATGGGAGTTGTTACCATATGAAGAAACCATCCCTTGGAATAAAATAGTGTTGGTGAGTGATCACAAGATAATGATATTTCTGAAGAAAAGAGGTAGATTAAGGTGTCTCCATAACTTTTCTAGCATGTAACTTCATTCACATTACATGAATAGGGAGTTCGTATGATATCATTCATCATGTCATTGAGCAAGTAAAGTACATGCTATGTAGTGCTTAGCGAACAAAATCAGGCTTTTCAATGTCCATACTGAATGGGCAATGACCACGTGATTGTATACAATGAATTACACCATATGAGAATGACACATCATGACACACAGAAGGATGGTGACATCATTAGTGATGTCTAATAATCAGGCAACTCCTTTACATACAGTGCATAAGTGGTCGAATCTCTTTTTTTTTAACGAGTGTTTTAACTCTTACTTTTGCCAAAATTAACAATGCACTGACCAAAATAGAAACATCGACTCTAATTGGATCTCTTTCTCTTTGTTCTTGGGCTTGAAATGGCGGGGCCAACTAGTTCTGCACGCTGGAATCAACAGTCCAGTAGGAGATGGTGTTCATGAGCAATGTCAATAGCCTCCTGAAGCTGTTGCGTGCAATGCCAAAAACTAATCACTCAATTTTTCACTTAATCAGGATGTGATTGGAGTGATGCACTCTACTGACTGTCTATTGAAGGGTGGAGATCGTTGGGAACAAGCATGTACTCACTTGTCTGGTAGTTAAGGTAGATGAAAGTTGCTCTCTCTCTATCTCTCTCCCCATCTCTTTCTTAGTCTCACTCTTTGACTCATAGAGGAAGTGGTGCAGGTGCGAGAAAGATGATAAGATGTTCGTTGCCAACAGTTGATGATGTAGTTCCTCCAAATGCTTGTTTTTTATTGTATCTACCTCAGCCCAATCATCCAATCTGTAGCAAAGAACTGATTCTCTCTCTCTCTCTATCTCAGAGAGGAATAGTGATAGTCAATCTATCTCCACCAGTAGACATCCGACTCCAAGTACTCGAGTGAGTAGTCCTTCGCTAATTGGTGCTCTCCGAATGCAGCAACAACTGCAGAGGAGTCCAATGTCAGTTGTAGAGCAAAGAGATAAGGTGTAATCTCTTGCACTGTGTACTATCGGAGCTAGAGTGTTGCTTTGTCACAAAGAACAAGGTCCAATCTGATGCTGAGGGCTCATTTACAACCCTCTCTCTTTTGGCTGAAGACAGAGGAGCTGCATGGTGTGTTTTGTGATTTCTGATGCCTTATAACTAAGCACATAAAACCTTTAGGGTGACCGAGTGCTCAAAGGCTGCTATAGAAGATGCGCACCTCAGACACATTGCTCCAACCCGATGACTAAAGATGATTGTCTTGCCTTAGAAAGATTGCGAATGCTCCTCAAGAGCTCAACAGCTTCATCCCGAGACCGGATGGAATGGTAACACCAACTTCCACACATAGAACTTGTTGTTCCTTGTGATTTGAATGAAGTTCTTCTTGCTGTAGGATCTTGATAGGTCGTTTTGTCCTATTGTAGAAGCCGAGAGGTCTGAAATTGTTTGCTCTCTGTTATGACAGAGAATGTTTCCTCCACGAGTGTTCTATTACTCACTCTCTCTGTGTTGCAGATTGTTGAGGGAAGACAAGACAGAGGCAATTACTATGGAAGAGGGCATAGACTCCATTGAAAGTGAGCTTAAAAAATCGAACACCTATCCACGCACGGAACTGTATTGTATGGTCTCCTATTGCCTCCCTATTTTCTTTTCAGACCACCTTATTATGGAGCTGAATCACGAAGGAGTTCACCTTCTAAGTGACAATGTGGTGTAGTCTATCAGCAACAGAGGAGGGTTGCAGCTACACAACTGAGGAGGGTTGCAGCTATGGCATCCACAGCAGCATCACCTTACTCTTGCTACAACAACTACAATTCTAAACACTTTAAGGACTTGAGATCCTTCAATTACTTCACACAATGACAATCAAAGTGTTTATAAACACTTCCAAAAAACTTGATATGCATGTTATTTTCTCAACAAAGTGCCATGTTGTATGACAAGGCAATATAGAGTCTACACACAAGAGGGGGAGGGAATGGGGGTAAACAGTGTACAAACTGGGTGGGAGGGTGGGCAAATGGGCAAAATGAGTCCCAAAAGTTGATGGAAAAAGGCTTCTCTCAATAAGGAGAAGGCACACCACCAAAGAAAGGCACCAACACCACCAAAACAATCACCAAATGCACCACCAAGACCTCCACCTAGTGCTCTGATACCATGTAGAGAGTACACATGCGGAAGCAAAATGAAAAGAAGAGCGTACTCACAAAACAAAGAGTGTGTGAGACTCAAAATGAGTAGACCATGAAATGAGTAAACTCATGTGGATTAGAAATGAGCTTGCCAAGAGCATGGTGTAAGCTCCTCAAGCTTCTAACCAAGTACAAATGGGGGGAGAGGCCCTCCTAGTCGAGTTCACATTTTCTACGCAACCTATGTGCACCCCTAAGCACATAATGTCCCGATGACAAGTGTGAACCCGATGTGAAATGGAAAGGGGTTTAGGAGTTTAGTTTTGATTTTTTTTTGAGATGATTTGAGTTTTCCATTAGAGTGACAGACTTGAGGATGAGAGTTTGAGTGCTTTAGTGTCAAGTTTGACCAAGGCTTTGATTATGACCAAGATTTGAACATGATGGAGACCTCTTGTTTATATGAATGAGATTGTGAAGGGAAAAAATGACCATGGATTCAACCTTGTGTCCATTAACCAATCCCATCAATCTAGAATGGATCTAGACTATACAAGAGTCGAAGATTAGATGGTAAGAAAGAAGTTGAGTGAGGAGTTGTGTGAAAAATCCATTTCCATTTCTAGAGACAAAGAGATATATCATGGTGAGATTAGTGAAGATGATGAGAAGTTACAAAGTGAGTTTAATGACCTGGTTTTGGTGTGCATGCACTAGGTTAGCAGACATGTTGCAAAAAAGAAAGATAGTGTGTCGAATAATGAGCAAGAGGATGTTTGGGTAGAAAATTTCAGTGAGCCATATGATAATTCAATCATAAGTGATGTTGAGAACTTAAGTAAATTGCATTTTGAAGTAGTTAGTGGAGCAGGTGTCAAGGCTTTCCGCAATAAGGAAGATGGGGCATTGGTCACTAACACTTCTTGAGTTCGAAGTATTCCTACCGATTATCCTCTGGAAGTAGGAGGGGTGAGAAAAATGAGATTGATTTATAGGAGAATGAAAATCATGATGAATTTTCTCCCAAGCATAATCTTTTCTATGAGGAAGAACTGAACATATATGAACAAGTGTCGAATCTAGATATCTATGGTGAATGCTTGAGTTTGATTGATTGTGGAGAGCTCTTTTCAATGGGTATGTATGACAATTTTATAACTCAAGATAAATTTATTGAGTTGATGTAGTTTGGATTTGCATGATTTTAAGTGTGTAGAGTTAGATGAATTGAATGAATCTCCTTCACATGATCAGTGTATTATGGAACTAACCCATTGAAATAAATGCACTTAGTTTTCAAATGAATTATTTTTTTTTCAAATAATCTTATTGAATATGATGCTATCAATACCTCTTATGATTTCATGAGTGTAGGTGTAGATCTAGAGCCAATTGAAGATCTTGAGTTTGATTGGATCATATGAAAGGCGAATACTTTTGAGTTGCTTGTTCATGTTTTATTGCAAATAGACTTTTGAGAAATTCTTTCATGGATTGCATACGTTTATAGTGTCCTTTTATTTAATGTTTCTCATCATTTTTTTAGATTTTCATGAGCATAGGACTTGATCGAATGGTGAATGGAGAAGGTAACTAAATCGTGGAGATGAGAAAACCTTCTTCATTAGCTATCTTGAGTAAAACTTGATATCTTTTTGCACCATTTTGAGTTGCATTTCATAGAAAATATGCATAAATTAAGTTTAATAGAGCACATGTTTTTAGTTCCCATAGGTGCACTCTCATTTGCACAACAAATGTATATGTAAATATCAAGAAAAATAATAATTCTAGCCATGAGTGAAAATGAGAAGAGTTGTGAGTGTGGATGAGAGTGCTTGCATTTGGGAACAGATTTACGAATTGAGAGCTTCTTTTAATAGAAATTTTGAGAATTATTTCCTTATTTGCACCATGATTGTAAATGCTTGCATCTAAAGTATACATGCTTGAAAATGTATGTGCACGGAGTTTTGAAGCCCATAGTTGCATGTCCAATTGCAAGTTAAAGGAATTGTCAATAGATGAAAAAGTTTGAGTTTTAGAATGAGTGAGAAGCCTCTTCATCAAGTGCCACACACCCCTTTTTGTTTGCACCATGTGTTTATGATGCACTTAGAGTACACATGAATAGGGCCCACTACATGGCCATGCATTTGCATGTGCTTGATGACCCATGCACTTGATTTTTTTCACTATAATTGTACCTTTATATGAGTTGCAAAGAAAAAGATTAGTGGTGGTGTGTTTAGAGGCCACAAAAGTTTGGAGGGGGTGGATGTCATAGATATTTCCACTCAAGGATTTCAATTTCATTGAATGAGTTAGATTCTAGTACAAGGACTTGAGGATGGGAACATGGCCAACACCTAAAGAGGGTGATATTGTTGTGATGGGATGGAAAGGCAGAACTAGTGTTTGAGGAATTTGATGTCTGCAATGTAACATCATCTAATGCACTTATTAGAGGTTAATATGAGCATGGATTTGGTGAAGCTGCATTTCAATGTTATGAATTGATGAGCTTTGATTCCATATAACCTAATGAAGTCACCTTTACCATCATTCTAAACTTGTAATTCTCACCATAGGGCCCAATGATAAAGATCGAGGAATAGATCCCAAAATCATGAGAAAGGACTCTTTGAAACCTAAGGAAAAACTTGGAAGGTGCAAATGAGAGGATTCACATGTCTTTTCTTGCAACCTTTCAGGAGATAGATGGGAGAATTTATGAAAAAATACAATGGGAGGACAAAACGTGAATTTTGGGGAGAGATGCTTGCTATTTTCTACCATCCACGTGGGAGTCTAAGGGGAAAATGAAAATTTCTTCTTTGTGATCGCAAAAAAGAAGCAGACAACAGTGAAAGTGTACGGGTGGGGCCGAAGGATTGAACTCTTTTTGGTGGCTCCACATGCTCGGGACTTGCGATCCATAAGTGGAAATTGAAGCCATGGGACAACAAAAGAATTTTCCATACCAATGAAATGGTGATTTGTATAAATGATGTCACACAGACTCTCACTGATGATTGCAACATTTTTTGCCTCCCTATTCTCCCATAGCAAATTCATAGAATTTTCGTGCTTTGGTGGATGATCATGATCTATTGGTATCGTGAATACATTGTGAAGATCATACGCAAGGAGGGAGCTAAGATGGTCGCATTCAAGATGCCGATAAAAAGCTTGCTGTTCAATTATGGTTGAAATTTGTTTTTCAGTAGAAGCCCCAACGACCTTGAAAACTTGAAGAAACCAAAAGCTCAGTTGGCATAGAAGAACGTCCCAAATTTGAACTCATTTTGCTTGATAGAGAACCTCGAGTTTTTCTAGGATTGGATTGGTCTTGATGCATCAGGATTGATGCTTGGATTACTCTGAATTGAGAGATTTTTATGAACTTTCTTGTCTTTAAGAATTGTTTCTTTGATAAATACACACTAAATTACCCATGCGTTCTTTGAATAACTGTTCGAATAAGCTTACGACATGTTCTATCTTGAGGATTTTCTTGGTCTATGTCATTAGCTTTCGAACGTACGGTCTATGCTCAATACCAGGCTTTAGTATTTTGAGATGAATTCTTTATATATATTAGTGTATCATCATCAAGTCTTATTTCATAATGAATTCTAACAATTGTGCGTTGACTTGAGTAAAAGCTATTATACGATCTTTAGGAGAGCTTTGATGATTCAATAATGACCTCTTCTCAAACAAGGAAAAATAGATGTCATATATTTTTTATGTAATCATAGCATGCAAGTATTCTACCATCTTTGGACAAAGCTTGGTGTTAGTATATGATCAATGTCTACCCCTCATGATTGTATGCACATTTTGTAAGGCCCCCTTTATGAGGAGAAGCCAAGCATGCATTACCCAATTGATGGGAATCCCAACTTGAATGTTGGATGAAGGTCATATTGGACCATGTAAGATATTATAAGGAAAGGGAGTTACCAGGGTCCCCAATTGTGGGGTCCGGGGCAGCGGTGAGCAGCCCCGGCTGGGGGGTCCAAGGGGGCCAGCGGGCCCCCTGGCTGGGGGGTCCCAGGGGGCCAGCGGGCCCCTTGGTGGGGGTCCGGGGGCAGCACCCCCGGCGCGACGGTAAAGGGAATATTCCATGGAATATTCCCTGTCGGAGTCAGAAATCATTTATATTTGTTAGGTCGGTTCAACCAGTCTAAGCCGTGTATGGCAATTACGCGGGTGGTGGCCGCCCACGCTCTACCGCCCATGTATAGCCGTCCATGGCAGGCCACCCATGATCCTATATATACATGACTTCTGCACTACCTAAGATACTGAGTTGACCCAGCATACCTCTACCTTGTATCTCCCTATCTAGAGTTGTCTAGATCACCATTTAAGCTCTACCTTGAGAGCGCACGGGTGGACAACGCCATCATCTTTGTACTTGCTGCTAGTAGAAAATTGTTGAGATTCTCCTATATCTGTTATCTTCTCTGCTATTGCTCCTGTGTTATATTGTGTAACTATTGTCTTACAGTTATCTCTTGTTCATGGCAAGAAGACTTGGTCATTAGCAGCTTGATGGTGAGGATTGGCCATCTACATGTTGTAGTTGAAGATTATCTTCTACAAGAGGATGTCGGGCTACGTCAAAGACATTGGATGGTGGTTAACATAAGATTCACATCTTATGTTAAGTACATATTCTCTTTATGCACACAAGTACTACTTGAAGTTTATGGAGGCAGTAGCATTCATATCAGGAGGAGTCATATTCGGCATAGGTACAAGAGAATCAGTACATATATGCTTTATGCATATTTGGATGAGGTGTTTGAGAAGCTGTTTTCACATGAGTTTGAGGATTTCCGGCAACAAACTTGTTAGCATTCCTTGCTACTTTCTAAGTATGTGATCTTTTCACACATGTATCTGACTTAGGTTCTTCCATAGCCTAAGCTTAGATGAGGGTTTGTTGATTATCAGTTTCACACTGATCCTTCCTCTTTAGTCACTCATATTCACTCTTCTATAACCTATTAGGTCACACATCTATTCAGATTTCTGCCCATACATCTGAATATGTTTGTTACATTTGTACATTCACTCATTCATCTATTTCTCATCACATAGAGTGGTTGAGAGTTTTGCTCCCACATTGTACATTGAACATTGGTATATATGATACTATGAGTAAGCGATGGCTTACGTAACACCTTACACATGTCGTCTATTCTTTCTCTATCTTTGTCTCATCATTTTTATGATTAAGTTGTGGTATGTTCATGTTTTGTCAATATGGAAGATTGCTAACTTAATGTTGTATATGCTGGACCTATGGAACCACGGACCTGTGACATGAGCCAAGAGCCAAGGGCCTACCTCATTTCCAACATTTGGTATCAGAGCTCTAAGGTTTTGGTTTCAAAGCTTTAGGACTTTGGCATCAATGCATTAAGGCTCATTCATAATTCTAGGTTTTTCAGAATTCCAGATTTACAACATATGATTTGAAATCATCTTCTAATATTTGACATTTGACATACACACTTAATCTACATGAGTAGAGATTTGAGAATTAAACAATTCAGTTACATGTGTATTCATCAGTGTGGAGTATGAAGTTGATGATCTATTAGGAGCCGAATATTTTTGGAAGAGTATGCAAATACTTTACAAAAGTATTATTTGAAGACCCTGACTTGATGAAGAGAAGACTACTTCAAATTGAAGGAAGAACAATGGTTTAGAGAAGATGAAGGAATCAGATCAACATCAAATCACAGGTATCAATTTTTACTATCAGATTATCATTTGCAGGTCATGTCTTAGAAGAGAAGTTATGAAGAGATTTGAAGAAATTCAAGGAATGCTTTTATACACTTTCATCATTTCAAAGTTAAAGGCTACATCAAAACAGGTATCTAGAGGTTTTTCTAGAGAGTTTTGAGAAATCTCTTTCATGGCAAGAAAGTTCATTTAAGAAGACAAATTTGAAGATGGGATGAGTTTTGTTTTCAGCCAATTTTCTGTTGTAAGTTGGTTGGATATCAAGGTACAAATGTGATCTAGAGGTATAACTCTAGAAGGGTAATTCATCATTCAGACAACGATTGGTGAATTTAGTCATTTCAGACATTTGAAGAAGAATTTTGATTCAGAGATATGAGGAGATGGTAAAACATGTTTCTATATTCACTTCCATTTATATACCATGTTTGTTTTGTCTCTTACTCTTAGCGCTAGCGGAAGAGAGAATTTCATTTGAAGAAGTCAAGAGTGCTTACTACTTCAAGATGAAGAGAACAAAAGGTATGGAAGAGAAGATTGAAGATGTTGACATCATCAGGTGGAAGAAAGATGCAGAAAAAGAAAGTCCATCATTTCCAAAAGAAAAGTAAGGCTTCCTTTTCTCATATATTTTCCATATACTTTTCCTATTTTATCCTCTACATCCAAAGACAAGTCTACGAGAACATCTTGTTTAAAGAAGAAGTAGTTTCTTGTTTTGCATTACACTTGGTCATGATTTAGTAGATTTGAAAAAGAATTGCATTGAGAGAAAGAAAAGCAGCAGATATATGTTTTGACTCATATGTATATGAGTTAGGTTTTAGTTGAAGCTTTTAAAGCAGGCAGCTTATAAGTTCCCTCAAAGAATTCTTGGAGTGTCAATACAGAGCTACTTGGTATATGACAAGTTGTAGAGAAGTATATTTCTTCTTTATCTAACTCTTAAGATAAAAGAGTTTTTTGTAGCAGATGTTGAAGACTTGGGTTGAGGTTTTATGTTTGGAAAAGGTTACCTCATATTTAGTATTTTCAGAAACTTCAGAAAATTCAAAATCTTGTTGATGTACAAGTCAATGGAGAATCTACTTTTAGTGATTGTCTTGATTATTGAATACATGTTTGTATTCAAAAAGATGTTCCATCAGATTCTATTACTTGATTGAGAAGTGGAGTTAGGCAAAAGAAAGTCAAGCAGGTACTATCACATTTCGCCCGAGTAAAATATGAAAGTTATGAAGTATCAACTTGCAACTTTTGGAGTTCTCAAGGTGAGACGTTCGTCCACTTATATTTCAAGTAGGATGTACAGATTCTTGGGAAGGATTTGTTTGAAGAAAAGTTTTACAACTTTTTGAGAAGCATGGACACTTAGAGACATTCAGGTAATAAATCAAACATTCAGTCATGAAGGTTTGATGAGAACAGATTCTACACAGGAGAGATCATTGATCTTGAATGATCATGAAAGATCTTGAGTATTTATGAGTCAGTTGTCTATCCTTTGTTTGTGAAGATTCTTAACATTGGAAGAAGTAAGTCAAAGATTCAGATTCTATCAGATTTGTGTTACAGAGAGATAGAAGAAAATACTTGTTATGTTGTAGAAGGTTATGAATCCTAAAATGCTTTCAGCAAGGTTTTATCAGCTAACCTTATTCTACAATATGGGAAGTTGAAGACTTACAAGTGAAAGTTATTAGCAACTGCAGTGCTAATAAAAAAGGGTTCAGAGATTTTGTTTCAGATACAGGTATTGATCACTAAAGATCATATTTATGAAGAAGGACGTCCAAGATTTCATAAAGTCTGATATAATTTGAAGAATACTGGATACTAATGTTAATTCATCCAGGGGGTGATGAAACATGAAGACTTATTTTCAGCCATATGTGAAAGAATGCAGATTCATACTTACCGGTATTCCTATATCAGGTATTCCTATATTTCCTTTGTCAGGTTCTCTTTATGTTCCAACTTTGAAAGAAGAAGGAAGAAGAAGAATGTTTGGAGAAAGTTCCTGTTAGGATGCTCCTGTTCAGGAGAAGGTTCCAGAGTTCTATTGAAGAGAAACTTGATATTTCAGAAGTGCGCACATATATGTTTATACCAAGTTCTGAAGGAAAGAGGTATGAAGGATTTAAAGGATGAAGACATGATGACATCATAGATTTTTACTCATATTTCAGTTGATTTCAGTTGATTTCAATTGAGTTGAGTTGATTTGACTTGAGTACAATCAGAGATGAACCAGCAGTGTTCATAATACACTAAGTTGTGAGTTGTCAGTCACAGGTTCCAGGATTCAGTTCCTGATTTTGTTAAGTGTATTTACATGATGTAGCAGAAGTATGTTGAGAAACCTTTTTGGAAGGTAAATGCAAATATATGGATCGCAGTTATGTTTTCAGGTTTTTGAAAACATGAGATAGCAGGTTCAAAGACACTTCATGCTATATTTGTTGTCAAGCAGTGATTGCTTGATGTGTACACTATTGGATATCTACTTTGCATATTTTCTCAAGTATTATGGTTCATATTCAGCAAGTTCAAGTTTTCTTGAAGGAAATTCAAATTCAGTTTTGAAGAAGACTTTTTTGAAGGTCAGTTCAGGAGTATAAGTTTGCAGCTTGTGACAGGTTGCAGATCCAGTCCAGGTTGTACCAATATGACATTGCACGGGGGATTGTTGGAAAACAATGTCTCATTGGTTGGAAAGTGGTCAAAGCTTGTCAATCTTGCTCAGAGAATATAGCAAGTATAGAATCTTTAAAGACTTCCTCTACAAGCAAATGACGACGGGCGCATGGCTATGCCGTTTGACTCCCATATTTCCAACCTGGGCTCGAATCCTCTAAGCGGCAGCGCGTTCCCAATTCTTTTTAAATCTTGAAAGCTTTTCTCACTAAAGCTACACGATGCGTTTCAGATCAGTGAAGCCCGATTTCTGGATCCGTTTTTTTCGCGATTACAATCAATAGCGATCGTGGAGATTTATGCTGTTTTAAGTGCTTTTGGTATAGCTTTTCATGGACAAAGAAAACTATATAAACACAAGCTTGGGCTCATTGTATTCATCCCTCACCTAGTATTCAACACAAGCTTGGATCTTGGACCTCAATAGAGGTGGTGTTCCTTCTAGCACATGGGGCAGTCATGGTGCTAACTTGAAGCATGTTGAGGAGCAGCTATGGAGTTCTTCTTAATGATTCTTCTTGGAGAAGATGAAGGGTGTGCTCACACTCTAGCATATGGAGAGGAGGTTATCTCTTGTTCATGGCAAGAAGACTTGGTGTATGCTAATGAACATATGATACAAGGGAAGTGTAGTGGACTACTCATACATATGATGAGTTAAGATATGCTCAATGATATAGCTCAGTAGCTCTCAGAATGACTCTCATTCTAACCCACATCTAAAGGCTTCTCTATTTATACTCATCTAGTGAGTTTGAATTTTGCGTTTCCCACACCTAAAAGTGTTCCTACATTTTAGGTACATGATTGATTTGATTCCTTCACAATTAATTATGCTGACAAGCCTGTGTCTTGAATCTTTAGACAAGCATTTAGGCTTGTTAAATGTACCAATAGCTCGCCCTTAAGCGTAAGATGCTTGAGTCTTCAGTCCTTCATGATCTCTTCCACATCAATACTTTATTCGAATCTATTCAATTTTCTTCCATCCAATGCAATTGGCATCATATCTGCATGTTGTTTATGTGTGGATACATATGAGAGTTGTATCTCCTTACTCATGATCTTTGCTCTAACATAATGGTAGTGAAACTCTATATGTTTGGTCTTGGCATGAAAGATAGGTTTAGCAACAACATGTAATGAACTAATGTTGTCTCCAAATATGTGTGAAGTAGAAGTATTCAACCCTAAATCTAAATATAAGGTCTTTATCCGCATAGGTTCTTGAGTAGCATTTGCAAGTCCTCTATATTCAACTTCATCTGATGAGAGGACAACTGTAGGTTGGTTCTTCGAAGACCATGAGATCAATTTGGTACCAAAAAAAATGAGATAGCCTGATGTGCTTCTCCTATCATCTTTGGAGCTTGCCCAATCTACATTAGAGAATAATTTGACACTTATATCAGATGTATAAGGGTGATCTAAGTTAACTATACAAAAATGACAAGCATGTGTTAACATGTAGTTCCTCAAGCAAGATGAAGAAGAAGAAAGTATATTTTCAAATTTTCTTTCAATGGATAAAGACATGCATGCTTGGAAAATTGATCACTGAAATTCACAAAGTATAGTTAATTGTATAGTTAATTGCAGTTTCTATGCAACTCTTACAAAAATGTCTTTGCAAAAGGAGGGATGCTGCATTTTACCCAAATATAGCCTTGAAAAACATGTTTAGAAGGTGCTTAAAGTTTTAGAGTGAAAACACTATTTTAGATTTGTAAGGGAAGAAAACAATCAAGATTTAGATAGCCAAAGCATGCATGCCAAAGCTATGCACATGAGGTAGCATGAGAGTCATGAGGAATCACTTGCATATTTTGCATAATCTATGATCTTATACAACCCACGACATAAAATCCCAAAAGTGACGACAACATCACCATTCTAGAGATCATGAACTATACGTTTATCATTGAACTATGCGTTTATCATCAATACATTTGACAATGAAGTCAATCTTGTCTAGTGCTAAAAATGATAACAGTTTTCCTTTTTTATTCCTTGGCACATATAATGTATTTGACAATATGAATAAAATTTTATCATTCATTATCACAATGATCCTCTAATCCATGAGAGCATAAGAGGAGATGTTAACAGCTGTGACAATATTCTCTGTAGAAGCAAGCTCGAGTGAAGTGAAGAAACTGCGGTATGAGGTTATATGTTCGGCAACAACACGATGAAAGAACCAAACAGTCGAATGTTCTACATATATGCACTACAAATGGGGCATAGCTTCAATGACTATTAAATGGACATTCTTCATTCCGAACAAGATTACCAAATTCTAATCGTAAACGCCCATTCTTCATTCTTAACAAGATTGGAAGAATAGTAAATGGCCATTCTTCAGCAAAATTATTAGAGGCGCACAAAACGTGCTAACTTCGAAGGGGTTCTTGGCGGGCTATGGTGAGTTTGTTATTCCCGTGCAATGATTAGCTATGCATTGCAGCCAGCTTTTGCAATTTTCTGTCTTCTTGGTGCCTTCGTTGTCCGGACCATCAAACTCTGTATTGATGTCTTCTTGATATCGACAACGAATTTCACCGTTAGTGGAGGCTTGACAGCTTTTTCGTAGTCTTCGCTTATTCGTAGTCCATCATCGTCGTGCAAGAAGTCATGTATCACTGATCAGGTTCGTGTATCCCATCGCGATAGTCAGGGTCATGTGGTCAAGAGCGCGTATGTTTTGTTGGCTGGAGTAACGAATTATTGAAACTTCCTCTTGTCCAGGTCGGTCCCCTTTGGAGTGCTAGTCTTAGCAAGCTAGTAGTAGTTTGGTGCTTCGAAGCTTCTCCCTTATTCGAGTGGACTGCTTATTTATTTAGTCAAGTACCATTTATGGTTCTGCCTCTAAAAGAAGTGAGGTATTCTAGTCCAACATTTGTTTGGTAGCGTGCCCGTCCGGATGCTTTTGACTCGAACACTTTCTTGGCATTTTTTTGCCGGTTGGAGTAGCGAATTACTGAAGCTTCCGCTTTTCTTGGTCGGGGACTCGAGAGCTAGTCTTAACAACATAGTACTTTGGTGCATGCTTGGATAAAACCTTGCATGCTTGGAATACTCATCATTGTGTATGTAAAGGACCATAGACATCTTTATAAGAAAGAAAGTTGCAATTCATCAAGAACTCTTACATACACATCTTTGTGGAAGGTGTTGCGAATTGAACTCACAACCTCCCCATTAGTAATAATGGACTAATCACTTGCCCCAAAAGCCATGGTTGAGGATTACTTCCTAGTCCTTTCTCTCAAAGCATGGGTCAACCATCTTTTACTAGGACTATGTGACATTCCTTCCCGCTTAGATTGAGCATTGTCTTCAATGTTCATTTGTGGACACTTCTATCTAACTTGGGTCCTTTTCCATGTTTGAGCACCTCCTCTATCCTCAAATTCCATTCCATGGGCCTATTTTGGACCACTCCAACCCACCGTTGGTGCCCAAATGCCAATGGGCCTTCCTTCTTCACCAGTTTCAGAGTCAGGAGCCACCCATGGTCAAGTGCTTCCAAAGTGCCCACAATTGAGGCTTCTTACCTTCATCTTGCCCAAGTTCCTAAACTAGGCTCCGATACCAACATTTGTAATTGAGCTCACAACCTCCTGGTTAGAAGTGTGATGGGATAACCACTTGCCCCAAAAGCCATGGCTGATGATTACCTCCTTATCCTCTCCCTTAAGGTGTGCTTCAACCATGTCCTACTAGGATTATGTGAGAAAAGGAGGAATGTTGCATTTTACCCAAATATAGCCTTCAAAAACATGTTTAGAAGGTGCTTCAAGTTCGCGCAGAGAGGACACCATTTTAGATTTCTAGGCAAAGAAACGAGCAAAGTTTAGATGACCAAAATGTGCATGCAAAATCTATGCACTTGAGATGGCATGAGAGTCATGATCTACATGTGATGAGTCATTTACATGTTTTGCATAATCTATGATCTTATACAACCTAGGACATAAAATGCTGAAAGTGATGATTACATCACCATTCTAGAGATCATGAACTATACTTAAACATCCATAAATTTGACAACCAAGTCAATCTTGGCTAGTGCTAAAAGTGATAACAATTCTTCTTTTTCTGTGGCACATATAAAGCATTTGACAATATGAAAAAAATATTATCATTCATTGTCACAATGATCTTCTAATTCATAAGAAGATAAGAGTAGATCGAATCCAATATCAAAGTACAAAACATTCGAGTCTACTATATATTACTAGATTCTAATTGTAAATAGTCATTATTCTTTTTTTTTAAATAAAGAAAGTTGGGCCTTAGTCTACTCTCCCGGACTTGAATCAAATAAAGGAAAAATACAAAAGAAGGGGACTAGTGCCCACGGGACCCCCCGAATCCCATAGAGCGGGGGAAGATTTTACAGAGTGTAGCTGGGTTTACAAAAAAAAGGTTAAACACCCACAAGTGGGGCCCACATGGGTAAAGTGTGTTCTTCATGGGTAAAGGGTGTTCTTCATCAAAAGGAAAACTTGATAACTCCTAAAAAAAGGGGGGGCAATTTCTTACAATTAGCAATCCTCTTACCAAGGAGGAATAGTGAGTACTCAATCGACTAGAGCTTCTCGAAGCGTCGCGGAGCAACCACGTGCTTCACCCGGCAGAGCCGGCTTCCAATTGAAGTATTTTGATGACTAAATATCATTCTGGTGATCTGCCAAAGTGTTTGTGGTAGGCCTTGCAATGATTACATAGTGTTATTGAGGAGGTTGATAAACCTTGCATCCCCATCATGTGGAGCCCACTTGATTTTAAGCTTATTGTTGACATACTGTAGCTCTTTGTGATGTCTGAAGGGGGGGGGGGGGGGTTTCTTACAGTTAGCAATTCTTCTACCGAGAAGGAAAAGGGACTTCTCGATCGACCACTCCTTGGGGCTATTGCCAAAGTTTTGAGCACATCTTTCTCGCCAAATCTTCCAAAGGAGCTCTCCCCTAATCGCATTCCACAACGTCGCAGAGCAACCGATCGCTTCACCAATGAGGGCTTGCTTCCAATTGACTTGTTCTTGGAGTCCCAAAGAACGACCAAAGACCCTCCATAACCGTAGGGATTTAGGGCAAGCAAAGAATAGGTTACCTATATCCTCTTTGCTATGGCAGCATCACTTGCACCAGGGTGGGACCCCACAGATCTTGTTAGCTTTTGCATTGGTCCATATTCCACGATGTAGGATTTCCCATAGGAGAACCGACTTTTTGTTTTCAATGAGAGGGTGCCAGATAGACATAAATTTCATATCTGATCGGAGTCGCGTCCAGTTGAGACACCATTTCTTGTTGAGACTGATGTGAATGTCATTGCAAGCTTCAATGTATGGAAGCTTGGAGAGGTGATTACCATTATACCATTTAAGGCCCTTTGGGTTCGGAGAGTCCTGTCCCATAAGTAGTCGGATTTTTGATCGGTCCCAAGCATGGCGTCTGCTCAATAAAACATTCCATTCCTCGTATGTGACCGCAGTAGTAGGGTCAAGGTCCTCAAAGTCCACCCATCTGTTCATGTCCTGTTTCTAGAGATGCTTCCATTGTTTGAATCCCTTGTTCCAAAGTCTCTTGGCACTCAAGACATTCCAAGGCTCCACGTTTCTCATGCCTTGGATCGGGAACCAAATAGAGTCATTTTGTCTTATGCCTGCAGCCCACTCCCAATCTAAATAGTCATTATTCTTTCTTAACAAAGATTAGCTAGTAGTAAATGACCATTCTTCTTTTTGAACAAAATTATTAAAGACGCACAAAATGTGCTAATTTCGAAGGGTTCTTGGTGGGCTGTGGTGAGCTTGTTATTGCATTGCAATGATAAGCTATACATTGAAGCCAGCTTTTGCAATTTAGTATCTTCTTGGTGCCTTCGTTCTTCGCACCATCAAATTCTATATTGGTGACACACTTCCAACTCTGTATTGGGTCCTCTTGATGTCGACAATAGATTTCACCATTACTACAGGTTTGACTGCTTGTTCATAGTCTTCGCTTATTCGTGCATATTTCTCTATGGCACTGCTCACGTCTCACATAGCGTGAACGCACCGGAAACTTGCGCTCAAGAACAAATCCTCATGCACTAACTCGCATAGTCCATTCACATGGGGGTGGAGCCCCTCGCTCAATACATTGTCAGTCCATGGGACGTTTGCCTGGAAAATGTGCGGACCCCCCTCCCCTTGGCCTTGCTGCATTTTGATGAAAATCATTACAAGTGGGTTGTCACGAAACAATCTGATTAGACATGCAAGAATTTTAATGTTGAACGACTGCAAGAATTTTAATGTTAAACAACACAACTTCCGCTTTGTGTTGCCTTCACGTAAGTCGGAGGCTCGTGAAGCTACAAAACTGTTCCATAGTACATGTTTTTCTTTAATATTTGCAGGTGAAAGATATGAAGTTTTTGATGTTAGTTATTGTGTGAAACCAGCATATAGACATGATTGCCCCTTAGAGGGAGTTCATAATGAACTTTTGCCAAACTCTAATGTTTTTTATGAATACAACGACGGTACATGTTTTTCTTTAATATTTCCAGGTGAAAGATATGAAGTTTTTGATGTTAGTTATTGTGTGAAACCAGCATATAGACATGATTGCCCCTTAGAGGGAGTTCATAATGAACTTTTGCCAAACTCTAATGTTTTTTATGAATACAACAACGACGGTACATGTTTTTCTTTAATATTTCCAGGTGAAAGATATGAAGTTTTTGATGTTAGTTATTGTGTGAAACCAGCATATAGACATGATTGCCCCTTTAGAGGGAGTTCATAATGAACTTTTGCCAAACTCTAATGTTGTATAATTACATGGGTCTAAGGGGTAGAACCCTTGGGTTTCTAAGTGTGAAACCCTTGGGATTTATGGTTTATTTACCCCTTTTAGATGGGTCTTGAACCTTAGGGCTAATTCTATAAGGTTGAGTACCTTAGGCTTTATTGGAAGCTTCTCTTAGCCACTTGGCTTGTACGTGAAAGATTGGAGAGTCTTCTTTTAGAAGCCATGTGATTTCATGTGATATCCTAAGCTTGGAAACCATGTGATCACCTTAGGGACCCATGTGATGGAAGGTACACATGTCCCCTTGAGAGGGACTTACCCCCTTGGACTTGGAGCTATATATTTTTTATCTTCATCACTTTGCTTGTAAGCTCTTGATGAGATGCGTCGAAATTGCATTACCGTAGCACTTCTTCATCTCTGTCGAAGTACTTCTCGCCGTATACAGTCATTACTTTTGGTTACATAAGCCAAAATTGTATTTGCAGCATTTGCAGAATTTGGGAATCGATCTCTCTACCTATTCGTACCCACGATTGAGTATTGTCCATTACATTAGCGTGCGCATTTGATCATCCTTCCTACACATATTAGAGGTGTGCAACAACGTGCGCAACTAATCTTAGCTGCCCACTTACCCCAGGCTTCTGAGGCAGTGCAATATTGAGGCGACACGCGCAACCCCACGAACTTTGCCAGATTTCCCGTTTTATTGGCCGGCGGCTCTGGATGAGGAAGATGATGTTGCAGCACAGGCTGTCAATTCTCTGTTACCTTCGGTTACAACCTTCCTAGGCTGCCGCAATAGCCTTCTCCATCAAAGCTGTCGACAGAACCTGGTAGTTCTTGTTCTTCTCCGTGCCTGCACCTACTATCTCCGGTGATGAGAGAATATCTAGTTTTGTGAGATGTTCTCCTTCTACAACCAATTAAAGCTACAAGCATCAGAACCCGCCATAGCTGAGACCACATAATATACGCTATAACTGGGTTTTGAATGCATGTAGACAACTCTTCACATCTTCTACAGTTAGTACGTGATACCAGTTAGTACGTGATAGAAGACTGATGCAGTTCTAGGATCGTTCTGCTAACTCACCTCATCATCTGGATGGGTAGAAACACTCTGTCTATTTTCCACCGTGACGCAGTTTCGTTCAAGATCTTCGTCTTGCCGACGGACACCACAACCATCACGAATCTCGGATGGTTTGCCTCTCTCAGTACGGGAGACTCCAATATCAATTGCGAATAACGCCTCATTTGTTTCCTGGTATGTATTTTCTTCATTTGTAGCAAGAAAGGCTCGAGAACGAAGAGGTGTTGCTTCCCGGCAATGCTCCTCTTCTTCCGCCACCTTTTTGTTACTGCAAGGCACAGCAGGGAGCTAAGCGGGAGAGACAAGATGAAGAGCACACCTCTAGCTCCTATTCGAAAATTTTTGATGGATGCATGGAGTTTCCCATTATTCCTTTGCATTAAAAATCCGAGAAGATAAGTTTATACATTTTTTAATCTCATTTTACATATTGCATATGGGTTTACTTGTTATAATGTTGCTCATATGAACTATTTTTTTTATTACATGTGAACAAACCCACTAATGTGTAGTTTCATTGTAAGATGTTTTGAAAGGCATGAGAGAAACTATGGAACGAAGTTCCATGGGACAAAATTCAAAGGTAGGATAGACTCTTCACCAAGATCATGGAAAGAACAGGGTTAAAGAGTTAGTTATTTTCTTCTCTCACATTTTATATATGAATGAGTCGATACTTTATGCATAAATCTCTTTTGCATGAAGATTGGCTTTACATGCTAGTACATATAGTTAGGAGGGCATGGTTCTTTTTGAAAGGTTCCTTTTCCAAGGAGATTGGAGGCATGCGCATGACATTGATTAACTATGAGTATGGATTTCACCCTTAAAATGAATGCATAAATGCATGATTACAAAGGTAAATCCACACATATGGGCCCACAAGTAAGTATCAAAATGCCCAAGAAGGAATCCAATGATGGACAAGATGGGATGGCCGAAGCCTACTTCATCACCATGGGAACACTCAGGTAAAGCCAAGGGATGGACAAAGCTTAATTTCCAGGTAAATATTTGCACCTTTTTCTATTATTTGCAAATTAAAGAACATACAGTACATGTCATAATAGACATGACTCAGAAGTGGATGCATAGATTTAGGTGGCCCAGGTTTTCTTGGTCACATTGACAATCAATCATGGAAATAAATTGTACTATGCATCAAGTTCATTGCTTTGAAAAGAAAGATTGGAGGTGCATAAAAATGGTCATGGTTAGGAAGAATGCATTTAATGCATTGTTCAACTTGCATATACAAAGTTGCATGGAAATATTGCACCATCCTTTGGATGAACAAAGTTCTAAATTGGAGCTTTTGCATGCTTTAAAGAGGGGTTCAATATATGAACCTTATGCATGCTACACTTTTTTTTTTCCCAATAAAGGTGTAAATGTCTTGTCATAAATTAAGGTATGCATTTAGAATGTAGTACATGGGTTTGAGGGTTAAGAGGGAGATTTGCTTTGTTCAACTTAAGTATGGTTACAAGTTCCATCATAGGAATAATGGTAGGAGAGCAAAACTTCCATTTACTTCCTATATAGTTGGACTATTATAAGCCAAGAAATAGTACATTATTAAGCTTAAAGTCTCTCTTATGGAAATATCAAATTCCATAAAAACCCATGCAATGCCTGCTTAGCAAGGCCATAGACTTGAGGTAATAGCACAAAAGTTTCTCTTTTAGAACCACGATATAGTGGTGGTAACTTAGAGCATTATCTTCTAAAAGCTCTAAGTAAGAGAAAATATGGTATAACAAAATCTTAGTTTTGGAAGATGGAAGCATTAGTTCAGAAAAGTTCTTTGTTTGGAAGAAGTAAAAAACTATTCGGAGCTTTATACTATTGTTCCAAGCAAATATAATTCATGAAGAGAAGGTAAGACCCAAGGGTTTTAATAAACCCGAAATACCATTTTTCAATGATCTAAGAGTAAAGGGCTAGTTAAATGGTAAATAGTATTACCATCTACTTCAACATAGAGATTTGATTGGAAAATCAATTATTCTTTCTCAGATTACTCATTATGTCATAAGAGATGATATCTAGTTGAGATATAAACTAGCTCTATCATCAAGTGACATGAAAGGGGTCTTGTAGAGTATATCTGAATTAAGGAAAAATTGAAAAGCCAATTTTTGGACACTGGTCTTATCAAGCTACAATTGAGACTTGGTAAGTTGAAACTCCATTGTAGAATAGGCAATACATATGCTCTGCAGTGGAAATAACACTTACAAGTCCAAGAAGTAATAGATGACTTGATTAGAAGAAGGTTTGATCCCAAAACTCAAAACCACTGAAGTAAATTCGGTGGTATGGGACATCGAATTTGTGGGTAATCTCAACTTGAACTTTGGGACCAAGGGGAACAATAAAAGATTGAAAGTAAACTCTTTCAAATACTTTTGAAAGAGCACTCTCAGGTAGTTTTCGAGGATGAAAACTCTTAAGGAGGGGAGAATGTTCCCAAGAAAAATGTTCCCAACAACTTGTATCTTATGCGTTGAAAAGACCAAATAGGGTATTGCAAGGTAAAAGATATGCAAGAAATAGATAAAATTGAAGTATTTCCTCGTATTCTAGTACTTCATTACATCTTCCAACTAAATGAAGTTCTCAAAGATTGGGAATTCTTAAAGAACCCCAATGCAAGAGAAAACTTGCATACACCATAAGGATTGTATAAATCCTAATTGGGTTAGGAAAAGAAGTTAGATGAGCTATAAAGTATAAACCTAAAGGTATATTGATGCTTCATGGAGATAACATAACATACGTTATGGATTCCAGTAATATAGACCTAAGGAGTATGGCTTCATGTATGAAGCATAGTAGCTAGATCCCCAAGTAAAACCCATGGGTGAAACATTGAACATGAAGGGATCTATTTGAGAAAGACCTAGTCTTATCTCTTATATTGGGTAAAGAAGAGAAGAAAGCGAAAGGACCCAAGTAGGGCAAAAATCAAGTCAAACTTTAAAGATGAGTCACACCACATTAAATGGTTAACCAATTATTTAAGTAAGATTAGTAGTGGTGTATCTAAGCACCTTAGTCCTTGCTCTTATAATTTGGTACCACAGTATGAAGGGCATTTGAAAGGACAGAAAAGATGAGAAAGTATAAAGACAAAGTTATGTGGATTGGATGAGGAACCCACTGGTATGGGACAGTGGGTACTGAATCCCGTTGAGTACTTTTTCTTGATGGCCAGAAGAAAAAGGGACTCATGATCCAATGGAATACATCAAGAAGACAATGCCTAGGAATAGACAGCTTCTTCAATTATCCTCTCAAAGGCAACAAGAATTCTTCCAACAAGATACGAACTATCTCTCAGAAAGAGTTAGAAATAAGGAGAGGATCAACTTTTTTGAGTTTAAAGGTAAACTCCAAAGAATGAAGCTCTAAAAAGAATGACTTGAAATTCAAGCATCATAAAAATGATCTTAGATCAAGCTTGAAAGAAAGCTTAGAAAGATCATCTTTTTGATACTTGATAAATCAAGTTAACTGAAGAATAGAAAACATCCAATGATGATGTCAACATAGGACATCTTTAATAGATCTAGAATATAAGGGAGAGAAATCTGGAAGGATCAAGAAGACCTTTAAGGTTTGAGATCCAACTAAAGTTCCGTAAGGATTAAGCAGTGAAGAAATGATTGGAATAATCTATTTTTACTTATGACCTTAAAGATAACACAATCTTTTACACTATGAGTTCACAAGATAGTACTTTGGTGCATGCTTGGATAAAACCTTGCATGCTTGAAATATTAATCATTGAAATTCACAAAGTACAGGTAATTCCAAAATGAAGATGTCTGTAAAGGACCATAGACATCTTTATGAAAACGTTGCAATTAATCTAAAACTGTTACATAAACATATTTGTGGAAGGTGTTGCGAGTTGAACTCGCAATGTCCCCATTAGGAATAATGGACTAATCACTTGCCCCAAAAGCCATGATTGAGGATTACTTCCTAGTCTTTTCTCTCAAAGCATGGGTCAACCATCTTTTACTAGGACTATGTGACATTCCTTCCCCCTTAGATTGAGCACTCTCTTCAATGCTCATTTGTGGACAGTTCTATCTAGCTTGGGTCCTTTTCCATGTTTGAGTACCTCCTCTATCCTCAAATTCCATTACATGGGCCTATTTTAGACCACTTCAACCCACCATTGGTGCCCAAATGCCAATGGGCCTTCCTTCACCACCAATTTTAGAGTCACGAGTCACCCATAGTCAAGTGCTTCCAAAGTGCCCACAATTGAGGCTTCTTACCTTCATCTTGCCCAAGTTCCTAA
>CM035406.1:186578700-186663700 GCA_020310875.1 Ceratopteris richardii
TATGTTATATTCTTCATTTTTGGAATGCTCATGATTCAGAGTCATGTGGGATTATAGCCCTCTCAAACCGACCAAATAAAGCAATCGCGAAGGCTGTATTCATTGCCTCCAATAAAATAAGTAGACTGCCATGAGATTATCTTATGTGGGACTAGAGCACTCTCAAAGCAACAAATGGCGAAGCGGCGGCTCTAAAATAAGTTATCTTATGTGGGAATCGGGATTATACTAAGATTGCGATTTGGAGTGTGGACCCCTCGATCGGACAATTTGCAATGTATTGAGCGAGGGGATCCACCCCATGTGAATGGACTATGCGAGTCGGTGACTCGGTGCATGATGATTTGTTCTTGAGTGCAAGTTTCCGGTGCCTCCGCGCTATGTGAGCCGTGCCATAGAGAAATATGCACAAATAAGCGAAGACTATGAACAAGCACTCAAACCTCCACTAATGGTGAAATCCATTGTCGACATCAAGAAGACACCAATACAGAGTTGGAAGTGTGTCATCAATACAGAGTTTGATGGTGCGGACAACGAAGCCGTGCAATGCATAGCTAATCATTGCACGGGAATAACAAACTCACCATAGCCCACCAAGAACCCTTCGAAGTTAGCACGTTTTGTGTGCTTCTAATGATTTTGTTGAAGAATGGCCATTTACTATACTGCTAATCTTGTAAGAATGAAGAATGGCCATTTACGATTAGAATAATAACTTTCATCATGACTATTCCAAAAAACATGCTACCCCGACTGAATCTAAAAAGAGGAGAATCCATGTGGGGTCTAATTCGCTGCACCAATCATTCAAAGTTCCATTTAGTTTTCATACGAAAAAGAACTGAGTCAAATCCAAAGTATGGAAAGAATGAAAAGGGTGGAAGAGAACATCCCTGCCTATTTCCTTTGTTTAAGCTATGTGTCATCTGGGTCTCCATAGCTTAAACATGTGAATTAGGTGGATACAAAGTGACTTCAACTAAATTACTACCTTGGTCCATTTGCTTTGCATCACTTGTGCATGGACCTAGCAAGATAGATGAATGCTACTTAAGGTCAGATTCATCTCTGAAGTTAGAATCCAACTTGTTCTAAAAGGAAGATGAATCTTACATAATCCCTGCCCAAATCAATCTCTTTTAGTGAAATGGGTGGATTTTTTTGTTTGCAATTAGCCTCCAATAAATCTAAATAGAGGGGAATTCCATTATATAATCCCTACCTAACCAATAGAATGGTAAAGGTGGATTACCTAGTTCTTACAAGGATATAACTTCCTCTTTATCTATAGAGAGAATTTGAATAGCTTACCAAAAGTGGATTCAATGTTCTTTCAAAACTTTACGTAGTTTTGAGAATCCACTTTAAGGGACTAGGATCCATAGGGATTAATCTAACTATTGTAGGCTCCAATTGATTGAAACCTATTTTACTTGTTCTTCCAAAAAGATTAAGATCTTTATAACTATGTCCCAAGATGGGAACTCATAGTATAAAAGATCGTGTTCTCTTTAAGGTCATAAGTAAAAATAGATTATTCTAATCATTTCTTCACTGCTTAATCCTTACGGAACTTTAGTTGGATCTCAAACCTTAAAGGTCTTCTTGATCCTTCCAGATTTCTCTGCCTTATATTCTAGATCTATTAAAGATGTCCTATGTTGACATCATCATTGGATGTTTTCTATTCTTCAGTTAACTTGATTTATCAAGTATAAAAAAGATGATCTTTCTAAGCTTTCTTTGAAGCTTGATCTAAGATCATTTTTATGATCCTTGAATTTCAAGTCATTCTTTTTAGAGCTTCATTCTTTGGAGTTTACCTTCAAACTCAAAAAAGTTGATCCTTTCCTTATTTCTAACTCTTTATGAGAGATAGTTCGTATCTTGTTGGATTCTTGGTGTATTCCATTGAATCATGAGTCCCTTTTTCTTCTGGCCATCAAGAAAAAGTACTCAACGGGATTCAGTACCCACTGTCCCATACCAGTGGGTTCCTCATCCAATCCACATAACTTTGTCTTTATACTTTCTCACCTTTTCTGTCCTTTTAAATGCCCTTCATACTGTGGTACCAAATTATAAGAGCAAGGACTAAGGTGCTTAGATACACCACTACTAATCTTACTTAAATAATTGGTTAACCATTTAACGTGGTGTGACTCATCTTTAAAGTTTGACTTGATCTTTGCCCTACTTGCGTCCTTTCGCTTTCTTCTCTTCTTTACCCAAAATAAGAGATAAGACTAGGTCTTTCTCAAATAGATCCCTTCATGTTCAATGTTTCACCCATGGGTTTTACTTGGGGATCTAGCTACTATGCTTCATACATGAAGCCATACTCCTTAGGTCTATATTACTGGAATCCATAACGTATGTTATGTTATCTCCATGAAGCATCAATATACCTTTAGGTTTATACTTTATAGCTCATCTAACTTCTCTTCCTAACCCAATTAGGATTTATACAATCCTTATGGTGTATGCAAGTTTTCTCTTGCATTGGGGCTCTTTGAGAATTCCCAATCTTTGAGAACTTCATTTAGTTGGAAGATGTAATGAAGTACTAGAATACGAGGAAGTACTTCAAGTTTATCTATTTCTTGCATATCTTTTACCTTGCAATACCCTATTTGGTCTTTTCAACGCATAAGATACAAGTTGTTGGGAACATTTTTCTTGGGAACATTCTCCCCTCCTTAAGAGTTTTCGTCCTCGAAAACTACCTGAGAGTGCTCTTTCAAAAGTATTTGAAAGAGTTTATTTTCAATCTTTTATTGTTCCCCTTGGTAAAAAGAACTATTGAGAGCTTCTTGCTTTCTCTTCTTCAAGCTTACAGAACAAATGTCCCAAAGTTCAAGTTGAGATTACCCACAAATTCGATGTCCCATACCACCAAATTTACTTCAGTGGTAGTGTAAACCTAGATGTCCCATACCATCCGACTTACACTTCCACTTTGGTAAAGGTAACTTTAGCTTGAGTTTTGGGATCAAACCTTCTTCTAATCAAGTCATCTATTACTTCTTGGACTTGTAAGTGTTATTTCCACTGCAGAGCATATGTATTGCCTATTCTACAATGGAGTTTCAACTTACCAAGTCTCAATTGCAACTTGATAAGACCAGTGTCCAAAAATTGGCTTTTTAATTATTCCTTGATTCAGATATACTCTACAAGATCCCTTTCATGTCACTTGATGATAGAGCTAGTTTATATCTCAACTAGATATCATCTCTTATGACATAATGAGTAATATGAGAAAGAATAATTGATTTTTCAATCAAATCTCTATGTTGAAGTAGATGGTAATACTATTTACCATTTAACTAGCCCTTTACTCTTAGGTCATTGAAAAATGGTATTTCGGGTTTATTAAAACCCTTGGGTCTTACCTTCTCTTCATGACTTATATTTGCTTGGAACAATAGTATAAGTCTCCGAATAGTTCTTTACTTCTTCCAAACAAAGAACTTTTTTGAACTAATGCTTCCATCTTCCAAAACTAAGATTTTGTTATACCATATTTTCTCTTACTTAGAGCTTTTAGAAGATAATGCTCTAAGTTACCACCACTATATCGTGGTTCTAAAAGAGAAAATATTGTGCTATTACCTCAAGTCTATGGCCTTGCTGAGCAGGCATTCCATGGGTTTTTATGGAATTTGATATTTCCATAAGAGATACTTTAAGCTTAATAATGTACTATTTCTTGGCTTATAATAGTCCAACTATATAGGAAGTAAATGGAAGTTTTGCTCTCCTACCATTATTCCTATGATGGAACTTGTAACCATACTTACGTTGAACAAAGCAAATCTCCCTCTTAACCCTCAAACCCATGTACTACATTCTATATGCATACCTTAATTTATGACAAGACATTTACACCTTTATTGGAAAAAAAAAAGTGTAGCATGCATAAGGTTCATATATTGAACCCCTCTTTAAAGCATGCAAAAGCTCCAATTTAGAACTTTGTTCATCCAAAGGATGGTGGAAGATTTCCATGCAACTTTGTATATGCAAGTTGAACAATGCATTAAATGCATTCTTCCTAACCATGACCATTTTTATGCACCTACAATCTTTCTTTTCAAAGCAACAAACTTGATGCATAGTACAATTTATTTCCATGATTGATTTTCGATGTTACCAAAAAAAACTGGGCAACCTAAATCTATGCATCCACTTCCGAGTCATGTCTAATATGACATATTCATAGTTAATCAATGTCATGTGCATGCCTCCAATATCCTTGGCAAAGGAACCTTTCAAAAAGAACCATGCCCTCCTAGCTATATGTACTAGCATGTAAAGCCGATCTTCATGCAAAAGAGATTTATGCATAAAATATCGACTCATTCATATATAAAATGTGAGAGAAGAAAATAACTAACTCTTTAACCCTGTTCTTTCCATGATCTTGGTAAAGAGTCTATCCTACCTTTGAATTTTGTCCCATGGAACTTCGTTCCATAGTTTCTCTCACGCCTTTCAAAAAATCTTACAATGAAACTACACATTAGTGGGTTTATTCACATGTAATAAAAAAAATAGCTCATATGAGCAACATTATAACAAGTAAACCCATATGCAATATGTAAAATGAGATTAAAAAATGTATAAACTTATCTTCTCGGATTTTTAATGCAAAGAAGTAATGGGAAACTCCATGCATCCATCAAAAATTGTCGAATATGAGCTAGAGGTGTGCTCTCAAGCTTGTCTCTCCCGCTTAGCTCGCTGCTGTGCCTTGCAGTAACAAAAAGGTGGCGGAAGAAGAGGAGCATTGCCGGGAAGCAACACCTCTTCGTTCTCAATCCTTTCTTGCTACAAATAAAGAAAATACATACCATTTATTGTACAATTTATTTCCATGATTGATTGTCGATGTGACCAAGAAAACCTGGGCCACCTAAATCTATGCATCCACTTCTGAGTCATGTCTATTATGACATGTACTGTATGTTCTTTAATTTGCAAATAATAGAAAAAGGTGCAAATATTTACCTGGAAATTAAGCTTTGTCCATCCCTTGGCTTTACCTGAGTGTTCCCATGGTGATGAAGTAGGCTTCGGCCATCCCATCTTGTCCATCATTGGATTCCTTCTTGGGCATTTTGATACTTACTTGTGGGCCCATATGTGTGGATTTACCTTTGTAATCATGCATTTATGCATTCATTTTAAGGGTGAAATCCATACTCATAGTTAATCAATGTCATGGGCATGCCTCCAATCTCCTTGGAAAAGGAACCTTTCAAAAAGAACCATGCCCTCCTAACTATATGTACTAGCATGTAAAGCCAATCTTCATGCAAAAGAGATTTATGCATAAAGTATCGACTCATTCATATATAAAATGTGAGAGAAGAAAATAACTAACTCTTGCATGAGATTTATGCATAAAGTATCGACTCATTCATATATAAAATGTGAGAGAAGAAAATAACTAACTCTTTAACCCTGTTCTTTCCATGATCTTGGTGAAGAGTCTATCCTACCTTTGAATTTTGTCCCATGGAACTTCGTTCCATAGTTTCTCTCATGCCTTTCAAAACATCTTACAATGAAACTACACATTAGTGGGTTTGTTCACATGTAATAAAAAAAATAGTTCATATGAGCAACATTATAACAAGTAAACCCATATGCAATATGTAAAATGAGATTAAAAAATGTATAAACTTATCTTCTCGGATTTTTAATGCAAAGGAATAATGGGAAACTCCATGCATCCATCAAAAATTTTCGAATAGGAGCTAGAGGTGTGCTCTTCATCTTGTCTCTCCCGCTTAGCTCCCTGCTGTGCCTTGCAGTAACAAAAAGGTGGCGGAAGAAGAGGAGCATTGCCGGGAAGCAACACCTCTTCGTTCTCGAGCCTTTCTTGCTACAAATGAAGAAAATACATACCAGGAAACAAATGAGGCGTTATTCGCAATTGATATTGGAGTCTCCCGTACTGAGAGAGGCAAACCATCCGAGATTCGTGATGGTTGTGGTGTCCGTCGGCAAGACGAAGATCTTGAACGAAACTGCGTCACGGTGGAAAATAGACAGAGTGTTTCTACCCATCCAGATGATGAGGTGAGTTAGCAGAACGATCCTAGAACTGCATCAGTCTTCTATCACGTACTAACTGGTATCACGTACTAACTGTAGAAGATGTGAAGAGTTGTCTACATGCATTCAAAACCCAGTTATAGCGTATATTATGTGGTCTCAGCTATGGCGGGTTCTGATGCTTGTAGCTTTAATTGGTTGTAGAAGGAGAACATCTCACAAAACTAGATATTCTCTCATCACCGGAGATAGTAGGTGCAGGCACGGAGAAGAACAAGAACTACCAGGTTCTGTCGACAGCTTTGATGGAGAAGGCTATTGCGGCAGCCTAGGAAGGTTGTAACCGAAGGTAACAGAGAATTGACAGCCTGTGCTGCAACATCATCTTCCTCATCCAGAGCCGCCGGCCAATAAAACGGGAAATCTGGCAAAGTTCGTGGGGTTGCGCGTGTCGCCTCAATATTGCACTGCCTCAGAAGCCTGGGGTAAGTGGGCAGCTAAGATTAGTTGCGCACGTTGTTGCACACCTCTAATATGTGTAGGAAGGATGATCAAATGCGCACGCTAATGTAATGGACAATACTCAATCGTGGGTACGAATAGGTAGAGAGATCGATTCCCAAATTCTGCAAATGCTGCAAATACAATTTTGGCTTATCTAACCAAAAGTAATGACTGTATACGGCGAGAAGTACTTCGACAGAGATGAAGAAGTGCTACGGTAATGCAATTTCGACGCATCTCATCAAGAGCTTACAAGCAAAGTGATGAAGATAAAAAATATATAGCTCCAAGTCCAAGGGGGTAAGTCCCTCTCAAGGGGACATGTGTACCTTCCATCACATGGGTCCCTAAGGTGATCACATGGTTTCCAAGCTTAGGATATCACATGAAATCACATGGCTTCTAAAAGAAGACTCTCCAATCTTTCACGTACAAGCCAAGTGGCTAAGAGAAGCTTCCAATAAAGCCTAAGGTACTCAACCTTATAGAATTAGCCCTAAGGTTCAAGACCCATCTAAAAGGGGTAAATAAACCATAAATCCCAAGGGTTTCACACTTAGAAACCCAAGGGTTCTACCCCTTAGACCCATGTAATTATACAACATTAGAGTTTGGCAAAAGTTCATTATGAACTCCCTCTAAAGGGGCAATCATGTCTATATGCTGGTTTCACACAATAACTAACATCAAAAACTTCATATCTTTCACCTGGAAATATTAAAGAAAAACATGTACCGTCGTTGTTGTATTCATAAAAAACATTAGAGTTTGGCAAAAGTTCATTATGAACTCCCTCTAAGGGGCAATCATGTCTATATGCTGGTTTCACACAATAACTAACATCAAAAACTTCATATCTTTCACCTGGAAATATTAAAGAAAAACATGTACCGTCGTTGTATTCATAAAAAACATTAGAGTTTGGCAAAAGTTCATTATGAACTCCCTCTAAGGGGCAATCATGTCTATATGCTGGTTTCACACAATAACTAACATCAAAAACTTCATATCTTTCACCTGCAAATATTAAAGAAAAACATGTACTATGGAACAGTTTTGTAGCTTCACGAGCCTCCGACTTACGTGAAGGCAACACAAAGCGGAAGTTGTGTTGTTTAACATTAAAATTCTTGCAGTCGTTCAACATTAAAATTCTTGCATGTCTAATCAGATTGTTTCGTGACAACCCACTTGTAATGATTTTCATCAAAATGCAGCAAGGCCAAGGGGAGGGGGGTCCGCACATTTTCCAGGCAAACGTCCCATGGACTGACAATGTATTGAGCGAGGGGCTCCACCCCCATGTGAATGGACTATGCGAGTTAGTGCATGAGGATTTGTTCTTGAGCGCAAGTTTCCGGTGCGTTCACGCTATGTGAGACGTGAGCAGTGCCATAGAGAAATATGCACGAATAAGCGAAGACTATGAACAAGCAGTCAAACCTGTAGTAATGGTGAAATCTATTGTCGACATCAAGAGGACCCAATACAGAGTTGGAAGTGTGTCACCAATATAGAATTTGATGGTGCGAAGAACGAAGGCACCAAGAAGATACTAAATTGCAAAAGCTGGCTTCAATGTATAGCTTATCATTGCAATGCAATAACAAGCTCACCACAGCCCACCAAGAACCCTTCGAAATTAGCACATTTTGTGCGTCTTTAATAATTTTGTTCAAAAAGAAGAATGGTCATTTACTACTAGCTAATCTTTGTTAAGAAAGAATAATGACTATTTAGATTGGGAGTGGGCTGCAGGCATAAGACAAAATGACTCTATTTGGTTCCCGATCCAAGGCATGAGAAACGTGGAGCCTTGGAATGTCTTGAGTGCCAAGAGACTTTGGAACAAGGGATTCAAACAATGGAAGCATCTCTAGAAACAGGACATGAACAGATGGGTGGACTTTGAGGACCTTGACCCTACTACTGCGGTCACATACGAGGAATGGAATGTTTTATTGAGCAGACGCCATGCTTGGGACCGATCAAAAATCCGACTACTTATGGGACAGGACTCTCCGAACCCAAAGGGCCTTAAATGGTATAATGGTAATCACCTCTCCAAGCTTCCATACATTGAAGCTTGCAATGACATTCACATCAGTCTCAACAAGAAATGGTGTCTCAACTGGACGCGACTCCGATCAGATATGAAATTTATGTCTATCTGGCACCCTCTCATTGAAAACAAAAAGTCGGTTCTCCTATGGGAAATCCTACATCGTGGAATATGGACCAATGCAAAAGCTAACAAGATCTGTGGGGTCCCACCCTGGTGCAAGTGATGCTGCCATAGCAAAGAGGATATAGGTAACCTATTCTTTGCTTGCCCTAAATCCCTACGGTTATGGAGGGTCTTTGGTCGTTCTTTGGGACTCCAAGAACAAGTCAATTGGAAGCAAGCCCTCATTGGTGAAGCGATCGGTTGCTCTGCGACGTTGTGGAATGCGATTAGGGGAGAGCTCCTTTGGAAGATTTGGCGAGAAAGATGTGCTCAAAACTTTGGCAATAGCCCCAAGGAGTGGTCGATCGAGAAGTCCCTTTTCCTTCTCGGTAGAAGAATTGCTAACTGTAAGAAACCCCCCCCCCCCCCCTTCAGACATCACAAAGAGCTACAGTATGTCAACAATAAGCTTAAAATCAAGTGGGCTCCACATGATGGGGATGCAAGGTTTATCAACCTCCTCAATAACACTATGTAATCATTGCAAGGCCTACCACAAACACTTTGGCAGATCACCAGAATGATATTTAGTCATCAAAATACTTCAATTGGAAGCCGGCTCTGCCGGGTGAAGCACGTGGTTGCTCCGCGACGCTTCGAGAAGCTCTAGTCGATTGAGTACTCACTATTCCTCCTTGGTAAGAGGATTGCTAATTGTAAGAAATTGCCCCCCCTTTTTTTAGGAGTTATCAAGTTTTCCTTTTGATGAAGAACACCCTTTACCCATGAAGAACACACTTTACCCATGTGGGCCCCACTTGTGGGTGTTTAACCTTTTTTTTGTAAACCCAGCTACACTCTGTAAAATCTTCCCCCGCTCTATGGGATTCGGGGGGTCCCGTGGGCACTAGTCCCCTTCTTTTGTATTTTTCCTTTATTTGATTCAAGTCCGGGAGAGTAGACTAAGGCCCAACTTTCTTTATTTAAAAAAAAAGAATAATGACTATTTACAATTAGAATCTAGTAATATATAGTAGACTCGAATGTTTTGTACTTTGATATTGGATTCGATCTACTCTTATCTTCTTATGAATTAGAAGATCATTGTGACAATGAATGATAATATTTTTTTCATATTGTCAAATGCTTTATATGTGCCACAGAAAAAGAAGAATTGTTATCACTTTTAGCACTAGCCAAGATTGACTTGGTTGTCAAATTTATGGATGTTTAAGTATAGTTCATGATCTCTAGAATGGTGATGTAATCATCACTTTCAGCATTTTATGTCCTAGGTTGTATAAGATCATAGATTATGCAAAACATGTAAATGACTCATCACATGTAGATCATGACTCTCATGCCATCTCAAGTGCATAGATTTTGCATGCACATTTTGGTCATCTAAACTTTGCTCGTTTCTTTGCCTAGAAATCTAAAATGGTGTCCTCTCTGCGCGAACTTGAAGCACCTTCTAAACATGTTTTTGAAGGCTATATTTGGGTAAAATGCAACATTCCTCCTTTTCTCACATAATCCTAGTAGGACATGGTTGAAGCACACCTTAAGGGAGAGGATAAGGAGGTAATCGTCAGCCATGGCTTTTGGGGCAAGTGGTTATCCCATCACACTTCTAACCAGGAGGTTGTGAGCTCAATTACAAATGTTGGTATCGGAGCCTAGTTTAGGAACTTGGGCAAGATGAAGGTAAGAAGCCTCAATTGTGGGCACTTTGGAAGCACTTGACCATGGGTGGCTCCTGACTCTGAAACTGGTGAAGAAGGAAGGCCCATTGGCATTTGGGCACCAACGGTGGGTTGGAGTGGTCCAAAATAGGCCCATGGAATGGAATTTGAGGATAGAGGAGGTGCTCAAACATGGAAAAGGACCCAAGTTAGATAGAAGTGTCCACAAATGAACATTGAAGACAATGCTCAATCTAAGCGGGAAGGAATGTCACATAGTCCTAGTAAAAGATGGTTGACCCATGCTTTGAGAGAAAGGACTAGGAAGTAATCCTCAACCATGGCTTTTGGGGCAAGTGATTAGTCCATTATTACTAATGGGGAGGTTGTGAGTTCAATTCGCAACACCTTCCACAAAGATGTGTATGTAAGAGTTCTTGATGAATTGCAACTTTCTTTCTTATAAAGATGTCTATGGTCCTTTACATACACAATGATGAGTATTCCAAGCATGCAAGGTTTTATCCAAGCATGCACCAAAGTACTATGTTGTTAAGACTAGCTCTCGAGTCCCCGACCAAGAAAAGCGGAAGCTTCAGTAATTCGCTACTCCAACCGGCAAAAAAATGCCAAGAAAGTGTTCGAGTCAAAAGCATCCGGACGGGCACGCTACCAAACAAATGTTGGACTAGAATACCTCACTTCTTTTAGAGGCAGAACCATAAATGGTACTTGACTAAATAAATAAGCAGTCCACTCGAATAAGGGAGAAGCTTCGAAGCACCAAACTACTACTAGCTTGCTAAGACTAGCACTCCAAAGGGGACCGACCTGGACAAGAGGAAGTTTCAATAATTCGTTACTCCAGCCAACAAAACATACGCGCTCTTGACCACATGACCCTGACTATCGCGATGGGATACACGAACCTGATCAGTGATACATGACTTCTTGCACGACGATGATGGACTACGAATAAGCGAAGACTACGAAAAAGCTGTCAAGCCTCCACTAACGGTGAAATTCGTTGTCGATATCAAGAAGACATCAATACAGAGTTTGATGGTCCGGACAACGAAGGCACCAAGAAGACAGAAAATTGCAAAAGCTGGCTGCAATGCATAGCTAATCATTGCACGGGAATAACAAACTCACCATAGCCCGCCAAGAACCCCTTCGAAGTTAGCACGTTTTGTGCGCCTCTAATAATTTTGCTGAAGAATGGCCATTTACTATTCTTCCAATCTTGTTAAGAATGAAGAATGGGCGTTTACGATTAGAATTTGGTAATCTTGTTCGGAATGAAGAATGTCCATTTAATAGTCATTGAAGCTATGCCCCATTTGTAGTGCATATATGTAGAACATTCGACTGTTTGGTTCTTTCATCGTGTTGTTGCCGAACATATAACCTCATACCGCAGTTTCTTCACTTCACTCGAGCTTGCTTCTACAGAGAATATTGTCACAGCTGTTAACATCTCCTCTTATGCTCTCATGGATTAGAGGATCATTGTGATAATGAATGATAAAATTTTATTCATATTGTCAAATACATTATATGTGCCAAGGAATAAAAAAGGAAAACTGTTATCATTTTTAGCACTAGACAAGATTGACTTCATTGTCAAATGTATTGATGATAAACGCATAGTTCAATGATAAACGTATAGTTCATGATCTCTAGAATGGTGATGTTGTCGTCACTTTTGGGATTTTATGTCGTGGGTTGTATAAGATCATAGATTATGCAAAATATGCAAGTGATTCCTCATGACTCTCATGCTACCTCATGTGCATAGCTTTGGCATGCATGCTTTGGCTATCTAAATCTTGATTGTTTTCTTCCCTTACAAATCTAAAATAGTGTTTTCACTCTAAAACTTTAAGCACCTTCTAAACATGTTTTTCAAGGCTATATTTGGGTAAAATGCAGCATCCCTCCTTTTGCAAAGACATTTTTGTAAGAGTTGCATAGAAACTGCAATTAACTATACAATTAACTATACTTTGTGAATTTCAGTGATCAATTTTCCAAGCATGCATGTCTTTATCCATTGAAAGAAAATTTGAAAATATACTTTCTTCTTCTTCATCTTGCTTGAGGAACTACATGTTAACACATGCTTGTCATTTTTGTATAGTTAACTTAGATCACCCTTATACATCTGATATAAGTGTCAAATTATTCTCTAATGTAGATTGGGCAAGCTCCAAAGATGATAGGAGAAGCACATCAGGCTATCTCATTTTTTTTGGTACCAAATTGATCTCATGGTCTTCGAAGAACCAACCTACAGTTGTCCTCTCATCAGATGAAGTTGAATATAGAGGACTTGCAAATGCTACTCAAGAACCTATGCGGATAAAGACCTTATATTTAGATTTAGGGTTGAATACTTCTACTTCACACATATTTGGAGACAACATTAGTTCATTACATGTTGTTGCTAAACCTATCTTTCATGCCAAGACCAAACATATAGAGTTTCACTACCATTATGTTAGAGCAAAGATCATGAGTAAGGAGATACAACTCTCATATGTATCCACACATAAACAACATGCAGATATGATGCCAATTGCATTGGATGGAAGAAAATTGAATAGATTCGAATAAAGTATTGATGTGGAAGAGATCATGAAGGACTGAAGACTCAAGCATCTTACGCTTAAGGGCGAGCTATTGGTACATTTAACAAGCCTAAATGCTTGTCTAAAGATTCAAGACACAGGCTTGTCAGCATAATTAATTGTGAAGGAATCAAATCAATCATGTACCTAAAATGTAGGAACACTTTTAGGTGTGGGAAACGCAAAATTCAAACTCACTAGATGAGTATAAATAGAGAAGCCTTTAGATGTGGGTTAGAATGAGAGTCATTCTGAGAGCTACTGAGCTATATCATTGAGCATATCTTAACTCATCATATGTATGAGTAGTCCACTACACTTCCCTTGTATCATATGTTCATTAGCATACATAATTTGATACATTTCTTGAAGTTCTTTTTTGTCCACTCTTCTTTGTTGCATCTTCATCATTTGAGTGATTTTGTAGAAGTGATTTCTCTATGTATAATCAATGAATTGTTTCAGTTAGAATTAAGTGTCATGTCTACTATGTACATGTCAAGTTTCATCAACATTGGTGTGAGAAGTGGAGAATGACATGCCTGGGACACACCTCCCAGCCTATTTATAGCCCTTGCCTATTCACCATCTAGAGTTCTCTCAAAGGTCCCTCTACTCATCTGGCCATCATGAGAAGGCACCACGTATGAACTCTCTGGCTTTTGGCCTTGGCGATTCCCCAAGCAAGGAACTTCTTGTTCCTCCAAGCATGTACATCTCCGGAATATAACACTCTCTCCCCCTTCTAAAGATCATTGTCCTCAATGATATAGAAGGATCTATAAAGCTAGGAATCAAAATCCGTGATTCCAAATGATAAGAGTAGAGTGTGCTAGGTGTGTGAAATACTAGATGCTCAAAAAGCAGACAACTAGTCTCTGCTTCCTATCTAGCATTTCCACCAATCAATAGTAGTTCTTGCCTTGGGCATACTATAGGAATCCCTTTGAGACCCAATGAGTCCAGATGTGTGCAGCATAAGTACTCTGAATATCCTCAGACTCCCTATGCCTAGACCTTGACCACTAACTTGTGAGTTACTTGTAGAGACCTTGGCAGCTTGCCTTTGTCTTCCTGGAATACCCACTGACAGCTTTTCATATGGTATAATCATGCAAAATCGCTTACTCCACTAGAGTAACAAAAAGAAAATACTATGCTCATCCAAAACAATGTGACTATGTCCCAATCTCTGTGGAAAAATACTAAAGATAAATGGAAATCTTTTACAAATAGTGTTTTTTTATTTCTAAGCTCAAGTAAATCTGCTTGAGTTACTATCTCTATGCTTGAGTAAATTTACTTGATTTACCTACTGTAATGAAATAAAACTCAAGAAAATATCATCATGATCCAAACTGTGAATCCAAAATGATAATCTATCAATGATCCAAACTATGGAGGAAAATATGAATATGTGAATGATCCAAACTATAGACCAAAATCTCAATCTATCACATCCAAACTATGGACGAAGATCTTAATCAGTCACCTCCAAACTATGGATCCAAATCTCCATCTATCATATATATAATCCAAACTATGGATCAAAATATCTCCCATAAAAAAGAAAAATAAATAAATCCAAATTCACTCTATGAAACAAAGTCCATCATGTCAAGTGAAGACGTGCTAAGAAAGTATAGCAACTAGTGGAACTACCACCACCTTCTCAATAATAACATGCAAGATGTTCCAAGTGGATGAAACTTGCTTTATCCATGACCACCATCTGATCATCACTATGATAAAATCATTCCTAACTAGGAATGAGGTGTCTCAAGTAAACTACTATAATAATTTAGCAGATATAATGAGGACTATAATATGAGTCCACCAAATACACTAAAAAATGGTAAGTAGATGTGTGCACACTCATAGCCCACTAGGCTAAGCATCTAGCTCCCCTCATACACACTATGTATGAACCATGGCTTATCCTCATGCATATCAAATAAAGTAGTACGTACTCTATGAATTCCTTCTTAATGCAATTGCCTATTCATAGTTCTTATGTGCAAACTGTTGGAAATGAGGTAGGCCCTTGGCTCTTGGCTCATGTCACAGGTCCGTGGTTCCATAGTCCTGCATATAAAACATTAATTTAGCAATCTTCCATATTGACAAAACATGAACATACCACAACTTAATCATAAAAATGATGAGACAAAGATAGAGAAAGAATAGACGACATGTGTAAGGTGTTACGTAAGCCATCGCTTACTCATAGTATCATATATACCAATGTTCAATGTACAATGTAGAAGCAAAACTCTCAACCACTCTATGTGATGAGAAATTCTACCTGTCTTTTCACCTTTTGCAATTTTTATGAATCCTTGACTTGGATCTTCAACAAATGCTCCTACTTTTGTGAACCTCACTTGCAACCCTTTTTCTACTATTTGCCCAACACTTATCAAACTCTTTGTAATGGTAGGGACATAGAGTACCTTACTAAGTAGGTTGATGTTTCCATCAGGTGCTTTGCCATTGCCTATTTTCTTCACAAGATGTCTTGTGTCATCTCATGTTTGTACCTCATGCTTATTCCTTGGATCTTCTAAATATGATAGGAGTGCCACATTTCCTGCTACATGATTTGAACAACCTGAATCTATGTAGAAAACATGCTCATCAGATTTACCTTGTGGCATAGCCAGGTTCATGATCAATAATTAATCCTCTTTGTTTGAGTCTTCTGTGTAGTTATTGTAGTCTCTCCTTCCTTTGTAGCCTCCTTGATAGTTTGCATGATTGTAGTTGTTGTAGCTACCATGATAATTGTTGAACCTTCCTCTTGAGTAGCCATAACTTCCTCTGTTGTATCCTCTTCCTCTTTGATTCCTGGAATTCCTAAAGCAATTTTCAGTTGTATGATTAGTTAGTCCACAAATAGAACATGAGTTGGAGTCTTGGGATCTCCCCCTGCCTTGTCTACCTCCTCTTCCTCTACCTCTGCCATGTCTTCCCCTACCTGCATAGTTAGCTTCATATGTACCTGCTTCATCATCCACTTTCTTTGCCTTGCCTTTGTTATCTTTGGACTTGCTTTAATCAATGTATAAAGCTGAAGATTGATTACCTTTAGAGCTTTCTCCATTTTTGATAAGCTTTGCCTCTTGAGTAAGTAGTTGTCCAATGAGTGTATTGAAATCAGGTACATTCATGTCCATGTACAAATCCATAGCTGTGGTGAATGCTTCCCACTTGTCATCTGCCTTCAAGCCATTGATGACCTGCCTTACAATTTGCTCTTCATCTATTGTTGGAGATAGACATCTACGGAAGCACGTGAACATCACAAGGAAGAAGAAGAAGCTTGGAGCACAAACACACAATACTGAATGTATTACTAGAGAATGTACAAAGATAAGTAGCCCATTAGGGCAATAGGCGTATATACAAGCCGGGGGAAAAAAACCTCCTAAAGAGGGAAAAAAGTGCCCCGGCGGTCTTAGAGTATTCACACACATCACTACCTAAATATATCAACAAATCCCCCCTGGGAGTGATGCGGTGAACAAGGAGCTGGCACTCATGTATAAGGAAGTGCCAAGCTATGTGGAAATCACTCCACAAAAGGAAGTAAGCCCAAAGCTTTGCGGAAAGCTTCAAACTTCTCCCTAGGCAGAGCCTTCGTGAAAAGGTCTGCAATGTTCTCCTGCGTGGGCACATATGCCAAGCTGATCTCCCCAGCAGAGAACCTCTCCCTGACATAGTGATAATGCACCTCAATGTGCTTAGTGCGAGCATGGAACACAGGGTTCCTCGCAACTGCCAATGCGCTCTGACTGTCAGTGAAGATGGTGGTGGCAGAAGACTGGCCAACACCCAAATCAGCCATAAGGCATCTGAGCCACACACACTCAACAGTCGCTGTGAAAGCTGCCCTATACTCAGCCTCACAACTGGAAGTGGCCACAGTAGGCTGCTTCTTGCTCAACCAAGATATACATGAGCTACCAAGCATGAAGCAAAAACCACTGGTGGACACACGAATGTCATAGCAACCAGCCCAATCTGAGTCAGAAAAAGCATGCAAATCTGGCGGTAGTGATCCCCCCTTGGGATAAAACAACCCAAGTAGCCGAGTACCACTCAAGTAGCGAAAGATGCGCTTAACCGCTTTCCAATGCGTGACTCCTGGGCAATGCATAAACCTGCTCATCTGTGAGACAGCAAACTGAATATCTGGCCGAGTAATGCATAAGTAAATCAAGCATCCAACAGCCTGCTGATAGAGTACAACATCAAATGCATCTCCAGCATCATGAAGACTCAATCGTAAACCTGTCTCCATAGGAGTGGCAATAGGCTTACAGTCTTCAAGGCCAAAACGCTGCAATAATGTGTCAATATATTTCGTTTGACACAAAGCCATTCCACCATCAACTTGCATAAACTGAATGCCCAAATAGTGATGCAAATGCCCCAAATCAGACATCTCAAATGAGGCATGCAAATCAGCCTTAAAATCAACAATATGTGTCTCAATAGGACCAGTGAGCAACATGTCATCAACATAGACAACAATGATAAGAAGCACATCATTAGCACGTTTAACATATAAGGTGCTTTCAGTTGGACTGTTCTCAAAACCATGTGCAACCAGATAGGCATGTATCTTCTCATACCAAGCACGTGGTGCTTGCTTTAAACCATATAATGCCTTCTTTAACCTGCAAACCTGGTTTTCATGCCCTTTTTGTACAAAGCCACGGGGCTGAAAAACATACACTTCTTCATGCAAGTCACCATTCAGAAATGCTGTTTTAATGTCCAATTGATGTACATTCCAACCATGATGGGCTGCAAGTGCACAAATGCTCCGAACAGTAGTCATACGACATGTAGGTGCAAAGGTCTCATCAAAATCAATGCCTCTTTCTTGTGCATAACCCTTTGCAACAAGCCTAGCCTTATACCTGTCAACTGTACAATCAGGTTTATGCTTCAACTTGTATACCCACTTAGTGCCAATGGCCTTCTTACCAGGAGGCAAGTCACATAAAGACCATGTACCATTCTTCATTATAGCATCATATTCAGATTGCATAGCAGCCATCCAATTTTCTGAATTTTGTGCTTCATCAAAAGAAACAGGCTCATTCTCATCACAGAGACTAGATGCAGCCATAGCATAGCAATCTGATGCAAAGGAGGCACTATGAGAGCCTGAACGAGTACGATATGACAAAGGTGCATCTAATTTGTTGTCACGCAAAGTCTGCATCAGCCATTTTGGCATAGTTTTTGCCTGCTCAATATCAGCTCTCTCATCAACAAGTGCATCATGTAAATCTGCATCAGAAATGGAATGATCTGCATCATCATATGAAACCTGCAAAGGTTGAGAAGTTGCCTCATTAGGACCAGCACTAGCCTGTCCACCTGTAAAAAGAGGCATCAAAAGTATCATACATGTCTTTGGAGCTAACAGATGTCTCCTTAGTACATGAAAGCAATGGTTGAATAGCATCTTCCACAAAGACAACATCACGGCTAACCAGAATGCATTTAGTCTGTGGATGATACAGACGATAGCCTTTACTTTCAGAACTGTACCCAACAAAAATACATTTTACTGCCTTATCATCCAATTTTCTGCGATGTTGTTCAGGCACTAATGCATATGCCAAACAACCAAAAACACGCAGATGAGCAACAGATGGCTTGCGGTCATGCCAAGCCTCATATGGAGTGATAGACTGCAACGCTTTAGTGGGACACCTGTTCAGTACATATGCTGCACACATGACAGCCTCAAGCCAGAAACTATGTGGTAAAGCCTGACTTTTGACCATGCACCTCACCATCTCCATGAGTGACCTGTTCTTTCGTTTAGCAACTCCATTCTGTTGAGGTGTATACGGCACTGTACACTGGTGTTTTATCCCACGTTCAGCCAGAAATGCATTAAAATCTGAAGACATATATTCCCCCCCACGATCAGAACGGAGGGTGCCCATTTTACATGCTGACAGATTTTCAGCCAAACCAAAAACTGTTTGAAGCACATGAACACTTCGGACTTTGCTTTGAGTGGATATACCCATGCATGCCTGGAAAAATCATCAATGAAAGTTATGAAGTAAAGGTAATTTCCAAAAGAGGATGTCTGCATAGGACCACAGACATCACTATGTACAAGCTGCAATTTCTGCGTAGCCCAAACTGAACCATCTTTTGGAAAGGAAGAACACTGCATTTTGCCCAAAATACAGCCTTCACAAACATGTTTTCCAGGTGCCTCAAGTTTGGGCAAAGAGGACACCATTTCAGATTTCTGCAGGCGTAACAAACTAGCAAAATTCAGATGACCAAAGCGTGCATGCCAAAGCTTTGCATCTGACATAGCCTGAGAATCATGAACTACACATGCCGAATCATTCACAGATCTTTCATAGTCTATGAGCTTATACAGCCCACGACATAAAATGCCAGAAGCAATAATCACATCGCCATTTGAGAGATCATGGACTGTACACCTGTCATCAACGAATTTCACAACCAAGCCAATCTTGGCTAATGCAGAAACTGATAACAGGTTCTTTTTGATCCCTGGCACAAATAAAGCATCTGACAAAGTGAAAGAACTACCATCAGCAGTAGTCAGAATGATCTTACCAACTCCCATAACAGGATAAGAGAAGTTATTGGCGCATGTGACAGTATTCCCTGTAGGGGCAGGCTCGAGTGAAGAGAAGAAACTGCGCTGCGAGGTAATATGTTTGGTCGCCCCACTGTCAAAGTACCAAACATCTGAGTCTACTGCAGACATGCACTGATCATGAGAAGATGGGTCAAAACTACAGATAGTAGTAAACACCCATTCTTCTTCCTGCATAAGATTTGCAGACTCTGTTTTTGGTGTAGAGGCCTCTGCAACAACCATTCCAGCCTCTTTCTTCTTTGCCTCTTTAGCAGCCAGTTTTGGACAGTTCTTTATAATATGATCATTTCCTTTATAGTACTTGCAAAACAATTTCTGCTTTTCTGATTTCTTCTCATCTTTATCCTGGTTCTTCGATTGTGCAGCATTTGTAGATTTTTGCTTACTAGTAGAAGAGCTCCATTTTCTTTGCCCTTCTGACTAGCCAGGAAAGCTTGATCTGCAACACGCATAATGGACCTGTTCTGCCTGGACTGATCTTCCTGCAACAGAACAGAGACTAATTCCTCAAATGACAAGGCATTCGGATTGCCTTTCATCATCAACTGAAGAGTAGAGGCAAAACTCTGATATGAATCAGGAAGCCATTCAGAACGGTCTGCACAAGTGAGCTATCTGGTATAACCTCATCAGCAGAAATCAATTGTTCCTTTAGGTCTTTGATCTTTGTAAGAAAACTGTCCATAGAATCACCTTCATTCATGTGCTCACTCTCCAACTATAGAAGATAGCAAAAGGAGAGAAATCAGGTAGATTGTTTACCTTTGAACACTAAGACACTAAGAACAAAGCATTGTTCAATTATGGTACTCAGAACTTATGAGAGTTAGAGGTCTGGAAAAATGATTTCCTCACTGTGGAGAAAGGGACCTTAACAAGATCAATAGAGATCATAATATACTTGGACTACCTAACAATTGAAAGAAAGATTTCATTTACAAGTGCACTGCATGTCAATCTTGTAAATCTCATAGAGAACCATTCACAAAGAAGGGGTATATACATGGAGATATTCTAGAGCTTTTCAACAAAGTTGTTTGTCGATAAACCAAATATCCATCCACTCAATGGGTACTTTTTGTCTTTCATAGGTGATTGTAGCAGATGGACCATACTTTATTTCATGAAACATAAAGATGAAGTCTTCTCATGTTCTAAGAAGTAAGTAGCTCTTGTGGAAAATCAAACAAATAAAACCCGAATAAGAATAAGGTATGTTGGAGGGGTGGGGAATAGCTCTCCCATCATTTTGATTTCTACTTGCAACATAGAGAAATCATGAGGAAAATAACCACCAGATACACATCAGCAGAATGGAGTAGTAGAGAGGGGAGATAGGACCATTGTGGAAGCAACAAGGTCTATGTTGAAGGGAAAAATTCACCAAACCACCACTACCATGTGTCTCATAAACATATTTCCCTCAAGGTCCTTAGATGGTATGACTCCTTATGAAGCTTGCAATGGAAGAGCTTGGATTATTCCAGGATAGTCTGGTGCATTTCACATACCATCTTTGATCAGAGATAAACTTGATCTTAATGCAAAGAAATGTGTCGTTATGGGCTATGACCTAAAACAAACGTTTCATAGGCTACATAACCCTAGCACCAAAGAGTTCATAGTGAGTTCAAACGTAGTGCTTAATGAAAATAAAAATTCTCTCAAATATGATTGCAAGAAGATCAAGTTGTCATACCACTTAGAGGAAAACCTTCCAACACTCTCAAGCAAGGGTAAACATACACTTGAAGGTGTGAGGGATTATGAAGATGATCTGAAGACTCCTACTTGGGAGATCAATGCATGGAACTCCAAAGGTAAATTGAAGGTTTAATAATCGAGTGACGTTTTAGATTCCTCTCAACAAACCATTAGAAGATCTACAACGGAAAAAGAAGAAGCCAAAAAGGTATGCTAATAAAATTTGTAACTAAAGACTTTATCTATATAGTTCAAGACTTGAAGTCTAACGAGCCCTCATGTTATGAAGAAGCCAAAAACAAAAAACCCGAAATCAAAGCATACAATGGACAAAAGAGATTCAAGCTTTGCAAGAAAAAAACACTTGGGAGTTGATACTCAAGACACTCACCATGAAGATCATTGGATCAAGATGGATCTGTAAGGTAAAGGAAAACTCTAATGGAATAATTAACAACTAGAAAGCTAGGTTTATGGCCAAAGGGTATGATTAGACCCGAGGTATTGACTATGAGGATACTCTATCTCTTGTGGAAAAGAAGCCAACAATCATATTACTGATGAGTATTGTAGCTTTCAAAAACTAGAAAATATATCAAATTGATGTGAAGAATGCATTCCTCAATGGATGGATCTTAGAAGAGGTATACATGGATGAATCTCGAGTGTTTGAAGACTCACATTATCCTAAACATGTTTACAGATTAATCAAAGGCTTATATTGGCTAAAATAAGCTTGAAAGCCTTTGAATCATAGGTTAGTAACCTATTTGTAGAAAAGATCCTTCTCTATTCATGAAAAGATCATGTTACAAATTCATATATATTTGTGTATATGTGGATGAGATTATACTCATAGATAATGATGTTGCGGCTATTAGAAGAGTCAAGCAGCAAATGAAGGAGGAATCCAAGATCAGTGACTTAGGGTAGCTCACTTACTTCCTTAGGTTGGAAGTAGCTTCTACAAAGAAGGATTAGAAGAATTATGTTAAAGATATGTTAGTCAATTTCAAAATGGAGAAGGGTAAGGTTTTAGGTAACTCCATGCAAGTAAAATCAAAGCTACATCATGATGAAGGTGAGTCCATTGAAGATGTGACAAGCTATCAAAGCTTGGTAGAAAGTCTCAACTATGCTACTCTCAACTATCATCTACGCCTCATATATTTGGGATAATATAAATTTCTTGGATCTTGCACCTAATCCCATTTATTCTGCTAGGAAAAATAACTTGATTCCATTATCATTTTGTTAGGGAGAATATAACAAGAAAAGAAGTTGAGGTCTCATATGTATCTACTCAACAACAATGTGCACGCATGATGACTAAAGCTTTGGATGGAGTAAAACTTAGCAACTTCAAATCTATGATTGGATTTTAGGATATCTCAAGAGATTAAAGAATCAAGCATCTTAGGCTTAAGAGGGAGCTATTCGTACATATGACAAGCCAAAACGTTTGACCATAAGCATTGTACTTCAGTTTCAGCTAGAATCCTTATGTATAAACATGCCTTATTTGCTTCAAAGGTTAAAATAGGATGTTATCTTTTCCAAAAGTAAAAGGGTGAATTAAGAACGAATATTTTGGATCTATTGGAAAGAAAATTCCAAGACCTTATTTGAATTGAAAATCAATGTATTCCTACAATCATGGAAGAATATAAGCTAGATCTATCAACAATCACTTTTATTTGGAAAGTGTACATATACACTATCTACTTGGTCACAAGATATCAACAATCACATCACACACATTGGTTTGTACATTTTTCTTGTCTCAAAGCTCTTATATTCATCCACCACTTCTATGTATCATAATTTACTTAGTAATACATTTTACATCAAGTTTCTACATCTATGTTTCCTACTCTTCACTATTGCAGTACACTCCTCTAAGTCTATCAAATTCTGTAAGCTATTGAAGTGTAAATACAATCTCATAATCATTTTTATTAGATGAAGCATGAAGATAGGACTCTTGTTAGTATGCATACATATTTTTGTGGTCATTGAGGTAGTGTGCACTAAGATTTGAATAGAACTCTATGATTGTGTCCACCCATGTTCATCTTCTTGAAATGTCAAGATCAACCTATCACTTCTTATACTTAGTGCTCACAATATAGTCCCTATAAATCATTAAATAAATTGATTTTAGTTCACTCATCACTTCATTTAAAGTGTTTCAAAAGGATCTAGGTGAGTTCCCTGTAGGCTATGAGCTCTTAGTCAATCTTTGGGTGCCTTCCTCCATAAATAGAAGGTTTCCTCTACATGTGCACTATTGAGAAGTTATCTATTTTGACATCACATTTGAGCATCATGTTCCGAGATACCATAGGGATATGTTGCATAGATTTTAAGCTTAGGAGGTCCATAAGAGATTATCTAGATCAAGCTTTTTCTAGGACCCTCTCATGTCTACATATTGCCATCACTCCTCACATCACACCCACCTTGAATTTTTCTCACAATTGGATATTCTCATTTTCATATATGCTAGTAAAACTTCCTAGTACAAAAACATTATTTAGATATTCGATCATGTAAAATGTGGCCATGCCATGAGCATTGAACTGAATTTTATTCACTAGAATCGTAACTTGTATTTTGTATCTTCACTGATTGGAAGCAGGGCTTTCTCATTCAAATGAGTATATAAGTTTAAATTCACATTAGATAATGATTCTCCTAAGTATAAAACATGCCTAGTTGTAAAAGGTTTCAACAAATAAGGAGTTGATTTTGAGGAAAAATTCTCACGTCTCATGAAGATAGTGACATTATACATGTTTCTTGGACTAGTTTCAGAGAAGGACTAGAGATGGTGCAAGTGGATTTGAAGACTCCCTTTTGGCATGGATATCTTCTAGAGAATATGTATATCGAACAATGAGAGGCTTATGTATTTTTTGGAATAGATAGTCTCTTATGTAAGCTCAAGAAGAGTTTGTATGGACTTAATCATTCACGAAGATAGTGGTATCAAAAGTTTGATGCATTCATGAGATCAATTGGATAATCGAGAAGAAATGATGATCAGTGCTTTTACACTAACAGATGTTTAGATGGAAAGATGATATGTTTGATACTTCATGTTAATGATATATTGATTGTTTTGAAGCCATCAAAAGACTTGTCTCTCCTAAAGAAAAAGTTAAATCAACAGTTAGAAATGAATGATCTAGGAGATGCTAAACATATGCTTGGAACTCACATTACTCATGATAGGAGTATGAGAGATGTATACTTCTCTCAAAGTGAATAAATAACCAAATCAGTTCACATTGGGAGGTATATATTATATAATCATATTTACATATACGTCATATACTCATAATTATTTATCATTCATTGTTTTTATCCCTGGGATATTCTAACCATATTGGACTTTACTGAAACATTATTATAGATTCCTATCATTAATATCTATGTGAAGGGTGTTGATGCAAATAAGTCCAAGCCTACATACTTTCATAATTAGCATGTATCTGATATAGTCACCTATGACTATTCCCTTGTAAAAGTCAATCACTTTTTATTCTTGTAAAAGTGCACATGATACTTGCATTAACCCTACATGACGTTAGGAGGAATCAAATGTCAAACTCTTGATGGATATTAGATGAGAGAATAAAGCCTAAAGTCTAGGAATCACTTTATGGTGAGAATTTGAATCTGAATTCAAAGTTTGGCTCGAACTTCAATCATAAAAGTGGATCAAAAACTCCCGTGGGTTTAGCGGATGTGCCTTGTACTCCTAGGCATATGGCCAGGGTTCAAGTTTGGATCGGGGCTGGATGCCTTAGAGTTACCCAAGATGGGTGCCTCTACCTTACGAGGTCAGGTGTGTGTGTCTTTCCAAATTCATTGTACTCAAACAAAAAAAACTAACTTGGGTAAGAGACCAACTTTGAGAGATAAATTGAGATGGATTTGTGTGATTAGTGAGCTCATTCTACAACCACTTCACTAAGCTCACATTTTGCAATTAAACATTGCCAATTTTATTGTAGTTCTATCTCTACTTCACTTCTCTGTTATGATCATCTCATAATAGTGACCTTCTCAGAGCTTGTTCTTGGTGCATAGTTGATCATTTGATGTGATTTAGAGTGCTATAGATTCAGCACACTGTCTCTTTTATATCTACAAACTTTCATTATTATTGATTTTCCCTATCTCAAGATATCATCACGTTTCGGCTCACTCGTTTGCATGTTGTAGCACCCCGAAAATGTCAGGATAGTTCTTGAGCTTGCTAAGAATCATTCTCAGTGTAAAATTGACATTTTTTATCCAAATAACTCATGATTGGTAGCTATATAAGTTAATTAGATAATACTAAAAATAATTTGGCTAATTTCTAGCATGTTGAGAGGAGTTTTCATTTTACTAAACATGCGCAGAGACCAAAATTGCAAGTTTGAGCTCTTGGTTGAACTTTCTATGCATATGTTTTGATCCAATGATTAGAGGATCATCGTCCAAAGCACATAGGTGATTATTTGTGATCATTAGGAAACTCAAGGGTCTAATATACTCTCCATAACGTGTTCTTGGCTAGTGTGAAGCAGGGTTTTGCAACACCACTTAATGTCTATCCACCATCCCCTCCAACAGTGGTACTAGAGAAACAAGCAAGATGGGAGATTGATTACCATATTTCATTGAAAAATTGGATAGGAGCAACTATGCAACATGGTCCTAAGGATGCAAGCATATGTCCAAGGAAGAAGCTTATATGGATACATCTCCACATATGAGGGAATGGCAATATTTAGAAGCAAACATCAGCCCACAAGAGAAGAGAAAGAAAGACTAACTACATTGTGTGCAAAGGATGCTTTAGCCACGTTTTATGTACTTAACTCAATATCTAATTTCTTATTACCTGACAATAGGAATTGCAAGATCTCCCAAGAGACTTGGGAAGTACTCTTCATACTTCTCATCAAATACAAGGGCTAGGAAGAAACAACTATGAATGGAGTTCACAACTTTGAAGAAGCAACCAAAGAAAAGTGTATCTGACTATGTAACAAAGATGAAGGATGTAGCTGAACAACTTGCGAGTATTGGAGAAGAGATAGAAGAGGAGCAAATAGTAAGGTAGATCATAAATGGCATCAAATTTGATGATAAATGGGAATCCTTCACCATAGAAATGGACCTATATATGGTTATGCAAATACATGACCTTAACACATTCATGGGGCAACTCTTCACACATGAAACAAAGCTCAACAAGAATGGAGACAACTCTAGAGGTAATCAATCTTCTGCCCTTTACATAGATAGATATAAAAGTAAAGATAAAGGGCAAAGGTAAAAAGAATGAAGAAGAGTCTAGTACATATCAAGTGAACTTCACACGTAGAGGAAGAGGTACTAGAGGAAAGGGCAAAGGAGGAAAGCAAGGCAGGGGGAGATCATACACACTTCACCTTGAAATACCTCTGGCCTAAACAATGACACCATAGAAGAATGCTTCAAGAACACAAGAAATCAAAGAGGAAGAGGTTGTCATAGAGGATGCTATGGAAAATCCAAAGGCAGGTTCGACAATGGAGGGAGCAATCACCATCACAACTACAATCAAGGCTACAATAACAGTTATCAAGAAGGCTTTTGAGGTAGAAGAGATTATAACAACTAGACAGAAGACCACGAAGGTTCTCTACTGATCATGAACATGGCATCCAAGCAAGGTAAAGATGATGAGCATCATTTCTATATTGATTCTGATTTTTCCGATCATGTGGCTGGAAATGTAGCATTGCTATCTAATCTTGAAGAACCTAAAGGGAAGCATGAAGTGTAGACAGGTGATGAAAATAGAAACTCTGTTAAGAAGATTGGAAATAACAAGGCTTTTGATGGTAACATGAACCTTTTAAGTGAGGTTTTATATGTGCCAACCATAACCAAAAATATAATCAGTGTTGGACAGATTGTTGAGAAGGGCTTACAAGTCAGATTCACAAGGCATGGAGCATATGTCGAAGACCCTCAACAACGCTTCCAGAGGATTGCAAAAGGTGAGAAATTTGGTAGAGTCCTTACATTTGAAGTTGAAGATACAAGAAACATTGCACTCTTCAATTACAAAGATCAAACCCTGTGTGAACTAGAGATATGGCATAAAAGGCTAGGTCATATAGGTGAAAGAACACTCAAGCAAATATGCAGGGATCAGAGTGTGCTTGGCATTACAAATGTGTCCAAGCGACACATGATTAACAAATGTGGAGCATGCCAATTTGGCAAATCTCACAAGCAACAATTCAACAAGAAGGGATATATGTATGAAGAGTACTTGGAGCTTGTGCACATAGATGTGTGGGTCCTAGTAGGCAGCCATCAATCTCAGGGTCAACGTACTTTGTTTCATTCATAGATGATTATAGTAGATGGAAAATTCTTTACTTTATGAAGCCTAAAGATGCAGTCTTCACTTTTTTCAAAAAGTATTTGGCATTGGTTGAGAACCAGACACGTAGAAGCTTGAAGAGGATCAGATCTTATGGATGTGGTGAGTATTTCTCACATGAGTTTGACTCATTCTTACAGGAGAGAGGTATAAAGAGAGAGGTCACAACAAGATACACTCCTAAACAAAATGGACTAGCATAGAGGAGGCATAGACTGATAGTAGAGGGTGCAAGATCAATGCTGAATGAAAAGAAACTATCAAACTACCTATGGGCAGAGGTTGTTTCCACAGCCACATACTTGATTAATAGCTTCCCATTCAAATCCTTGGCTGGAATGACACGTTATGAGGGAGGAATGCTAGCATACCCTCATTGGACCATTGTAAATCTTCGACTGCATTGCTTATGCACATATAGCTTCACAGATTAGAGGGAACCTTGATCCAAAAGCTGAAAAGTGCATATTTATCAGATGGTTCTATAAATAAGTATAAAGCAAGGCTAGTAGCAAAGGGGCTTGCTCAAACCCATGGAGTGGAGTATGAGGAGACCTTCGCACCTCTGGATAAGTGCCAACACCTGCTGCTTCAAAGAATTGGAACCTATATCGGTTAAATGTTAAGAATGCATTCCTCAATGGATGGATCTCTGAAGAAGTTTACATGGCCTAGAGCTTGGAACCATAGGCTTGTCACATATTTGTAGGATCAAGGATTTTTTGCTAGCAAAGCAGATTCTTCTTTGTTGATAAAGAAGACTAACTTAGAAGTTATTTAATTATGTGTCTATGTGGATGACATTATCATTACAGGGAATGATGCCAATGACATCAAGCAAATCAAATCTTAGATGGTGGAAGAGTTTAAAATAAGTGATCTAGTGTCATAGTTACTCAGAGAAAATGCATTCATGATATGCTGGTGAAATTTAGGATGGAGAACACCAAAAGTTCAAGTACAACCATGGAACTCAACCTCAAGCTTAGTTCTCATGAGGGAGAACTCCTTGAAGATATTATAGGTTATCAAAACTTGGTGGGAGTCTCAATTATGCAACCCTAACAAGAGTGGACATATGTTATGGAGTAAGTACATTAAGTTAATTTATGCATACACCAAGAAAGCCTCACATGGAAGCTACCAAGAGGATCTTAAAGTATTTAAAGGGTACCATAAATGTATGGCTGTTTTATCCATTCATTTTTTATTTGGATATCAAGATGTATTCTAATGGAGATTGGGCTGGCTCCAAGGATGATAGGAGGAGCACTTTTGGATACTTATCTTTTGCAAGATAAAAGATAATATCATGGTCATCAAAGAAACAACCTACTGTAGCATTGTCATAAATAGAAGCAGAATATAGAGGCTTAGCAAATGCAAGACAAGAGACTATGTGGCTCAAACTACTCCACACATATTTAGGGTTACATTCTTATACCCCAATGATTTTTTGAGATAACACTAGTTCACTTCATTTGGCTACTAATCCTATATCTCATGCAAGGACTAAGTAGATTGAAGTTCACTATCATTATGCATAAGAGAAGCTACTCAACAAAAACATCCAATTGTCCTATATATCAACTAGTTTCCAATGTGCAAATATGCTCACAAAATCTTTGGATGGAAGTAAGATGAAAAGGTTCAAGATGATGCTTGGCATGCAAGAAGTAAAGGAGAAATGAAGACCAAGCATGTTAGGCTTGAGGGGGAGTTGTTGCTAAAACTAAGTCCAAGCCTACATACTTGGATAATTAGCATATATCTCATATAGTCACATATCACTATTCCCTTGTACAAGTCAATCACTTTTTATCCTTGTAAAAGTGCCTATGATAATTGCACTAACCCGATGTGAAATTAGGAGGAATCAAATATCAAACTCTTGATGGATATTAGATGAGAGAATAATGCCTAAAGTGTAGGGGTCACTTGATGGCGAGAATTTGAATTTGAATTCAAAGCTTGTCTTCAACTTCAACTATAAAAGTGGATCAAAAACTCGCATGGGTAAGAACCCAATTTTGAGAGATCAGTTGAGAGGGATTTGTGTGATTAGTGAGCTCATTCTATAGCCACGTCACTACCCTCACATTGTGAAATTATACGTTGCCAATGTTATTGTATTTCTATGTGATTTAATACATACACATTGATCATACCTCTACTTCACTTCTCTGCTATGATCATCCCATAATAGTGAACTTCTTAGAGCTTGTTCTCAGTGTATAGTTGAACATTTGATGTGATTTAAAGTTCTAAAGATTCAGCACACTGTCCATTTTATAGCTACAAAGTTTCATTATTATTGCTTTTCCCAATTTTGAGATATCATCACATTTCAGCTCACTGGTCTTCATACTATAGCAACCCAAAAATGTCAAAATAGTTCATCATCCTGCTAAGAATCATTCTCAGTGTAAAATTGATCTCTCTTTTATTTAAATAACTCATGATTGGTAGCTATTTAAGTTAGTTAGGTACTACTAAAAGGAATTTGGCTAATTGCTAGCAAGTTGAGAGCACTATTGATTTTACTGAACATATGGGAAGACCAAAATAGCAAGTTAAAGAATCATTCTCACTGTAAAATTCATCTCTCTTTTATTTAAATAACTCATGATTGGTAGCTATTTAAGTTAGTTAGGTACTACTAAAAGGAATTTTACTAATTTCTAGCAGGTTGAGAGCATTGCTGATTTTATTAAACATATGCGAAGACCAAAATAGCAAGTTTAAGCTCTTGGTTGAACTTTCTACTCATCTGCTTTAATCCATGCATTAGAGGATCATGGTCCAAAGCACATAGGTCATTATTTGTGATGATTAGGAGGCTCAAGGGGTCTACTACACTCTCCACAACCTGTTCTTGGCTGGTGTGAAGTAGGGTTTTGCAGCACCACTTCATCTCTTGAATTTATCCACCATCTCCTCCAACAAAAGGCTGAATGGGTGTTAGATGCTTGTACATCTTTGTCTAATAAAAGATATAGTGGCCTAAGCAACCATGAAATTGACATTGAATCACAAAGAATTTCCTAGGATGGAATAATCATGCAAAAGAACTCATTGGATAGGGGACCCTATTAGGAGCGACATTCCCAACATCAATTGGGAAATCTATGCTAGCCTATGGAAGCCTAGGAACTCGATATTCCTAATGTTTTATCATTGGCTAAGAAATTAGTATCCAATTGAATGATCAAGACATAGATTGATGACAACAAATATGTTTCAAAGATTTTCCTTAGAAATAGTAAAAATATGAGGCTTTTAAGTATCCTAATTTTATCTTATGTGCGAATGATCCCAAAAGCGTGGTTTTACTAACTTCTTTATGGAAATCTTGGAGCAACATGAAACCACTTTATAGTTTAAGCTATGATTGGAAACGGTCAGTGTCCATAACGCAGAATGGTTCTTTTTGGTTCTTTATTTTTTATATAAAGGCTACTGAGAAACAGAATCTCCAAGTAGCTAAGAAGCTATGTCGCAAGGGTTTTCATGGATAAAATCATATAAGGAACAAAAGTAGAAGAGACCAAATCTAGCAAGAAAATTTGGAGGAAAATATGTGGAGTTACCTCTCACAATTCTTCTAAGTAATTGCCTTTGGGAAGAGTCTCTAACATACTCAAAAAGAAAAATCAAAGATCATAAAAACAATCCATTTAGACACAAAAAAGTATTTATTCCGTAAGACAATAAGATCAAAAGGAGATGGGTTCCTCATAAAAACGATGAGAAGCTCTTAAAACTCCTTTGTATCTCGCTTTAACTTCCTTGTACAAATACTTTTTATAGTTTGAAGAGTTTTAACTAAAAAAACAAAAGATAATAAAGATTTTTCCACATGTGTATATTCATGTGTAGAAAGTCTCTCTCTTTCTCTCTCCCTCACTTTATCGCTCTCTCTTTGTCTCTCCCTCTCTTTATCGAACTCATATTGGTAAGGTAAAATCTATAGGTAGCATGAAGTATCTTTTTATGTTGTCTCACGAACTCTGTTGTCGTTTAGAAATATGGCAAGGGTTCAAGTTTGGATCGGGGCTGGATGCCTTAGAGTTCCCCAAGATGGGTGCCTCTACCATATGAGGTTAGGTGTGTGTGTCTTTCCAAATTCATTGTACTCTCAAAAAAAAAACTAACTTGGGTAAGAGCCCAATTTTGAGAGATAAATTGAGATAGATTTGTGTGATTAGTGAGCTCATTCTACAACCACTTCACTACCCTCACATTTTGCAATCAAACATTGCCAATTTTATTGTAGTTCTATCTCTACTTCACTTCTCTGTTATGATCATCTCAGAATAGTGACCTTCTCAGAGCTTGTTCTTGGTGCATAGTTGATCATTTGATGTGATTTAGAGTGCTATAGATTCAGCACACTGTCTCTTTTATATCTACAAACTTTCATTATTATTGCTTTTCCCTATCTCAAGATATCATCACGTTTCGGCTCACTTGTTTGCATGTTGTAGCACCCCGAAAATGTCAGGATAGTTCTTGAGCTTGCTAGGAATCATTCTCAGTGTACAATTGACATTCTTTATTCAAATAACTCATGATTGGTAGCTATATAAGTTAATTAGATAATACTAAAAATAATTTGGCTAATTTCTAGCAGGTTGAGAGGAGTGTTCATTTTACTAAACATGTGCAGAGACCAAGAATTGCAAGTCTGAGCTCTTGGTTGAATTTTCTATGCATATGTTTTAATCCAATGATTAGAGGATCATGGTCCAAAGCACGTAGGTGATTATTTGTGATCATTAGGAAACTCAAGGGTCTAATATACTCTCCATAACTTGTTCTTGGCTAGTGTGAAGCAGGGTTTTGCAACACCACTTAATGTCTAGAATTTATCCACCGTCGCCTCCAACAGTGGTATTAGAGAAACAACAAGCAAGATGGGAGATTGATTTCCATATTTCATTGAAAAATTGGGTAGGAGAAACTATGCAACATGGTCCTAAGGATGCAAGCATATGTCCAAGGAAGAAGCTTATATGGATACATCTCCACATATGAGGGAATGGCAATATTCAGAAGCAAACATCAGCCCACAAGAGAAGAGAAAGAAAGACTAACTACATTGTGTGCAAAGGATGCTTTAGCCCCGTTTTATGTACTTAACTCAATATCTAATTTCTTATTACCTGACAATAGGAATTGCAAGATCTCCCAAGAGACTTGGGAAGTACTCTTCATACTTCTCATCAAATACAAGGGCTAGGAAGAAACAACTATGAATGGAGTTCACAACTTTGAAGAAGCAACCAAAGAAAAGTGTATCTGAATATGTAACAAAGATGAAGGATGTAGCTGAACAACTTGGGAGTATTGGAGAAGAGATAGAAGAGGAGCAAATAGTAAGGCAGATCATAAATGGCATCAAAGCTGATGATAAATGGGAATCCTTCACCATAGCAATGGACCTATATATGGTTATGCAAATACATGACCTAAACACATTCATGGGGCAACTCTTCACACATGAAACAAAGCTCAACAAGAATGGAGACAACTCTAGAGGTAATCAATCTTCTGCCCTTTACATAGATAGATATAAAAGTAAAGATAAAGGCAAAGGTAAGAAGAATGAAGAAGAGTCTAGTACCTATCAAGTGAACTTCACACGTAGAGGAAGAGGTACTAGAGGAAAGGGCAGAGGAGGAAAGCAAGGCAGGGGGAGATCATACAACACTTCACCTTGCAATACCTCTGGTCTAAACAATGACCAAGAAGGACTCCATGAAGGTAATAGGATCCAGATGGATCTATAAATTGAAAAGAAATTCTGATGGCACAATCAACAGGTACAAGGCCAGATTAGTAGCCAAGGGTTTTGCACAAACCCAAGGCATTGATTATAAAGAAACTTTTTCTCCTGTGGCCAAGATGCCAACAATCAGAGTGTTGGTGTGTGTGGCTGCATCCAAGAATTGGAACATGTACCAATTGGATGTCAAGAATGCTTTCTTGAATGGATGGATTTCAGAAGAAGTTTATATGTCACAACCTCCTGGCTATGAAGACCCTAAGAAGGTAAATTATGTTTGCAAATTAAAGAAGGCTTTATGTGGATTGAAGCAGGCACCTAGGGCATGGAATTGCAGGCTAACCCTATACCTCCAAGACCAAGGATTTGTTATGAGTAAGGCAGATACTTCTGTGTTCATAAAGAGAAGTAATTCAGAAATAGTATATCTCTGTGTTTATGTTGATGACATTTCCAGGTAATGATGTCAATGGAATCAGATACATCAAAAGTCAGATGATGAAGGAGTTCAAGATCAATGATCTTGGATTATTGAAATATTTTTTAGGACTTGAATTAGTTTACACTAATTCAGGGATATACATTACTCAGAAGAAGTATGTACAGGACATGTTGAAGAAGTTTAAATTGCAGGATGCTAAAGTAACAAGCACTCCAATGGAGGTGAACCTACAGCTAAGTTCCCATGAAGGTGATGAAGTCCAAGACATTACAGGTTATCAGAGTATGGTGGGTAGCTTGAACTATGCTACCTTAACTAGAATTGATATTGCATATGGAGTTAGTGTGCAAAATCAATTCATGCACAAACCAAGGATACCTCACCTAGAGGCTGCCAAGAAAATCTTGAAATATCTCAAGGGTACACAGAATCATGGTTTGTACTTTCCTTACACTTTTGATATTGATATAAAAGTCTATTCAGATGCAGATTGGGCAGGATGCAAGGATGATAGGAGAAGCACTTCAGGATACATTTCTTTTGCAGGTGACAAACCAATTTCATGGTCTGTAAAGAAACAACCTACTGTGGCATTGTCTTCCATAGAGGCAGAATATAGAGGGCTAGCTAATGCCACTCAAGAAGCAATCTGGATTAAACTTTTGTATACAGAATTGGGCTTATATACTAGGCCTCCAATTATCTTTGGAGATACCTATCTATCATGCTAGGACAAAACACATAGAAGTACATTATCATTATGTGAGAGAAAAGTTGCTAAGCAAGGACATTCAATTGACCTATGTGTCAACCAACATGCAATGTGCAGATTTACTTATTAAAGCTTTGGATGGAACCAAACTTTGCAGGTTCAAATCTATGATTGGATTGCAGGATATACTTGAAGAATGAAGATGAAGACTTAAGCCAAAATGTTTGGCTTGAGGGGGAGCTGTTGGTGTAAATCACAAGCCTACACATTTGTCTTGGAAGATTTCATGAAGTATCTACATGTATGAAGAACCATAGGAACATATGCTAGTGGTTTATTACCACTTTACCTCATTCTAAAAGTCAAATTGACTTGGAATCTTTTGTAATCACCTACCTAATTGATTCGTGGAAATAGTAGCTCACTTGATTGAGAGAATATCTCCAAACCTTTAGGAGCTTGATCATAGGGAGCCAAGAATTTGAATTTGAATTCAAATTCTCATTCATTACATATAAAAAGTCAAGATGAAAAGTCGCGGTAAGAGAGATCACTCCCGAGCTTCATTCTACTATCATTGAGTGTGTGTGAGGACTACACCATAGCCTACAACTCTCTACACCATTAGGCAATGCTTGTCATGCCAATGGGATTGTATATCAATGTGAATTAATAGTACATTTACATCTTTCATCTCTGTGTTCTCTGATTGTCTACTCCAAAGTCTGTCAACTTATGAAGGGCACATCTCAGTCTATACTCAACCAAATTCAGTGATTCAAAGCTTGTTGGATTCAGCTCAAAGTCATCTACATGCTGACAAAGTGTGAAGTGATTTTATTCAGCCAATTCAGAGAAATCATCGTCGAGGTGCTCACTGGTCTATCTCTACTACAGTCCTAAAAAGTCGGGGGTATACCAAATCTTGCTAAATTAATTTCTCTTAGCATAGTTCATTATTTTACATCATTTCACTTGCAAATGGTAGCTTACTAAGCTAATTGAATATCCCTAGAAGGAATTTTATCAATTGCTACTGTGCTGGTCACACTGAGCAAAACATTGAGCAGGTATAAACACCAAAATAGAAAGTTTTCTAGAGTTTGTGACTTCCAAAGTTATCTGTTTTGATTCAATCATTGCATACAACATCTCCAAAGGAAATAGGCTATTTCTTGGTGTCATTTGGAAGCTAAGGAAGTCTACTAACCAACTTTGAAGCAAAAGAGGGCTGGTATAAAGCAGGTTTAGCAGTACCTACTCAGTTTCCTGGATCATCCATCCATCTTTCCCAACATTTTATAGTTGAAGTTGAAGACAAGCTTTGAATTCAAATTCAAATTCTCACCATCAAGTGACTCCTACACTTTAGGCATTATTCTCTCATCTAATATCCATCAAGAGTTTGATATTTAATTCCTCGTAATTTCACATTGGGTTAGTGCAATTATCATAGGCACTTTACAAGGATAAAAAGTGATTGACTTGTACAAGGGAATAGTGATATGTGACTATATGAGATATATGCTAATTATCCAAGTATGTAGGCTTGCACTTAGTTGCAGCAACAACTCCCCCTCAAGCCTAACATGCTTGGTCTTCATTTCTCCTTTACTTCTTGCATGCCAAGCATCATCTTGAACCTTTTCATCTTAGTTCCGTCCAAAGATTTTGTGAGCATATTTGCACATTGGAAACTAGTTGATATATAGGACAATTGGATGTTCTTGTTGAGTAGCTTCTCTTATGCATAATGATAGTGAACTTCAATCTACTTAGTCCTTGCATGAGATATATGATTAGTAGCCAAATGAAGTGAACTAGTGTTATCTCAAAAAATCATTGGGGTATAAGAATGTAACCCTAAATATGTGTGGAGTAGTTTGAGCTACATAGCCTCTTGTCTTGCATTTGCTAAGCCTCTATATTGTGCTTCTATTTATGACAATGCTACAGTGGGCTGTTTCTTTGATGACCATGATATTATCTTTGATCTTGCAAAAGATAAGTATCCAAAAGTGCTCCTCCTATCATCCTTGGAGCCAACCCAATCTCCATTAGAATACATCTTTATATCCAAATCAAAAGTGAATGGATAAAATAGCCATACATTTATGGTACCCTTTAAATACTTTAAGATCCTCTTGGTAGCTTCCATGTGAGGCTTTCTTGGTGTATGCATAAATTAACTTAATGTACTTACTCCATAACATATGTCCACTCTTGTTAGGGTTGCATAATTGAGACTCCCACCAAGTTTTGATAACCTATAATATCTTCAAGGAGTTCTCCCTCATGAGAACTAAGCTTGAGGTTGAGTTCCATGGTTGTACTTGAACTTTTGGTGTTCTCCATCCTAAATTTCACCAGCATATCATGAATGCATTTTCTCTAAGTAACTAAGACACTAGATCACTTATTTTAAACTCTTCCACCATTTAAGATTTGATTTGCTTGATGCCATTGGCATCATTCCCTGTAATGATAATGTCATCCACATAGACACATAATTAAATAACTTCTAAGTTAGTCTTCTTTATCAACAAAGAAGAATCTGCTTTGCTAGCAAAAAATCCTTGATCCTACAAATATGTGACAAGCCTATGGTTCCAAGCTCTAGGAGCTTGCTTCGAACCATAGAATGCTTTCCTTAGTTTGCATACATACTCCGATTTGTCCTTATCTTCATACCCTTGTGGTTGAGCCATGTAAACTTCTTAAGAGATCCATCCATTGAGGAATGCATTCTTAACATTTAACCGATATAGGTTCCAATTCTTTGAAGCAGCAGGTGTTGGCACTTATCTAGAGGTGAGAAGGTCTCCTCATACTCCACTCCATGGGTTTGAGCAAGCCCCTTTGCTACTAGCCTTGCTTTATACTTATTTATAGAACCATCTGATTTCTTATTGAATTTATATATTCACCTGGATCCTATTACCTTCATGCTTGGTTTCTTGAGAACCAAATCCCAAGTGTTGTTCTCCTGAGGTGATTCAATTTCTTCCTCCATGGCTTCTCTCCATTCTTTCTTCTTATTAGCCTCTTAAAATGACGAATGCTCTTTTGACATTGAATCTTTAGTCATATATACAAAGTGCTTGGTGACTAATGATGTGTCATAGCCATACCTTATGGGTTTTTTTACTTTCCCTTTGAGGTTTTCAGAGTGCTTGATTGGAAGACTCTGGAATGTCTTCCAATTGCTTGAACTTGGTCTTGCTCTTTGACTTCCAAACCTTGAAATCAATCTCTTCTTCATCTTCTGAATTGACTTGGAAAATCACTTTCTAAATCATAAGGTAGCTTAATCTACCTACAATCATCTTCAAATCATGAATTATTTTCATCAAACACCACATCCTTGCTAACTCTAAATCCTTTGTTAGTGGGATTGTACAACCTATATCCCTTTTGGTTTAGTTCATAGCCAATAAATATGCACTTTTCAGCTTTTAGATCAAGCTTCCCTCTAATCTGTGAAGGTATATGTGCATAAGTAATGCAGCCGAAGATTTACAATGGTCCAATGAGGGTCTGCTAACATTCCTGCCTCATAACGTGTCATTCCAGCCAAGGATTTGAATGGGAACCTATTAATCAAGTATGTGGCTGTGGAAACAACCTCTGCCCATAGGTAGTTTGCTAGTTTCTTTTCATTCAACATTGATCTTGCACCCTCTACTATCAGTCTATGCCTCCTCTATGCTAGTCCATTTTGTTTAGGAGTGTACCTTGTTGTGACCTCTCTCTTTATACCTCTCTCTTGTAAGAATGAGTCAAACTCATGTGAGAAATACTCACCACATCCATAAGATCTGATCCTCTTCAAGCTTCTACGTGTCTGGTTCTCAACCAATGCCAAATACTTTTTGAAAAAAGTGAAGACTTCATCTCTAGGCTTCATAAAGTAAAGAATTTTCCATCTACTATAATCATCCTATGTGCCCTAATCTCTTGTGCCAAATCTCAAGCTCTGAAAGTGTTTGATCCTTATAACTGTATAAAGCAATATTCTTTGTGTCCTCTAACTCAAAAGTGAAAAGTCTACCTGATTTTTCTCCTTTAGCTATCCTTTTGAATCCATGTCTTGGGTCCTCCACAAATGCTCCATATTGATTAAACCTGACCTGCAAACCTTTCTCCACAATCTGCCCAACACTCATTAGGTTCTTTGTAATTGTTGGTACATAAAGTACCCTGCTCAACAAATTCTGATTACCATCACATGTCTTCACATTTCCAATTTTAATTACAGAATGCTTTGTATCATCACCTGTTTGGACTTGGTGTTTACCTTTGGGTTCCTCGAGATCAGAGAGTAGTGCCACATTACCAGCCACATGATTTGAACACCCTGAATCAATATAAAATAAATGATCATCATTTGTACCTGACTTTGAAGTCATGTTCATGATCAAGAGAGAGTCATCCTGCTCCTCTGTGTAGTTGTTGTAATCCTTTTTGTTTCTGAATCCTCCTTGGTAGTTACCATTGTAATTATTGTTGTAGTTGTTGTTATAATTGTTGTTGTGGCCTTGGTGATGGTTGAACCTTCCTCTAGACTGAGAGTATCCACCTCTTTGGTAGCCTCTTCCTCTCTAATTTTTGTAATTCCTGTAACACTCATCTGTGGTATGGTTTGATAAACCACAAATGTGACATGGTGATGAATTATAGGGTCTCCCCCTACCTTGCTTACCTCCTCTGCCCCTGCCTCTTGAAGATCTACCTCTCCCTGCATAGTTGGCTTGGGAGGTAGAGCCTTCATCATCCACCTTCTTATTCTTGCCTTTATCTTTAGACTTCTTATCAGTGTAAAGGGCAGAAGAGTTGTTACCTTTGGATGTATCTCCATTCTTTGTGAGCTTTGCTTCATGTGTGAATAGTTGACCCATGAGAGTTGTGAGATCTGGGGTATGCATGTCCATGTAGAGATCCATTGCAGTGGTGAAACTTTCCCACTTGTCATCAGCCTTGATTCCATTGATTACCTGCCTCACAATTTGTTCTTCTTCAATCTCTTCTCCTATACTTGCTAACTGGTCTGCAACATCCTTCTGAAACAGCTTGCTTAGGTTGCTTCCTTAGTGTTGTGAACTCAATCCACAACTGATTTTTCCTAGCCCTTGTATTAGAGGAAAAATATGATGACAAGGTTTCCCAAGTCTCTTGGGAAGTCTTACAAATTCTGATATGAGGTAAAAGAAAGTCAGATATAGAGTTAAGTAGATAAGACCTTGCCAATGCATCTTTTGCACACCATGTATTGAGCTTCTCTTGTTCTTCCTTGGTTGGCAATCCTCTTGCTTTGAATGAGGCCAATTCCTCATCTCCTGAGATGTATCCAAAAAGACTCCTTCCTTCTAAGTAGGTCGTCATCCTTAGAGACCAAGCTTGATAGTTGTTCCTGTCCAATTTATCAATGAATGAGGGAAAAGCATCTCCCATTTTACCTTATTTACTCTGATACCACTGTTGGGAAAGATGGATGGATGATCCAGGAAACTGAGTAGGTACTGCTAAACCTGCTTTCTACCAGCCCTCTTTTGCTAAGTGTGGAGGCTTGGCATTTACACCAACAACTCCCCGTCAAGCCAAACATCTTGGCTTGTTCTTTTTCATCAATCCTCTTTAATGTCTTGTAATCCAATCATAGCTTTAACCCTACAAATTTTAGTACCATCAAGTGATTTGGTCAATAATTCTACTCATTGCATATTAGTGGATACATATGCAAGTTGAATCTCCTTGCTCAATAGCTTCTCTCTCACATAGTGGTAGTGAACTTTTATATGCTTGCTTCTTGCATGATAGATAGGATTGGCTGCAAGATGTAGAGAACTTGTATTGTCACCAAAGATCATAGGTGAGTGAGTGTGAAGTCCCAAATCTGAGTGGAGCAATCTAATCCATATGGCTTTTTGAGTGGCATCGGCTAATCCCCTGTATTCAACCTCTATTGAAGATAAAGCAATAGTAGGTTGCTTCTTGGAAGACCATGAAATGGGATTATCACCTACAAAAGAGAGATAATGTGAGGTACTACTCCTGTCATCCTTACAACCTGCCCAATATGCATCTAGGTATAGTTTGATGTCCAAATCTGAAGTGTATGGAAAGTATAAACCTTTATTTTGAGTACCGTTAAGATACTTCAAAATCCTTTTGGCAGGTTTATAGTAACGTGCTCTAGGTTTATGCATGAATTGACTTAAAACACTTACTGCATAGGCTATATCAATCCTTGTCAAGGTTGCATAGTTTAGACTTCCAACTATGCTTTGATATCCTGCAATATTTTCAAGCACATCACCTTCATGAGCACTTAATTTTTGATTTACCTCCACAGGGGTGCTAGCTATCTTGGCATTCGCCAAGTGGCACTTCATCAACATGTCTTGCACGTACTTTCTTTGAGTAATATAAATTCTAGAGTTTGTGTAGACTAATTCAAGTCCAAGAAAATACTTTAGTGATCCTAGATCACTGATTTTGAACTCTTGTATCATTTGGTTCTTGATCTGCTTGATGCCATTGGCATCACTACCTGTAAGTATGATATGATCAACATACATACATAGGTATATCACCTCTGAATTACTTCTTTTGACAAATAGAGAAGTATCTGCTTTGCTCATCATGAATCCTTGATCTTGAAGATAGGTACTCAACTTATGATTCCATGCCCTAGGTGCCTGCTTCAATCCATAAAGAGCTTTGTTTAGTTTGCACATATAATTTACCTTGCTTGGGTCTTCATAGCCAAAAGTTTGAACCATGTAAACATCCTTTGAAATCGAGCCATTGACGAAAGCATTTTTTACATCCAATTGATACATATTCCAATTCCTTGATGCAACCACACTTACCAATACCCTAATGGTTAGCATTTTGGCCACAGGTCAGAAAGTTTCTTCATAATCAACTCCTTGGGTTTGTGCAGAACCCTTAGCCATAAGTATAACTTTATACATGTTTATGGATCCATTTGAGTTTCTCATGAATTTGTAAATCCATCTAGAACCAATTACCTTGATTGATTCCTTCTTTGGCACTAGCTCCCAGGTGTCATTCTCCTTGAATGCTTCTATTTCTTCATCCATAGCTTCCTTCCATTCTGCCTTGGTCTTTGCCTCTTCATATGAAGTAGGTTCTTCAAGTGATAAATCTTTAGCAAGATAAATGGAATACATAATAACTAAAGAAGTTTCATACCCATATCTGATTGGCCATCTGACCTTAATATCTTTAGGCTTCTTCCTCTTTGGTTTTCCACAAGTGCAATATACTTCTTAAAGCAACTGAACACTTCATCTTTGTTCTTCATAAAATACAAGATAGTCCACCTACTTAAATCATCAATGAAAGACACATAATACCTTGAGCCAGAAATAAAGGGATCCTTGTTTGGTTCCCACACATCTGTGTGGAGAAGTTCCAAATAGTCCTCATGCATGTAGCCTTTCTTTGAGAAGGGTAACCTGTGTGATTTACGAAACTAACATGCACCACATTAATAGATCACATGTTGCTTGGATACATTAGGTATCCCAAGCATACATTGATCTCTACATATTTGCTTTAAGGTTCTCTCACAATATCCCCTAATCTTTTATGCGGAATCTCAAGCTGTGATAATGTTTGATCCTTGTAATTATAAAGTGCAACATTCCTTGTATCTTCAAGCTCAAATTTAATAATCTACCTATCTTTTCTCCCTTGGAAATTCTCTTGAATCCATATTGGGGATCTACCACAAATGCTCCATATTTGTTGAGCCTAACCTACAAACCCTTTTCCACAATATGTCCAACACTCATCAAATTCTTGGTGATTGTAGGTACATAAAGAACCCTACTCAATAGATTTCTATTCCAATCAGAGGTTTTGACATTTCCTATCTTGACCATTGAATGCTTGGTGTCATCACCTATTTGTACTTGGTGCTTTCCCTTGGGTTCCTCAAGATCAAAGAGGAGCTACATTGCCTGCCACATGGTTTGAACAACCCGAGTCAATATACAAGAGGTGTTCATCATTCATACCTTGCGTTCAAGTCATGTTCATAATCTGAAGGGAATCCTCTTGATCCTCTGTGTAATTGTTGTAGTCCTTTCTTGATTTGTATCCTCCTTGGTAGTTGTTATTGTAATTGTTGTTGTAGTTGTTGTTGTAGCCATGGTTGTAGCTTTGTTGTGGTTGAACCTTCCTATGGATTGTGTGTAGCCACCTCTTTGATATCCTCTTCCTCTCAGATTCTTGAAGCTCCTATAGCACTCATCTGTAATGTGATTGGACAATCCACATATGTTGCATGGGGAAGAGTTGAAGGGTCTCCCCCTACCTTGCTTACCTCCTTTGCCCCTACCTCTTGAGTTTGTAAGAAATCACTTGAATGATGTGTGTGACTCTCCTCCCATCCATATATACCCTCTTGTAATCTAAAAATAGCAATGATATACTCTAAGAATAGCAATGATCTGGAATAGTTTAGTGTGAACATGTGGCCATCATGCAACACTTATTCCCATTACTACCAAAGCAGTTCCCAATTACTACCAAAGTACCTTAGGGTATCCCCCGAGCTTGGGACCTTGGCTAGCTGGCCCTTGTCCCTCACACACATGGATTGATCCCTATGGATCAGTGTGAACTGATCCCTGTGGACCAATGATCCCTGTGGATCAATGCACTGATCCCTGTGGATCAATGCACTGATCCCTGTGGATCAATGTCTGACACTCTCTCCCCCTTCTAAAGATCATTGTCCTCAATGATCAATGAGGAAACGTACTAGCAAACCAGAGCTTCTGATTCCCAAGTAGAGTCAGTAAGTGGTAATCCTCTCTAGGCTACTAAATACTCCTGGACGACACGATTTCTAAATCACTTCTGTCTCTGATTTAGTATCCTGTCTGAAGAACGATCTGTGCTTTTACTTTCTTGCAAAGAAACAATACCTTCTATTAGACTGTCCTCCCTAGAAACGTGAAACAATTGATGAAATCTGCAATCTAGAGGAAGATCTAATCGGTATGCAACTTCACTTAGCTTCTTAACTATCTTCCAAGGTCCACAAAAACCTTGGTGATAGCTTACTACACTTCCCTATTGACAGTGGAGTAGACCTAGCTAGTACCTGAAGAAAGACTCTGTCTCCTACCTCTAAGGACCTAGGAGATCTTATCCTATCAGCATAGTCTTTAGCCCTATCAGCTTCTTGCTGCATCTTGGCTTTAGCTATTTCTAAATTTACTTGCACGTTTGTTAAGAACTCCAAAGCACTTGGACATTTTTGTGACATACCTATGGTACTGAGAGCATCGGGATTCATGCCATAGTTCATCTCAAAAGGAAATAAAACTAGTGCCAAATACTATCCCAATCTGTCTTATGCCCTCAATATGTCCTCTAAAAATTGGTTGACCCGATTGGTCTTGTAAATATGACATCCCTATCTGAAACTATGGATGTCGACAACCCATGCAATATGAAGACATGCTGGATAAACAACTCTACTACCTGTGGATCAAATAGACTGATCCCTGTGGATCAATGATCCTTGTGGATCAAATGCACTGATCCCTGTGGATCAATGTCTGACACTCTGATCCCTGTGTGCAGTTTCTATCGTCTCCTGCGTGGATGTGAACTGATCCCTATGGACCAAAGTCATGATCCCTATGGATCATCAATCTATCTACCACAACTAGGATAGTATTCCACTTCATTTGGGTCCGCGATACCCGACTATGAAGTCCATGGATACACTGGCCCAGTTGTGATCGGAATATGTAAAGGATACAAAAGACGTGGAGTCTTTATCCTTTCTGCTTTGTTGACTTTGACACATAAAGCTCGTTAAACATAAGTGTGGACATCTCTGGCTATCCAGGCCACCAAAATGTTCTTCTAACAAGCTGTATTGTCTTGTCAACACCTGGATGTCCGGCACAAGGCACATCATAACTATCATGCACGACTTTTCTTCTCAAATCCCGGGAATCTGGTATGCAAACCTTTCCTTTTCCGTCTAACAATTCCATTCTCCTGTGAGAAACTGGAATACGGAATGGAATTGTTCGCTCTACTAGGAAAAGAAACAACTAAAACTGTTGCGTCTCCTATAATAGAGTCATCACTGATGACTCAAATGTGGATCTTCCACCTGTGCTTCCTATATCTCTTGAAGCAATGAGCTTTCTAAAACTATAAAGCTCATTTGATACATTATTCGTGATAATGCATCAAAAGATATTCTTTTTGCTCCTCTATATAGGATTTCCATGTGAAAATCTTGCATGAGCTCAGCCCAACGAGCTTGACTGCCTCGGAGATCTAGCTGACTACAAAAATACTTAAGTGTATGGTGATCTGTTTATATCTTAAAGTCTACACCATAAAGATAGTGTCTCTAGACTTTAAGTGTATACACCACTATAAACAACTCATGTTCATGCATTGGCCCGTCATCTTGGCTCAAAATTGTCCCTATGGCTTATGCAACTAGAATCTATCTCTAACTCAAAGAGTTTATGTGGATGAACCACTTTGAGTATAGGAGCCTCTGAAACAACTTGTTTCAGAGTACCAAAACTATCTTGCTACTCTTGCATCCCTGCAAAGATACCTTGCCTGGAAGCAAGTTCGTAAGAGGCACTGCTATGGACGAATAAAAAGAGATGAATTTATGATAGAAATCAGAAAGCTCTAGAAATGACCATAGCTGCCCCTCATCCTGAAGAGTAGGCCAAACTAAGATAATTGAAACCTTCTTGGAATCCAACTGAATCTCATCAATAGATACTCTATCCTTGAGAGAAACAACTAAGTCTTCTCTGGATTAACAGAGTCTTATCATGATCTCTTACTCTAATATGATGGTAGCCACTTATGAAATCTATTTTACTAAATACAACGGCTCCACCTAGAGTGTCAAAAAGATCATGAATCATGGGCATAGGATATCTGTGTCTGATAACAATCTTATTGAGTGCTGGATAGTTGATGCACATCCTATAAGATCTATCTCTCTTCTTCACTAGAAGAACTGATATTACAAAGGGTGAATAGCTGGGTCTAATCAACCCTTTTCTGTAATTCTTTCAAGTACAACTCTTGGAATTCTATTCTCACTTTCACTGAAAATGTTGAAGCACTCCAACTAGAGTTTCCATGACTGTATGAGTTCATCATACTACATGATGAATGCATAAAATATAGAAGATAAATAAACTAACAATCAATTTTAAGCAACTTGGTAGCATTTACTAATCACGTCTCTTGGAGATCTGATTCTCCACGGATCAGTAATTACCTCTCCTCATGCTCAAACATGATCACTTTACTTAGTCATTATTTATGATATAACTATAAATAGAGACATCAAGCTTGCTTCTCAACTTGTCTTCCATTTGGAACTAACTTTCGTGTAGATCTTGCATTGTTGTATAATCACTCCCTATTGGAGACAACCTTGCCTTGTCTAATAAATGCAAACCATGCCGTGCTATATAACCTTGTCTCACTTCCTGCTAGGAACTTAGACTATAGCCTTGCTTTATTTTCTCTTTGCAAACCTTGCCTTTCTGTATCTCTTGGCCATTCTTGAATATCTGACCCACAAACTTGCCTGGTTTGCTTGCTACAAACCTTGCCATTCTGTGTATCTTAGTCATTCTAGAGTTCATGGCCTACACACTTGCCTTGCTTGCGTAATAAAGATGAGTCTACCTAGGATCTCTGTTCTTCACTCTAGGTAAATAGATAGATGGAACTACCCGATCTACCTATATCAAACTATTATAGAATCAAGATATGATTCCTTCGATAAAGCTAGGAACTCTAAAGTCCATGTCTCAACCTCCAATCTAGGAAGTTCTTACATAACTTTTCTTTTACTATTTCTAACTATGGCATTCTAATCAAACTTGATTTACCCCTTGTTGTTCCATAAATCTGAAGTCTATACTTCTTGTGAAATAAACTTCTTTGTTCTATACACATAGAAATATGCACTAGAACTCATAACTATGTAACTATAGTAAATACTTCTGAACTAGATACTTAATTTATAAGCATCCTACTTGTAGGTGTTCTTCGAGTTCTCTTCTAAGGTGTCAACTTACCTTGAGACCTCTTACCTCTAACTTTCTAACTCATGAGACCTTGGTAAAACTAACCCTTGTCTCACTTTGTTCCTTGTACAAAAGAGAAAGTCTTTTTACTTGAAAATTTTCATCTCTTTCTAAATACATTGCTTTAAATATTTTTCTTTGAAATCTTGACTTGATATCTTTGTATCATAATGCAAATTGCATTCTTTCTTGATCATAAAATCTTTGAGGATTAACTATCCTCTATTCTAGGTTCTAACGAGACATCCTAGAATTCTAACTTGTGAACTACTAAGTTCCTCATTCTAATGACCTTTGCAACATTTGCCTTTGTCTTAAGACTTCCCTTGGTCTTATATTTGAATTAATTACTCCAATCAATGATATCTACTAGGTATCCACATCTTATACTTTTCTTTGATCAGAATGCTACTAATCATTCATCTTGATCCTTATCTATTTTGAATATTCTATGTATACTCAAACAACTAGATGGCAGCCGAAAAGAAACAATTATAAGCCTTTGCTCAATGAAACATGAAGAAATAAGAAACTTTTAGTATCTTCTATATGCTTGCATGCATATGCATACTAATTTTCCAAAAATTTCGGCTACATAATGGCGTAATGCTGAAAACTGGAAAAATGACGTCAAGCAATTTCTTATTTCTGTGAGAATGGTGTCGGTAGGCACAATCTATCTACAAAAAGACCGAAAGGGGATTACACACCCTGACAAATTTCGCAATGTCGATAGACATAATATATCTACAAGTAGACCGAAAGGGGATACACACCCTGACAAGTTTTTTTTATTTTTCTCCTCGCTAACCTGCAAGAAAAATACTTATCTTTCCCTGCAAGAAGAATACATGCATCCCACAATACGAACTCGCCTCTAAACTATGCGTATAGTCTAGATGCTATGGAAAATTGCATGTTTTGTATGCAATTTTGATGCGAAAAGAGATCATCAATGCATATAAATTGACAAGAGACTTATCTGGAGGTTCAAAAAATAATTTTGAGGTGTGTCTAGGTGCTGAATATGGTCTGCACTCCATTAGAATAGCTTTTCAAATCTCTTCTGATAGGTTGTGCTTGATAAAGATGCTCGAAACAAGGTTATTGATGATGAAGATCAAACTTCAAACTCCAAAGATGAAGGAAATTGAAACCCAAAAGGTGCTGTTCAACCACTTTTTTGAAAGATCTCTGAGAGGGCTATCCATAGCAAAAGGAATCTCTGAATTTGAACATGGTATGCCAAAGTTATGGCCAAAAGAGTGTAGGAGGGTAATTCCAACAAACACTTATAGAAGTTGATGACTATGGATGCCAAACGAATTCAAAACTTTGCCTTCAAGTATGGTAGTTCTTTAGCGCAGAAAAATATGCGTGGAGGATAGATTATCCCATATACAAAATAAAAACCAACTGAATATATATGTATGCGCAGTCAGCTTCTTCCATATCTCCTAAACAATCATGGTATATACTGAGCGGCCCTCACGGAGCTCCACGCCTACTAAAAGTGACATAGGCAGCATCTGTGAAGATGGGCAGCGCATAAGCCTCCTGTTGGGGATTCTACATCGGGGCCAGGATCCCTGAAAATCCGAGCATTCCTGTATCGCTTGACGGGCACACTATACTGCTGTCACGCACTCTTAAGGACGGGTCATATGGGTAGCTTCTCTGAGGCGCCTTTTCTCCAAATTCCACCCAGAATTCGACGGGCGACCTTCAATCTCTAACCCGCTGACGAGGAAGAAAGCGACGGAAAAAAAACCAAAAAATTCAGGTGAAAAACGAAGAAGGATCGTCGATGCTCTGATACCAATTGTAAGAAATCGCTTGAATGATGTGTGTGACTCTCCTCCCATCCGTATATACCCTCTTGTACTCTAACAATAGCAATGATATACTCTAAGAATAGCAATGATTTGGAATAGTCTAGTGTGAACATGTGGCCATCATGCAACACTTATTCCCATTACTACCAAAGCAGTTCCCATTACTACCAAAGTACCTTAGGGTATCCTCCGAGCTTGGGACCTTGGCTAGCTGGCCCTTGTCCCTCACACACATGGATTGATCCCTATGGATCAATGTGAACTGATCCCTGTGGATCAATGCACTGATCCCTGTGGATCAATGTCTGACAGAGTTACTACCTCTTCGTGCATAGTTAGCTTGAGAAGTAGTACCTTCGTCCTCTACTTTCTTGTTCTTTCCTTTGTCTTTAGACTTTCCTTTATTTGTGTATAGGGCAGAAGAGTTCTTACTTCTTGATGAATCTCCATTTTTGTTGAGTTTGGCTTCATGGGTAAAGAATTGCCCCATGAGTATGGTAAGATCTGGAAATTTCATGTCCATGTATAAGTCCATAGCAGTTGTGAAGGCTTCCCATTCGCCATTTGCCTTGATGCCATTGATTACTTGTCTTACAACTTGCTCCTCTTAAATCTCCTCTCCTATTCTTGCTAATTGGTCAACCCACATCCTTGACTTTGGTCACATATTCTAAAATACTTCGCTTGGGTTGCTTCCTTTGAGTGGTAAACTCAATCCACAATTGATTCTTCCTAGCTCTTGTGTTGGAAGAAAAGTATGAGGACAATGTATCCCAAGTCTCTTGGGATATTTTATAGTTCCTAATGTGTGGAAGAAGGAATTCAGAGATAGAGTTAAGAAGATATGACCTTGCTAATGCATCTTTGGCATACCATGAGTTGATTCTTTCCAGCTCCTCTCTTGTAGGTTGTCCTTTGCATCTGAACATGGGCATCTCCTCATCTCATGATATGTATCCATAGAGACTCTTTCCTTGTAAGTATGTCTTCATCCTCAAGGACCATGCTTGGTAATTGTTGCTATCAAATTTATCAATAAAACAAGGGAAACCATCTCCCATTTTACCTCAAATTGCTCAGATACCATTATTTGCGAAAGATGGATGGACACCTCAAGAAATGAGTTGGTACTACTAATCCCTTCTTTGTACCTGCCCTCTTTCACTTCATAGTTGTGTTTTAGGTCCCTTTTGCTTCCCAACGACAATAAATAAGTGCCTATCTACTTTGGAGATGATGCTTCAAATAATTAGATCAAAAGAGATAACTTTGCAACTAGCTAGTGACCAAAAAGTTTCTATTTTGGTCTGACACCTACTAGATGTTTTGGTCAGTACTCATAATATAGTGGCAATTAGAAAAAATCCTTCTAACTGTATCTAATTAACTTAAAGAGCTAATGATTCCAAGTGGAACTACTTAAAATAATAGACTACACTCTGAGCAATGACTTTAGCAAATGGAAGCTTACCCCCAATATTTTGGGAAGTCTACAGAGAATGACCAGTGACCACTTCAAGACACTTTTCTCCCACTTGGCTAAATGAAACTTCTTTCAACTTTGGTAGCCTGTAATAGACTTTGAGCTGGTTCCAATAATCTATAGAGCATTGAAAATGATGGAGTGATCACTGACATATGAGTATTACAAGTACACTGTTCTAAGTGGACATAGCAGAGAGATGAACAGAGATGATCAATGACATAATGTATTATAGAACAATGTTGTACATGATCATTTGCATGAATATCATGCCCAAAGATAGTGCTAAGAGTAGGCTATGATTTAAGCCACTCAACATATACAAATGATCAGCAATAAGCTTAGTAATGGGGCTCTATTGGCTGCGAGATTACAAATACCTTTTATAGATGTTTTGCCTCCAAGATTAAACTCAAATTCAAACTTGTCTTTACCTAAAAGTTCTCCTCCAAGTTAAGAAACATTCCACCAAAATGAATTTGTAGCTTTATCTCTCCTAAGTCCACGAGTTTAGTGGATTTATAAGATTCCTCTAAGTCAAATGACTTTTACAAAAGGTTAATGGTAAAAAGTATAAGCAAGGGGTCATGTGATCCTTCAATTGTTTTGCACAAAACTCCGTCAATACCTAACTCTACGTTTAACCCATATAGTCCACACCATTCCTTTGATTCGCCTCTCCTTTGTCGTATGGCTCACCTATTTCATAACATTTTCTTCATTGTATTTCCGTTTCTGAAACGCATGATAGAATTGATAAAAATAGTCTTCCATCAAACCCGAGGCCGTTTGAATGAGGCACGGGCCTCAAGGCACGCCCCAAAGAGTTACGGAAAGGAAAGAGAGAACGAATGTAGTTCTCTCCATTGAGATAGCTTTCCACGTGCAAATATGCAAACTTCTTCCTCTCTCTCTCTCTTTCTCTCTCTCTCTCTCCCCAGATGCATTCAACCTCTGATTTCTTCACATTTCTGTCACGAATGAGAACGAGGGCTGCATCATGGAAAGCTGCCTTGCCTTCTGCTCATTGAGTTTAGAATATCCGTATAGAGTTCGAAATTCTTATATGATAAAACATCAAAGGAAAATAAAGAAAGAGCTTTTCTGGAACATGAGATTGAAGATCCGAACCAAAAGGAGGTGCAGTGAACAATCAAGCCATGGTGCTTTGGATGTTCTTCAACGAACATAATTTCGCCAAGTACCCGAATTCCCACCATTTTCAATTGGATGTTCTACACAAAACATAATTTTGAGAAGTACTCGAACTCCCATTTCTCCTTAACAAAACAAATTAATTACTTTGGATTGAAATGCATTAGCACCTTAAACAATGAAGGTGAAAGCAATGGATTGAAATATATATACAAATAGATGAAACATGCTAGCATGCATGTATGGAGTATGAAATTTTTTATGAAAAGAGCAGGAAAGATTAGGATCCTATTTGCATGGATTTATCCCATTCTTTCACACTATCCATGCACTTAAAAGGCAACTTTCATTGAATATTTCTCTATTGTAAGAGCATAGTATGTATTGTGCATGAATGTTTGGACAAGCGCATATAGAAGGTTCCTGTGCATCATTCCAATGTTCATCAGTTATAATCATCACTTGCATATTTGTATATATCATACATTAAAGATCGTGATCTTGGATAGTTTGCTAGTTTGTTGAAAGAAGTATGCATAACAGAATAGAACGAATGAATGTGTATCCGTTAAAAAATTATGTACATGAATGCATATATGAGATTCATTGCACCATATATTTTGCAAATATGAGAAAGGTTTATGAACTATAAAAATAAGAGATATTTGAAGTGTGATGGTTTCAAAATAATTGATGCTTGTAGAAGACTATTTGTATAGTGAGTACAAGTGAAGATCCAATACGTATGCACATAAATTAAGGATTACTACGTAATAAGTATAATTTTTCTCAAGATTCAAAAGAAAAGATTCTTACAAAGATGCTCAATCGGTGCATTGGAATGTATTTCATTAATCTTAAACAAAGAAAAGCAATCCTAGCCATGATAGCATGTTAAAGATAGCTAAGATACCGGGTATATTAAGGTTTCATGGTTGATGATAAGAGATAAAAATGATCCAAAATCAAAGCCTAGATTACAAGTTGACTTGGAGAAGCTTCTTTAGAAAATCTATCAGAATTCTTTTATGAATTATATGGGGAATATAAGACCTAGAGAAAAACAATGGATTCCATGCGGATGCCTTCACACATTCTGTGAGGCATCTCGCTCTAAAATAAACGACTTGAAAAATGCTTTTAATGCCATCGGGCCTCCACCTCAATTGTTGGTTGACCATGGTTACCAAATTATCCCTAGGGGTGTGATCTACTGCCTTCTGGGTATTCCAATGGGCTTTGAAGTCTTAGTGGAGTAGCGATAGAATTGGGTCCTTTCCAAACTTGACACCATGTTAGTTTATTTGAAGGGCATGCAAATCAACCTTGCGGGGCGTCCCATGGTAATTAATACCTTCCTCATCTCCTCGATCATTTACTTTCTCTCTTGTTGGAGACCGAAGGATCAAGAACTTAGTGGATTGGAAAGAATCTCGAGGAATTTCCTTTGGACTTGGGACCACAATAGAAGGGAGGTTTGCAAAACTAAATCGGCTACTTGCATCAGCTAGAAGGATCATGGGGGTGTGCGCATTATGGATATTGAAGGCATGGGGAAAACTAGCAGCAAAATGGATCATCAAGGCTTGGTGCAATAGCTAGACCTCTTGGGCCAAGCTCATTTTCAAGAACAAGAACATGATCTCATTGCTGGCCCTTCCTAGTTGGAAGCACTTGGACCTACTTACCCTTTTATTCCCCCCATTGCTCCTTTCCCCCAAAGGCTCAAATCTTGTGTGCTCCTTGTGGAAGAGTTGGAACAAATTCAAACAATCTATCAAAATCAGAGAAGATTGGAAATGGGTAGTCAGTATTAGACGAAATGAATCAAGTTGGTTTTGGATCACAGGCATAAGGGGTGTGGCTTCTTGGATCCTCCAAAATGCTAAGGGGCTCTAGAACAAGGGTTTTATACATTAAAAGCACCTCTAGAAACAAGAAACTTGCTAGTGGATCAGCTTTGAGGACATATGCTTTAAATCAATAGTGGACTTTGAAGAATGGACTCTCCTTCAAAGCAAATGCATTGCGTGGGAACAATCGAAAATCCGTCTCCTCATTGGGCAGGATTTGTCGTGCAATGAGGGTCTTATTTGGCACAATGGCAATTGCTTGCCCAAAATTCCTAGAATCAACGTGAACACGGACTATTATATCAGGCTTAACAAGAAGTGGTGCGTAACTTAGACAAGGATGCATTGGGATTTGAAGTTCATGTCTATCTAGCACCCCCTCATGGAGATCAAAAAGTTTGTTCTCATGTGGAAAATTCTCCACTGTGGCATCTAGAACAATCTAAAGGCTAGCAAAATCCATGGGGCTCCCGCTTGGTGCAAGCAATACCATTGTAGCATTGAGGATCAAAGGCACATCTTCTTCGCATGCCCTAAGTCTCTCCTAATCTAGTGAACCCTTGGGAATATTTTGAGACTGTAGGAACAAATCACCTAGAAGCAAGCGCTTATGGGTGAAGAGATCGGATTCTCAGCACCATTGTGCAATGCTATAAGAGAGAAAACCGCAGACATCTCATATAGTGTGGGAGTGCTTAGTCAGTTCATGCACTCACCGAGAAGACCACACATGGATGCGGCTAAAGAGAGTACTTAAGTATCTCAAAGGTACAATCGACGAAGGTATATTCTATCCTTACTCTTCACATTTGGATATCAAAATCTATTCAGATGCAGATTGGGCAAGAGCTAAGGATGATAGAAAAAGTACATCTGGTTACTTAGCATTTGCAGGTTCGAAGCTAGTGCCATGGAGTTCCAAGAAGTAACCAACAGTTGCTTTATCCTCAATTGAAGCTGAGTACAGAGGATTGACCATAGCAACTCAAGAGGCAATATGGTTAAAAGCATTGTATACAGATTTGGGACTTGTGAGTTCCAAACCTCACATATTTGAAGATAATGTAAGTTCCATGCATCTAGCGGCAAATCCTATTTTCCATGCGAGAACCAAGCACATAGAAGTCCATTACCACTTCATTAGGGAGAAGCTCATGGCAAAGGAGATTGACATTTCTTTTGTTCCAATTGAAAAGCAAGTAGCAGATATGATGACAAAGGCACTTGATGGAATAAATCTTTCTAGATTCAAAGCTATGGTAGGTATTCAACCTATCATAGAATGAAGACTCAAGCATACTTTAGCTTGAGGGGGAGCTATTGGAACATCAAGCTTACACTATGCTTGAGGTGGATTTGATCTACATCAAAGGCTATCGCGTCGAAAGAATATCCGTTGGAGAGTTTTTTTTCCTATGCTCATTTATTGTATTTTTTGAGAGATTTTTGATGGTTCATTTACCGCTGTAAAAGCCTTGAGCTTTACACATGTAAAAGGTAAAAAGATAGAGCCCAAATCCCACGAATTTGTGGTGGTTGAAGTTGCATTCAATCAAGCAATCAATCATCTAAAAGTAGATCAAACTAGATCTTCACTTTTCCTAGATTGTAGGGAAGTGAATTGATTCCCTCCAACAACCATTCCCACCTTCATTTGAATTCAAATTTCACTTGTAGAATTCTTGAAACACTCTTAGAGTCTATATAAAGACTTGAGATCACTTGTACATTACATGGAAGCAATATACATACACTTGTGACCATCATTGTCTTGCTCCTTCAATTCTCTGCATCATCTTCTTCCCTAACAGTAATCTTGGAGAGGCTGCTGCTCTCTCTGCACAGCTCCAAATTGAAAGCAAGATAGCTCCTTCGAAAGATATTAGTGTCTAATTTATGCCTATACATTTTCAAAGCATTTTTTTCAGTAGATTGGGAGAAATCAGACTTTTTCTGTCTCGAGGTCAATCTCTGCGTATTCCTGAAAAATAGGAAGTACCACCGCTGAATGTCTCATTCATTCCTATAGCACATTTTGCTTATTCCTTATACTTTTGTGCATTCTATACACTCAACCTTATGTGTATCACTCCCATAAAAGGATTGTTTCTAATTGTAATCACGCTGGTCGCTATGGGAATTTGAAGTTCATTGTCTCTTCCATAGATAGTAAGCTTTTTGAGCTAGTAGACCCGCGAACCTATCTGTTTTGTATCGACTCATTCTCCTTGATGCTCCAAAGTACATAGTGTGTTTCTTTGCATTTTTTGCATGCCTATAAGGTCTATTTGAGTCTCCATAAGCTCAAGGGCTGGTCTTGTGCCGGTTGGCTTGACCAAACTTCGTCGCTTCGAAACGCACTTTTCTACCTTCTACACGCTTCTCCAAGTTCTTTCAATGTTAAGTATTCAGGTACATATTCTCTTTATGCACACATGTACTACTTGTAGTTTATGGAGGCAGTAACATCCATATCAGGTGGAGTCCTATTCGGCATAGGTACAAGAGAATCAATACCTATATGCTTTATGCATATTTGGATGAGGTGTTTGAGAAGGTGTATTCACATGAGTTTGAGGATTTTCGGCAGCAAACTTGTTAGCATTCTTTGCTACTTGTAAGTATGTGATCTTTTCACACACATATCTGACTTAGGATCTTCCATACCCTAAGGTTAGATGAGGGTTTGTTGATTATCAGTTTCACACTGATCCTTCCTCTTTCAATCACTCATATTCAATCTTCTATAACCTATAAGGTCACACATCTCATGTATATTCAGATTTCTATCCATACATCTAAATATGTTTGTTACATTTGTACATTCACTCATCCATCTATTTCTCATTACATAGAGTGGTGGAGAGTTTTGCTCCCACGTTGTACATTGAAAATTGGTATATATGATAGTGTGAGTAAGCCTTGGCTTACGTAACACTTTACACATGTTGTCTACTCTTTCTCTATCTTTGTCTCATCATTTGTATGATTAAGTGTGGGATGTTCATGTTTTGTCAATATTGGAAGATTGCTAGACTCTATGTTGTGTATGCTGGACTTATGGAACTATGGACCTGTGATATGAGCTATGGGCCTACCTCATTTCCAACATTTGGTATCAGAGCACTAAGGTTTTGGTTTCCGAACTTTAGGTCTTTGGCATCAATGCATTCAGGCTCATTCATATTCTCAGGTTTCCAGAATTCCAGGTTTACAACATATGATTTAAGGGCATCTTCTAATATTTGACATTTGACATACACACTTAATCTAGATGAGTAGAGACTTGAGAATTAGACAATTCAGTCACATGTGTATTCATCAGTGTGGAGTATGAAGTTGATGATCTGTTAGCACTCAAATATTTTTGACGAGTATGCAAATACTTTACAAAAGTATTGTTTGAAGACCAAGACTTGATGAAGAGAAGACTATTTCAAATTCAAGGAAGAAAAATGGTTTAGAGAAGATGAAGGAATCACATCAACATCAAATCACAGGTATCAGTTTTTACTATCAGATTATCATTTGCAGGTCATATCTTAGAAGAGCAGTTATGAAGAGATTTGAGGGATTCAAGGAGTGCTTTTGTACACTTTCATCATTTGAAAGGTAAAAGCTACATCAAAACAGGTATCTAGAGGTTTTTGTAGAGAGTTTTGAGAGATCTTCTTCATGGCAAGAAGGCTCATCTAAGAAGACAAATTTGGAGATGGGACGAGTTTTTTGTTTTCAGCCAATTTTGTGTTGCAAATTGGTTGGATATCAAGGTACAAATGTATCTAGAGAAGGTAACTCTAGAATGTAATTCATCATTCAACCAAAAGGTTAGTGAATTTAGTCATTTCAAACATTTGAAGCAGAATTTTGATTCAGAGATATGAGGAGATAATAAAACATGTTTCTATATTCACGTCCATTTGTATACCATGTTTGTTTTGTAGCTTACTCTTAACATTAGAGGAAGAGAAAGAGTTCATTTGAAGAATTGAGTGCTTGCTACTTCCAGATGAAGAGAATAAAAGGTATGGAAGAGAAGTTTGAAGACGTTAACATCATCATCATGTGGAAGAAAGATGCAGAAGAAGAAAGTCCATCATTTCCAAAAGAAAAGTAAGGCTTGCTTTTCTCATATATTTTCCATATATGTTTCCTATTTTATCCTATACACCCAAAGACAAGTCTACGAGAACATCTTGTGTGAAGATAGTCTAAAGAAGAAGCAGTTTCTTGTTTTGCATTACACTTGGTCATGATTTAGTAGATTTGACAAAGAATTGCATTGAGAGAAAGAAAAAGCAGCAGATATATGTTTTGACTCATATGTGTATGAGTTATGTTTTAGTTGAAACTTTTGAGCAGGCAACTCATATGTTCCCTCAAAGAATTCTTGGACTATCAATACAGAGCTACTTGGTATATGACAAGTTGCAAAGACGTATATTTCTTCTTTATCTAACTTTTAAGGTAAAAGATTTTTGTAGCAGATGTTGAAGACTTAGGTTTGAGGTTTTATTATAAAGGAAGTTCGGCAATAGCCTACTCTCCCGGACTTGAATTAAATTAAGAAACAAAGGTACAAAAGAAGGGGACTAGTGCCCACGGGACCCCCCAAATCCCACAAAGCAGGGGAAGCTTGGTTGATTCCTAGGTTGCATTACAAAGATCAACCTTCTTTGTAGGTTTGAGGTTTTATGTTTGGAAAAGGTTACCTCACATTCAATATTTTCAGAAACTTCAAAAAATTCTGTTTTGTTGCTATACTAGTGAGTTGAAGAATCTACTTTCATGATTGTCTAGTTTTTTGGATACATGCTTGTATTCAAAGATGTTTTCCATTAGATCCTATGACTTGATTGAGAAGTGGAGTTAGCCAAAAGAAAATCAAGCAGCTACTATCACATTTCACTTGGGTTGAATATGAAAAGATGAAGTATCAACTTGCAGCTTTTGGAGTTCTCAAGGTGATAAGTTTGTCCACTTATGTTTCAAGTAGGAATTGAAGATTCTTGAAGGATTTGCTTGCAGAAAAAGTTTTATAACTTTGTAAGTAGCATGGACACTTAGAAACATTCAGGTAGCAAATCAAACATTCAGTCATGAATGTTTGATGAGAGCAGATTCTACATAGGAGAGATCATTGATCTTGTATGATCTTGCATGATCTTGATTATTTATGAGTCAGTTGTCTATCCTTTGTTTTGTGAAGTTCTTAGCATTGGAAGAAGTAAGTCAAAGATTCAGGTTCTATCAAATTTGTGTTGCAAAGAGATAGGTGAAGATACTTGTTATGTTACAGAAGCTTATGAATCCTAAAATGCTTTCAGCAAGGTTTTGTTATGTTAGGACCAGCTAACCTTATTCTACAATATGGAAAGCTGAGGAAGTAAGAGTGGAAGCTATTGGCAACTACAGAGTGCTAATAAAAGGGGTTCAGAGATTTTGTTTTAGATACACGTATTGATCACTGAAGATCTGATTTATTGAAAGAAGGAAGACGTTCCAGATTTCATAAAGTCTGATATATTTCAAGAATACTGGATACTAGTGTTAAATCATCGAGGGGGGTGATGAAACATGAAGACTTATGTTCAGCCATATGTGAAAGAATACATAGTCATACCTATAGGTATTTCCTATATCCGGTATTCCTATATTTCCTTTGTCAGGTTCTCTTTATGTTCCAGCTTTGTAAGAAGAAGGAAGAAGGAGAATGTCTGGAGAAAGTTCCTGTTAGGTGTTTATGTTCAAGAGAAGGTTCCAGAGTTCTATTGAAGAGAAGCTTGATATTTCAGAGAGGTATGTTTGAGAGGTGCGTACATTTACATTTATATGAGGTTCTGAAGGAAAGAGGTATGAAGGATTTAAAGGATGAATACATGATGACATCATAGATATTTTGATGAGAATCATATTTCAGTTGATTTCAGTTGAGTTGAGTTGACTTGACGTGAGTACAGTCAGAGATGAACCAGCAATGTTCATAATACACTAATTTGTGATTTGTCAGTCATAGGTTCCAAGATTGATTATGTTTAGTGTATTTACATGACACAGCAGGAGTACATTGAGAAATTTTCGTAAGGTAAATGCAAATATAAGGATCCTAGTGTATGTTTTCAGGTTTGTGAAGACATGAGATAGCAAGTTCAGAGACAGTTCATGCTATATTTGTTGTCAAGTAGTGATTGCTTGATGTGTACACTATTGGATATCTAGTTTGCATATTTTCTCAAGTATTATGGTTCATATTCAGTAAGTTTAGATTTTTTGAAGAAACTCAAATTCAGTTTTGAAGAAGACTTTTAAAGAAAAGATTTGAAGGTCAGTTCCGGAGTACAAGCTTGCAACTTTGATAGTTTGCAAGATCTAGTTCAGTTTGTACCAATATAAAATTGCAAGGGGAATTGTTGGAAAGCAATGTTCTATGGCTCAAAGATTGGTCCATTTTTTGTTCACACTACACAGCAAGTATAGAGTCTCTTATTATTCGTCCTATAATGAATATGGACGAGCAGCGTGGATAAGTGAAGACCCTCCCAAAGAACTCATCTAGGTTTGATTCCCACAGACATCGCAGTGCGTGAAGCTAATTTTTAGCTCAAGCTTTTAAGAACAGCGAACAATTTTTTTTGCTTTTCTCATTAAAACAAAAGCAACGGATTCTAACACCGACAGAGTTTTTCTTTTACATATCGCATAGTGATCGTAGAGCGTTTTTTTTCAACGTGAGCTTTTGGTAGAGCTTCTCAAGAAGTACACAATACTATATAAGAAGAGCCTCATGCTCATTGTATTCATCCTTCACCTAGTGTTCAACACAAGCTTTGGAGAGCTTGGACCTCAATAGAGGTGGTGTTTCGTCTAGCACATGGGGCAGCCATGGTGCTAACTTGAAGCATGTTGAGGAGCGGCTATGGAGTTCTTCTTGGAGAAGAAGAGTGCGCTCACACTCTTCCTCATAGAGAGGAGGTTATCTGTTGTTCAGGGAAAGAGAACTTGGTCATTAGTAGCTCGATGGTGAGGATCGGCCATCTACATGGTGTATTTGAAGGATGTCTTCTACATGAAGATTTTGGGTTACTTCAAAGACATTGGATGGTGGTTAACATAAGATTTGCATCTTATGCTAAGTATTCAGGTACATATTCTCTTTATGCACACATGTACTACTTGAAGTTATGGAGGCACTAACATCCATATCAAGAGGAGTCCTATTCGGCATAGGTACAAGAGAATTAGTACGTATATGCTTTATGCATATTTGGATGAGGTTTTTGAGAAGGTGTGTTCACATGGGTTTGAGGATTTTCGACAGCAAACTTGTTAGCATTCTTTGCTACTTGTAAGTATGTGATCTTTTCACACACATATCGGACTTAGGATCTTCCATAGCCTAAGGTTAGATGAGGGTTTGTTGATTATCAGTTTCACACTGATCCTTCGTCTTTCAATCACTCATATTCACTCTTCTATAGCCTATATGGTCACACATCTCATGTATATTCAGATTTCTGTCCATACATCTAAATATGTTTGTTACATTTGTACATTCACTCATCCATCTATTTCTCATCACATAGAGTGGTTAAGAGTTTTGCTCCCACGTTGTACATTGAACATTGGTATATATGATAGTGTGAGTAAGCCTTGGCTTACGTGACACTTTACACATGTTGTCTACTCTTTCTCTATCTTTGTCTCATCATTAGTATGATTAAGTGTGGGATGTTCATGTTTTGTCAATATTGGAAGATTGCTAGATTCTATGTTATATATGTTGGACCTATGGAACCATGGACCTGTGATATGAGCTATGGGCCTACCTCATTTCCAACATTTGGTATCAGAGCACTAAGGTTTTGGTTTCAGAACTTTAGGTCTTTGGCCTCAATGCATTCAAGCTCATTCATATTCTCAAGTTTCCAGAATTCCAGGTTTACAACATATGATTTAAGGGCATGATCCAAAACATTCATTGTAGAGGTGATTCCAAAACAAATGACTAACTTGTTGATGAGTCGCTTCATCGTAGCCCTATCTATTGTTTTATTGCAAAAAGGTAATTCATTTTGATCCATCATTTGAAAAACCTCAACTTTTTTTTTCTACATGGTGTAACTGTAGCCTACATTATCGCTGTAGCAAGACAAGACCTACATGGTGTAGCTTAAGCCTACATTATCGCTGTAGCAAGACAAGACCAAAGCCGGGTAGGGTTTGGGGCTAAAGAAAACAAAACCTAAACGGGAAACCATGGAAGCACTGGTTTACACATTTCTGTTGGTAGCCACTTTAGGAATAATATTTTTTGCCATTTTTTTCCGAGAACCTCCAAAAGTACCTACTAAAGGAATCTTCTAATGTTTGACATTTGATGTACACACTTAATCTAGATGAGTAGAGACTTGAGAATTAGACAATTCAGTCACATGTGTATGCATCAGTGTGGAATATGAAGTTGATGATCTGTTAGCAGTCAAATATTTTTGAAGAGTATGCAAATACTTTACAAAAGTATTGTTTGAAAACCAAGACTTGATGAAGAGAAGACTACTTCAAATTCAAGGAAGAACAATGGTTTAGAGAAGATGAAGGAATCATATCAACATCAAATCACAGATATCAATTTTTACTATCAGATTATCATTTGTAGGTCATATCTTAGAAGAGCAGTTATGAAGAGATTTGAAGGATTCAAGGAGTGCTTTTATACACTTTCATCATTTGAAAGTTAAAAGCTACATCAAAACATGTATCTAGAGGTTTTTGTAGAGAGTTTTGAGAGATCTTTTTCATGGCAAGAAGGCTCATCTAAGAAGACAAATTTGGAGATGGGATGAGTTTTTTGTTTTCAGCCAATTTTGTGTTGTAAGTTGGTTGGATATCAAGGTACAAATGTATCTAGAGAAGGTAACTCTAGAATGGTAATTGATCATTCAGCCAAAAGGTTAGTGAATTCAGTCGTTTCAGACATTTGAAGCAAAATTTTGATTTAGAGATATGAGGAGATGATAAAACATGTTTCTATATTCACTTCCATTTGTATACCATGTTTGTTTTGTCTCTTACTCTTAACATTAGAGGAAGATAAAGAGTTCATTTGAAGAATTCAAGAGTGCTTGCTACTTCTAGATGAAGAGAACAAAAGGTATGGAAGAGAAGTTTGAAGACGTTAACATCATTATCAGGTGGAAGAAAGATGCAGAAGAAGAAAGTCCATCATTTCCAAAAGAAACGTAAGGCTTCCTTTTCTCATATATTTTCCATATACTATTTCTATGTTATCCTCTACACCCAAAGACAAGTCTCCGAGAACATCTTGTGTGAAGATAGTCTAAAGAAGAAGCAGTTTCTTGTTTTGCATTACACTTGGTCATGATTTAGTAGATTTGACAAAGAATTGGATTGAGAGAAAGCAAAAGCAGCAGATATATGTTTTGAATCATATGTGTATGAGTTATGTTTTAGTTGAAGCTTTTGAGCAGGCAGCTTATATGTTCCCTCAAAGAATTCTTGGAGTATCAATACAAAGCTACTTGGTATATGACAAGTTGTAGAGAAGTATATTTCTTCTTTATCCAACTCTTAAGGTAAAAGAGTTTTGTAGCAGATGTTGGACTTAGGTTGGAGGTTTTAGGTTTGGAAAAGGTTACCTCATATTCGCTATTTTCAGAAACTTCAGAAAATTCAGTTTTGTTGCTATACCAGTCAGTTGAAGAATCTACTTTTTATGATTGTCTAGTTTTTTGGATACATGCTTGTATTAAAAAATGTGTTCCATTAGATCCTATGACTTGATTGAGGAGTGGAGTTAGCCAAAAGAAAATCAAGAGGATACTATCACATTTCACCCGGGTTGAATATGAAAAGATGAAGTATCAACTTGCAGCTTTTGGTGTTCTCAAGGTGAGAAGTTTGTCCACTTATGTTTCAACTAGGAATTGAAGATTCTTGAAGGATTTGTTTGCAGAAAAAGTTTTATAACTTTGTAAGTAGCATGGACACTTAGAGACATTCAGGTAGCAAATCAAACATTCAGTCATGAAGGTTTGATGAGAGCAGATTCTACACAAGAGAGATCATTGATCTTGTATGATCTTGTATAATCTTGATTATTTATGAGTTAGTTGTCTATCCTTTGTTTTGTGAAGTTCTTAGCATTGGAAGAAGTAAGTCAAAGATTCAGGTTCTATCAAATTTGTGTTGCAAAGAAATAGGTGAAGATACTTGTTATGTTACAGAAGCTTATGAATCCTAAAATGCTTTCAGCAAGGTTTTGTTATTATGTTAGGATCAACTAACCATATTCAACAATATGGAAAGCTGAGGAAGTAAGAGTGGAAGCTATTGGCAACTGCGCAGTGCTAATAAAAGGGGTTCAAAGATTTTGTTTCAGATACAGGTATTGATCACTGAAGATCAGATTTATTGAAAGAAGGAAGACGTTCAAGATTTAATAAAGTCTGATATATTTGAAGAATACTGGATACTAGTGTTAAATCATCGAGGGGGTGCTGAAACATGAAGACTTATGTTCAGCCATATGTGAAAGAATACATAGTCATACCTATAGGTATTTCCTATATCCGGTATTCCTATATTTCTTTTGTCAGGTTCTCTGTATGTTCCAACTTTGTAACAAGAAGGAGGAAGGAGAATGTCTGGAGAAAGTTCCTTTTAGGTGTTTATGTTTAGGAGAAGGTTTCAGAGTTCTATTGAAGAGAAGCTTGATATTTCAGAGAGATATGTTTGAGAGGTGCGCACTTTTATGTTTATACCAGGTTCTAAAGGAAAGAGGTATGAAGGATTTAAAGGATGAATACATGATGACATCATAGATATTTTGATGAGACTCACATTTCAGTTGAGTTGAGTTGACTTGACTTGAGTATAGTCAGAGATGAACCAACAACAGGAGTACATTGAGAAATTTTCATAAGGTAAATGCAAATATATGGATCTTGGTTTATGTTTTCAGGTTTGTGAAGATAGGAGATAGCAAGTTCAGAGATAGTTCATGCTATATTTGTTGTCAAGCAGTGATTGCTTGATGTGTACACTATTAGATATCTAGTTTGCATATTGTCTCAAGTATTATGGTTCATATTCAGCAAGTTCAGATTTTTTGAAGAAAGTCAAATTCAGTTTTGAAGAAGACTTTTAAAGAAAAGATTTGAAGGTTAGTTTCGGACTACAAGCTTGTAGCTTTGATAGTTTGCAAGATCTAGTTCAGTTTGTACAAATATAAAATTGCACGGGGGATTGTTGGAAATCAATGTTCTATGGGTCCTCATTCATTTTCCACATATGTTTCCCACATTTAAAAATTTTCAAAAGCATTAGTCTTCTCTTCAATGAGATAAACCCACATCTTTCTACTATAATCATCGAATAACATTAAAAAATAGAGAGACACTCCTAAAGAAGGTGGAGACATTTTATTAAAGAGGCTAGCATGCACCAACTCTAAAGAAGCCTGATCACTATTGCTCATCCCTTGTGGAAATTCCTTTAATTGTTGCTTTCCCATCATGCAAGCTTCATAAGGTTCGTGTAACTCTAAAAATGCAAGTAAATGAGCGACCATCCCAATTCTTTGAATCTCTTCAAAAGTGCAAATCCAAGATTCTCAAATTGTTGATGCCATAATCTCCTTACATCTTTATGTTTTGTAGTAGTTAAGGCACTTATACAAGTTATCATGTCTTATGCCTTTTCTTACTAGATTTCCTAATGAATGCATGATTTTTGCACCACTCTTATTGAAGCGAGCTTCAAGTCCACAATCTATTATTGTAGAGAGCAACAAAATATTTCTTTTAAGTCTAGGTACATAAAAACCTTAGATAATTCTTAACATCAAGAGAAGTGGTAAAAGAGAAGGTTCTTGTTCCTTTAGCTAGACACTTGGAGTCATCTCCCACCATTACGTTGAGGGATTCTCATAGAGACACTAGGGAACTATACCAATCCTTTTTGACGGTCATATGGACAAAATTTCCAAGATCTAAAATTGATGGTTCATCAACATGAGCTTGATTGGATGAGCATACCTCTTCAATAGCTACCCATAGTTCTAGCTTTGTGTTGTTTGCTGACTCTTTGTTCTTACAAGATGATTTCATAGTCCCATTTCATTCATTTAGCTTGCTTCTTTCTACAATCCTTGATGGCATGATCTTTCTTTTCACAATAGAACAAACTTCATGTGATTTTTTTTCTTCTTTGGCTTCTTCTTCGATCCATCAAGAGAGCCTTTTCCTTTTGCATTGGGTGAGAATACAACATCACTTGTACCTTGCGATTCTTCAATAACATCTCTTCTTCTAAGAGCACAACACAAAAATCTTCAAATGTTAGGGGAGTTGGTACAAGCTAAGTGCTAAAGACTTTACTAATCCATGATACTTTGTTGAAAGAATATGTACACACCTTTGATCTAGATCTTCAAGTGTTATGACAACACCAATTGCATCCAATTGATCTTGAAGATATCTTATGTGTGTGATTAAATCTTCTGCATTTTCAAAACCAAAATGTTTCTCATTCTCGAACTATTTTTCTAGATTCTATATCCTATTGTAGTTCTTGGTCTCATATTGACAATTGATATTGATGATCTTTTATCTATTTGATTAAATCTTCAACATTTTCTTAGCCATTATGCTTTTCATTACCCAACTAGTTTTCTACATTCTATATCCTAGTGTGGTTCTTCGACAATATGCCATAAGCCTCATATGTCAGCATTCTACCTCTTCCAAGCTCGTAGAAGATCTAAATCTTGATGAATCATCACTCTTGAAATCATTGGATATGCACTAGTATGGCCTTTGGATCCAATCTAGTCGGTCCCATGAAAATTTCAAGAAATTCTTAGGAGTCCAAAATTGTAGAAATTTCAAACTTCTAGATCATATAATTGGTTCCATATAGCTTCCATTGAGTGAATCTTGGCAGACAAATTCAAGCATTTGCAACATTAACATTGACTGGAGCACCAAGATCAGTGTTTGATGATGAAGCCATCCCGTAATCACCTAGTTAATCTAGTGGTATTCTAGTCTTCTAGTAGGCTGCAATAATGATACTTCTCAACGTATTCAAAACTTACAGCCTTGATACCATCTAAGAAAGTAGTTAGACAAGAGAACATAGGAGCACTAGCAAAGAAGATAACATATATAATAAAATTTCATAAATTGCTACTAACAAAAAGTACAAAGGTGACTATGTTGTTCACCTTTGTGCTCTCAAGCTTTAACTTAAATGGCGATCTACACAACTCTAGATAGAAAGTTACAAAGTAGAGTTATGTTGGCTCAATTTGATATCTAGGGTAGTGTAGAGTTCATGTATATATAGGCTAATGGAGAGAGGTGGCCTTCCACAGTGTCAAGAGGATTTCATCACTCCAATTGATATTCAGAAAAAATAAAATTTTCTTATAGATTGGTGATCTCTAAATCATTTAAAGATATGTTCCATGTGATTTGTTGAGTTGATTGATTTCTCTGTTTAGTACATGCAAATAGAAAAAGATGAAGATGTGCTCTAAAAAAGTTGTGAAGGGATTATAATCAAGTACATTTTCTTTGTCTTTAAAACTTGTATGTGTTAGCAAATAATTCTATGTGTGAGCATGTACTCAAACTTTGTTCTGTAACTGCTAGTAGCACCATCAAAGACATTAGTGGGAATGGCATAGTATTGAGCTGATATTATGGATAATACATTTATTGTGCTACATATTCTTGTCATTGATTACCATGAGCTTAAAATTGCACATTTTATTTGAGATATGCCATAGGTATGAATGTGCATGTTTGGAGATGTGTTTATGAATGTTATCCTAACTAATCGTATATATGTATATAATTTTAGTGCAATATGCATATGTCACTATCATATGAAACAAACTTGGATTACTCGAAGTAATTTTGGGACCCCAAATAATTGTGAGCCCATCTATGTAGCCCAAGTGAAAGTATGCAAACTTAGAGTACATGTGTGATACCCTATGCATTTACTCTAAGTGTGAGTAACCTTAAGGAAGTATGTGTGTGTGAGAGAATATTACCCTAAACAGCTATGTTTGTGTATGTGCTTGACCCAATGTGCCTAAGGGGAAGGGTATAAACCATATGTGGGTAAACCCTATTTCAATGTCTATATGTGTATGTAGTTTGAATGTGTGTACTAATGTGTGTGGGTATTTAAATATTAAAGTATCTAATTACATTATACCTTAATGTAAACCTAAATTAAAAGTATTAAGGAGAAATAAAAATCAAATAAAAAGAAAATTAATATGTATAACTATGCAAATACACGTGTGTGTGTGTGTGCGTTAAGGCATGTATGAGTTAAGTGAGTGAGTTGTGTATAAGTTCAATGATGAGTGTAACTAGAGTGACTCTGTGTCTGTCGTGTGCATGCATGTGCATAAGAAAGAGTGTGTGTGCATGTGCATGTTTGTGTTGTGTGCGTGTTAAAAAGTGTTTGATTTGTGCACATGTATTCATGTTTCTATGATTGTAACTTTATATATGTGTATTTAAGTGTGTTTGTTTCTAATGATTATTTTGCAGGTATGTATGCTCTAAGAGAGAGAGAGAGAGAGAGAGAGAGAGAGAGAGAGAGAGAGATCCTCCACGAAATTAGAGGTCATAGAGATTGAACAAGTCAAATCAAAAGAGGAGAAAACAATGTTTCTAATAGAGTCAGACCTGCTGATGAACAGATACACAAAGGTGGAGATGAAGGAAGTCATGCTGATAGAGATGGTCATGCAGATATCTCAAGAAAAGATAGAGAGATATATATATAGAGAGAGATATCGAATTTCCCTCCTCAAGGTTGTAGATATCTTAAAGCCCTATTGTGCAATCTGACACTGGAGAGAGAGAGAGAGAGAGAGAGAGAGAGAGAGAGAGAGAGAGAGAGAGAGAGAGAGACAGAGAGAGAGAGATGGAGATAGATAGATAGAGAGAGAGAGAGAGAGAGAGAGAGAGAGAGAGAGAGAGAAAGATAGAGAAAGAGAGAGAGAGAGAGACAAAGAGAGAGAGGTAGACAGAGAAATTAGATTGCTTCCTATCTAGGTCGTCATAGGCTACACACACATAGAAGATGGACAAGAGAGAGAGAGAGAGATGGAGATATGTGGTGATGTTGATGTGCAAAAGATAGAAATAGATAGAGTGAGAGACAGAGAGAGACATAAAGAGAGAGAGAGAGAGAGAGAGAGAGAGAGAGAGAGAGAGAGAGAGAGAGAGAGAGAGAGAGAGAGAGAGAGAGAGAGAGAGAGAGAGAGAGAGAGAGAGAGAGAGAGAGAGAGAGAGAGAGAGAAACATGGAGATAGCTGCTGATGTTGATGTGCAGAAGATAGGGATGGATAGAGTGAGAGATAGATAGAGAGAGAGAGATAGAGGCAAGACTCTAAGAAAGAGTAGTATTTGCGATGAACTCGGATTGCCAGATGACTTCACATCTACAAAGATGATCGAGGTCATCGGTTGTGGAGAAAGATGAATAGAGATAGAATGTGTCAAGAGAGAGGCAGAGATAGAGAGAGAGAAAGAGAAGAACTTGGAAGGTTTTTTTTGTCCACATGAGATTATCTTTGTGCGAGCATTTATTATTGAGAATGTACATGCATATCGAAGAGTATCGATGACTTTATATGGGACATGGCATGCGTGCTTAGCGAGATCAATGATGTTGCACACGTTGCATTCTATCTGTGTGCTGACACATTGGTGTGTGTTTATACCGAATCATGTGTGTGGAGCATGAACTTCATATGAGATGGAATTTTTCAATTGCATGTGTATGCTTCTTTTCTCTAGCATATGACTATGCATATAGGTTTGGGTGTGCACTAATATGTGTGAATGAGTGTCTACAAGTGTTTGTATTTGCATGTGTGTGTTTTAAGAATTTGCAAGTGCATTGCGAGCTAATATAGATGAGATAAGGAAGGCATATCCATATTGTAGCCGAATGTGGAGAGAGCAATGTGAAACGTGAAGGGGAGAGAGAGAGAGAGAGAGAGAGAGAGAGAGAGAGAGAGAGAGAGAGAGAGAGAGAGAGAGAGAGAGAGAGAGAGAGAGAGAATTAATTGGCCTTCTTAAGCGAAGCCAAACCTAGGATATTGCTGCTCTTGTTTTGTTTTTTTTTTTCTGCATTTTCCCTGATGTACTCTTGCCTTTTGTGTTTCTTGGAAAAGTGGAGTTATATCAACAAGATAAAATGATATTGAACAAGAGAAGATGAACAAGAATGATAAAAAATATTAGATTTTTTTTTTGGGGGGGGGTAATTGAGTGTGTCAAAGATCTTAATCAAGATATTTACTTTTTTTAAGCTGATTTTGACAAAGCTTGTGTCAAAATGAATTGGAGATTCATTCTAGAGTCTTTGCATGACATTCGAGGTGGGAGAAATTTTTTCAAGTATGTTAGCATCCTTTTTGGTAATGCTCATTCTAGAGTCACTATGAATGGTCCCGTAGATCTAGAAGACAAGGTTGCATTGTTGCCCCGTGTGCTCTGTGCCATTACTAAATATGCTCTAGGGTGATAGGTCCAAATCTGCTTGGACAATGGCTCTATCAAAAGGCTTGAGATCCATAATGCTTCTTCTCCACTTGGCCTTTAAATTTTTTCTAATGATACTAACATGATAACTAGGAGTAATGAAAAGTATGTTGGGAACTTTATTCAATGTGTTAATTTTTTGTTTTGTCCTGCTAGTGGATCTAGAATTATTCATAAGAAAAACTATTTTAAATCTTTGAATAATCATATTGTTCCTTGCATATCTAGTAAAGGTAATTGGAAATTATTCAAGGAGGGTGATTTTTTTTTTTGCTTTGGATTCTTATGGGATTCAACATCACCTATGATCAAATGTTGGACTAGGGCTCTTTGCCATTACTAAAGATGCTCTAGGGTGATAGGTCCAAAACTGCTTGGACAATGGCTCTATCAAAAGGCTTGAGATCCATAATGCCTCTTCTCCAATTGGCCTTTCAATTTTTTCTAATGATACTAACATGATAACTAGGAGTAATGAAAAGTATGTTGAGAAATTTATTCAATGAGTTAATTTTTTGTTTTGTCCTGCTAGTGGATCTAGAATTAATCATAAGAAAAACTATTTTAAATCTTTGAATAATCATATTGCTCCTTGCATATCTAGTAAAGGTTGGAAATTATTCAAGAAGGGCGATTGTTTTTTTTTGTTTTGGATTCTTATGGGATCAAATGTTGGACTAGGGCATGGGTGAGTTTAGAAATGAGAGTTTTATGTGGACGGCTCTTCAACATAACCTAACCCAAAGATTTGTCGTTCTCAATCACTATATTTTGCCTTCTTGAACTTATTTTCCCTCTTGTTGGACGCCTACTAAAAAGAAAATGTTATATGTTATCGCCCTTTCAAGGAGATTATGAGATGCCCAAATAAGAATATGAGATACGCATTATTTGTCACTTAATAATAGCCAAATTTATGATTGCCAAATGTATTATGAGAGCTACTGACTCACATGTTTTTTTTTCCATGTTGGAAAAATAATGACTTATGGGGCATCATTACTTCTCCTCTTATGCTTCTTTGTACAGGTAGCAGACTAATTTGTAATATGTGGAAGGCCTGTATGGATATAAAGTAGAGCTATACTCTTAAATCCCACTTTTCTACTAACTCTTATTTCTTATTATAGGAATTCATTTGGACTGGTGGGATGATGCATTAGGAAATTGGTTACCTAAATATCATGATGAGTAAGTGCAGCATATCAAAATCTTCTACATGGAACTATTTATTCCATAATTGTGAGATGATGGAAGATAATTTTATAAGGAAATAATAGGTTTGCCTTTTGCTTGCAAACAGGTTCTTATTGCTCAAAAGAATTTGCCAAAGCCCAAGCTTGAAATAAGTGCTCAGAATAAGGTGCAGCTAACATGTTCTTTCACTTTAAAGGATAGAAAATTACAATTAATAATGTAGTGAACATGCTTACAAGAAGATGGATGATTTAGTGGAGCCCCAAGCAATGGAGATATAGATTCAATGCCGTTTGGGCCTTTCCCTTATCTATTAAGCACTCTGCCCTCTATTCATTGATATTCATAATGGGATCTGGATAGGGAACAAAGCAAGGAAAGTTCATATCAATGTATGCATGTGTTACTTTTCTGGCAAGGAGGAGGATTAAGCCCAGTAATTCATTAACTGTTGGAATGCTCAAAGGTTTTGAAACTTTTTCAACAATCACTTTCAATTTGCTTTAATTCCCACTTCCGGTTATAAGGATATTCTTATTGTGTTTGTAACAGAATAGACATTGTTTTATGGTAGGTCTAGAGAGACCCAATTCTGTGGAGCATTTGTCTTAGTATGAATCAAAAGCTATTTCATTTTGGTCATAAGGATTTTATTCATTCTTATAAAGCTAAGATCAAACTCTTTACTTTGTAAGAGATGCTACCCTTGCAGGTTTCAAGATTTCTATTGAGTATTAAACAAGCATATGAATGAGTAATATTAAGTATACACGTCAATATCTATTATGTACATATCCAAGTGAATATTATGCATCTCAGAAGCATTGAAATAAAATAGTAATAAAGATATGTGTGTTTTATTTTTTATAAATATACCTATGTGTTTTATCTAATGATTGTTTTTTAGGAGAGCATCATGAGGTGGACGGAAAGGTGGAAAGAGACTCCGTGTTTTTCGACACCAGAGCTACATACATTTGATTATTTTCATCTATCTTCCTCTTTGTGAATGAAATACATTAGAACTTGAAATTATTTTAAAACTTTCTTATGATCATATAACTTCTATAGGATTTACTTTTCGTACTAGGTTCTCATCACTTTTGTATTCATGAATGTAATTTCTTCTTCTAAACCAAATATATCTTCTAGAAGAATTTCAAATCGAACTAGGAATGTACTTATAGATGAGGCATTGAAGTATATCTTTATTTCTACTTATTTGTTGCCTTTGCCTATAGACATTCTAGTAAACAAAGAAATGATTTACTCTCTTATTTGTGAATATCCGCTTCCCATGGCACAACTATAGATCCACTCATTTTTTGCATTAAATTTGGTTACTTTTACAATATGCATTCCATAAGCCATTAGCATATAGATAATCACTTTAGTCAGCTTTCATTTGGCTTCTCATGTCCTAGAGCGAAGCAACAAACACCTCGTCATGTAGAGAGACCCATAGAAAGCTAGAATTGATTCACCGGGCAGTCTCCATTTGCACCCTCACAACTTGGTGAACCTGACATGAAATGTGGGAGCTATGGGCTTATGACTTTTAGACTTCATTCATTGCTAATGAATTTTAATATTTGTGTTTTTCTTGCTTATTAGGTGTGTGGAGAAAGGAGGCTAGTGGAACAAAATGATGAGTCTAGACGTTGTTGTTGTATACACTTTTCCTTAGTTGTTGAGGGTTGTTTCCTAGGGAACTAAACATCTCCATGGGAAAGGAGCATTTTGGAGGAGCCTCGACTCTTCTTCCCCCCCTATCAACTCCAATGAACTTTGTAGTTGCATGAAGAACTTTTTAATTTCTTGTATTTAGGAATTGATCATTCAAACTTGTAAATGTATTCTCACACTGCATTTTTTAAAGCCTCTGCATCAACAAAACTAAGGTAAAGTTTTTCAAGTTCTTCTGAATTTACTATAAACACATAAAAAGTCATATCACCTACATTTTCAATTGTTTTCATAAACACACATAAAAAGATTATTGCCACTTGCATACATTGAAAGAGAACAAAAGCACTAAAACAATTTTTCTTGCATTTTTGCGTCGTTTGAGTATATATGATGCTAGTCTAACTGATACAAATGTGAATAATGGGCACAAGGCAACATACAAACATGAAAGATATAAATCAAAGAAAAAGCAATAAATTTTATGTAAATGAATCTAAAGAACATATGTGAATAATGGGCACAAGGCAACATACATGAAAGATATAAATCAAAGAAAAAGCAATAAATTTTATGTAAATGAATCTAAAGAACATATGCAAAAGAATTTTTTTTACCATGATGCATTTTGAATGCGTTGCTTGATGAAAAATTTGAGAAAATGGGATGAACGATTTATAAGAATGGAAATTAAGGCAAACAAAGCTATACAAAAGGAATTGGGAATTATTTTTATTTTACATGAAACAATAAATGTCATGATGGAAACTCTACAAGTACTAGGAATTATCCTTAGAACCTTCGAAGAGGAAATGAATGTTGCAGTTATAGAAATGAACAAGAAATATGAACCTTTGAGCAAACAAATACAAGAATTAGAGTCAGCTAAATGCAAGCATGAAAATGAGAGAAAAACCCAAAGGTTGTTTGTATACCCTTCTCGTGAAACATATTCTAATGATTTTAGAAGATCCAACACTAGACATCCACTAAGAACATAAAATAGGATTTGAACATGACCTTTATGATGTTCTTGGTGCGATCAATATGTTCATACATTCTGGTATTTTAGGGCATATGATGATGCAAAGTGATATAAACTAGTAACCAAAGAGGAAAGAAAAATTTGTGAGTATCATGACCAAGGACCTTTACAATTAAATGTAGGAAGAGGTGGATTGAAAGAATTATTAGAGGAGACCAAAACCAAACGAAATCCAAGTAAGAAAACTAAAAAATTATGGAAACTAAATATGCATGTGAGCATGGAATGTAATGAACAAATGAGTGTGATGTAAATTAAAAGTGTACATGAACTAATGGAGGAAGAAAAAAGTAGAAAATCAAAGGAAGAAATTCAAAACTCTCAGCCTTTTGTGGAAGAACAATTGGATATAGGGCAAGGAGAGTTTGATCATGGAATAAAAGTAGGAGCGAGGAAACTTCAAGATTTTAAGGTTTCATTTGATCCAATGCTTCTTACGCATGAGACATTTTTTCACCAAGAGAAATTTAGCGAGCTACAAACACAATTAAATAAACAAAAAAATACCAAATTAGAAAAGAAAAGATGAAACAAAGAATATGTGTGAATAGAAACTATAAAGAAACAATTGAATGAAACAGAGAAACAAGTCCTTAATGATATTATTAAAAAAAATCAAGAACAATATGAAAATTAATACACAAAATTGGAAACCCTTAAATTGAACAAGATAACTAACAATCAATCATTTCAAGAAATAGATGAAATGATTAAAATAAATATATGACTAATAAAGATGAATTAAATCATGAACAAACACGTAGAGTAGAACAATTACAAATTACTGATAAATTATGAAACAAATCAAGACTTATTTTAAATATTCTTTTACTCTTTTGAAAAAGAAAATTTTGATGAAAAAGAAAAGCTATTTCTTAAGTTGCAAAACACCTACTAAGATCTTTCAGGAAAGCTATCTTGCACACGAGAAAGATGAAAAATGAAGAGAACACAAAACACAAAAATAAATAAGGTGAAACACTTTCACTCCAACTTCTTTTATTAATGTATGTAAATATGCATTGCATTTTGTATTTGATAGATTTGATGGAATTTTTACAAATATTTATGAATTGAGTACAAACAAGTTATCATACACCTATTATGGTCACTTAGAATGCATGAAAGACAACAAACTATATGAGTAGGATCAGTTAGCAAACACATTTTTGGGAGTGAAGGCCTTGGAATGTGATAGCAAGACTAAAACTAACTGCATGTATATGCTAAGAGGCAAGCCCTGATACTCTAGCCACTTATATATATATATATATATATATATATATATATATATATATATATATATATATATATATATATATATATATATATATATATATATATATATATATATATATATATATATATATATATATATATATATATGTGTGTGTGTGTGTGTGTGTGATGAGCTAGTAGGTGGCTAGAGTTACCCTAGTCGGTTAATAAGGGCCGTTAGCTGTGAGGAGATAGATAGAAAGGTCCCAAAGATGAGCTAGTGTTGCACAAAACCTGGTCCCCACCTGCCAAGTTAACTTTAGGGATGCTTAATAGACTCCATTAGCTTCAGAATAATGCATTTGAAACCACTAAGTGTTTTGGACCATCATTCCCAAAAGTTTGCAACAAAATAGATAACTTCCTTTTACTAGAAATGTGAAGAAACATTCTATTTTGGGAATAGAAGTGCTAGGTAATTTTCTCAAAGCTCACAAAATGGTACGAATTGATCTAAGAGCTTTTGCACACATCCAGTTGGACTGCATCTCTAATTAAAGCAAGTTATTTCATCAATTTAGCCACACCATATACCGAGAATGATTCTAACAAGTTAGGGGGTCATCCTGACATTTTAGGATCTAGATGGTGTGCAGACATATTCACCTTCTCAGATTCATATCTCAAGGTCCTCTACATCACATGCGATGAAAATTGATATGCAAGTAGTAGATACATTAATATAGCTAACCCAAGTTACAATTACAGAACATTAATGAGAACACATAGAGAAATCGATTCCACAAAATCCTTTTAATGATGAAGATGTTGCAAAGAATAATAGACAAAGATGTACATGAAGAAATCTATCAAAATGTATATGGTCATGAACATATAATACAATGGAAGTGTAGTGGACTAATCATACATGAGATGAGATTAATTTATGCTCATTGAAGTAGCTCAATTCCTCTCAAAATGGCTCCCTTATCCCATGACTAAAAGTGTTTGTATTTATACACATATTCTCAATCTTTGAATTTTTGTCTCACCTACAAGTGATCACTTTAGGGATGATTTTAATTTATTCTATATAGCACATGAACTATGGGATAGGTTCACATGTACTTCTTTCTTGTGAAGAGATCAAATGATGTGTAGTCGTGAATAATTATCGAAGCACTTGGGCTTGCTAATTGCATCGTTAGATCCATCTCAAGCCTAAGATGCTTGAGACTTGAGTCCTTCATGATTTCCTATAGTAAATCATTGATTTGAACATGTTTCATTTGCTTCCATCCAAGGCCTTTGGCATCATAGCTACATGATTTTTTCTCTGACATAATGGTAGTGAAACTCTATATGTTTAGTCTTTGCATGATAGATAGGGTTAAGAGCAAGATGTAATGAGGTAATGTATTCTCCAAATATACATGGAGTAGAAGTGTTCAACCCTAAATTTGAATATAGGGTTTTAATCCACATAGCTTCTTGCAAAGCAACTACAAGTCCTCTACTTTCAGCTTCTATTGATGAAAGAGCAATTGTAGGTTGCTTCTTTGAAGATCACAAGATCAATTTGGAACCTACAAAAGTAAGATGGCCTGAAGTGCTTCTCCTATCATCTTTTGAACTTGCCTAATGTACATCAAAGAAGAGCTTCATATGTAGATATATGAATAGCATAATCCTTCATTAAGTATATTGCATTCTCTTAGCTACTTCCATGTGAGGCTTCCTTGGAGTGTGCATGAGCTGATATAGCACACTAATGCCATAACATTTATCTAATCTAGGTACATGAGCATAATTTAAGCTTCAAAACTAGGCTTTGATTGAGCACTAAGCTCAAGATTTACCTCCATGGAGTATCTCCAATCTTCGTATTTTCCATCTTGAACTTGGTAAGCATGTCTTCTATGTACTTTCTCTAAGTTGGGAACATACGTTTCTCTATATATACCACTTCAAAACCTAGGAAGCAAGTGAGCAACCCAAGATCAATGATCTTGAAGTCTTCTTTATTTTGAGCTTCGATCATCTTGATTCCATCTACATCATTACCTATAATGATTATATCATCCACATATGCAAAGAGGTATATGACCTCTAAGTGGTTCCTCTTAATGAAGAAGGAAGGATCTAGCTTGCTTACCATCAAACCTTTGTCCTATAAGGAAGTCACAAGTCTATGATTCCAAGCTCTAGGAGCTTGCCTCAAGCCATACAAAGCTTTTCTTAACCTACATACATATTCTAGATATGATTGATGTTCAAAGCTAAGAGCTTGAGACATGTATACCTCCTTTGAAGTCCAACCATTTAGAAAATCATTTTTAACATCCATTTGATATATCTTCTAATTCTTGGAGGATGCGACACTCATGAGTACTCTAATTGTGGGCATTTTGGCCACAAGTGACAATGTCTCTTCATAATAAATACCTTGGGATTGTGAAAACCCTTTGGCTACAAGCCTGGATTTATACCTATTAATTAAGCCATCATATTTCTTCTTTACTTTGTAAATCCACCTCGAGAAAAGGATCTTCATAGATGGTTCTTTTGGAACCAATTCCCAAGTTAGATTATCTTCTAGAGCTTCTATCTCTTCTTCCATGACATCTCTCCATTCTCACTTCTTCTTGGAGTTTTCATATGTAGATGGTTCTTATGTGTTTGTATCCTATGCTATGTAAATCAATGCTTAGCGGCCAACAAAGTTTCATAACCATACCTTTCTCGCTTCCTTTTCTCTCTAGTAGATCTCCTTATAGTTTGTCGCGATGATTTTGCTACATCTCTCATCTCCTACACCTTGGCTTTGCCTTTGGAGTTCCAAGAGTTGATTTCTCTTCTTGAAGTCTTATCATCTTCTTCAAAATCCCTTGATTCCTCATGTGTATGAATTCCTCTTTGAAAATGTTGGAAAGTCTTCTTCTAGTCATAGGAAAGTCTTATTTTCCTACAATCATCCTCAAATCAAGATTTGTTTTCATCAAACACAGCATCTCTACTTACAATGAAATCTTTATTGCTTGGATTATCTAGCATATCACCTTTCTATTAAGTTCATAGTAAGTAAATATGCAATTATCTACCTTTGGATCTATTTTTCCTCTCATTTGTAAAGGCATATATGCATATGCCTATGCACCCAATTATCCTATAATGATCAAGGCTAGGCCTTCTTTCATTTCATGCTTCATAAGGTGTCATCCCATCCAATGCTTTTGATGGGATCCTACAGATCAGATAGGTGGCTGTAGATATAGCCTCTTCCCATAGGTACTTGCACAACATTTTCTCATGTGGCATTGATCTTGCAACCTCCACTATGGTTCTATTTCTTCTCTCTGCCACCCCATTTTGCTCAAGGGTATACATGTTGGTAATCTCTCTTCTTATTACTATCTCTTGGAGATAAGAGTCAAAGTCATGGGAGAAATATCCTTCCTATGCATCTAACCTTAGCCTCTTCAAAGTTTTACTTGTTTGATTTTCTAAAAGTGCTAGGTATTTCTTGAAACATGAGAACAGTTCATCTTTATGCTCCATAAAATATAGTATTTTCCATGTAGGGCAATTATCAATGAAGAACACATAATACCTAGATCGTGAGATTGAACACTCCTTGCTTGGTCATATTCACAAAGAATGAAGTGTTCTTATCTATATATAGCATAGAAAATTGATATTTTTTTGAGTTTTCTCCATCCTTCATAAGCTTTTCTTCATGTATAAACAATTTTCCGATGAGGGTGTTGAAATCAGGAACTTGCATGTCCATGTACAGTTCCATGGCTTTGGTGAAGGTTTCCCATTTGTCATCTACCTTTATTCCATTAATCACTTTCCTTACTATCTGCGCTTCATCAATGACTTCTCCATTGCTACCAAGTTGATCTACCATGTCTTTCATTTTGGGGAAAAAATCAGTCAAACTTTGCTTGGGCATCTTCTTAATTGTGATGGACTCCATTCATAGTTGATTCTTTCTTGTCTTCCTACTTGATGAGAAAGAATGCTTCAAGAGCATTCCAACTGTCTTGTGAATTTTTGCAATTCATAATGTGTGCAAGTAAAAAAATAAAATATTGAGTTAAGAATATATGACCTTGCTAGAGCATCCTTTGAGTACCATGTGGTTAACCTCTCTTGTTCATCATGCATTGGTTGTCCTTTGCTTTTGAGGATTGGCATCATCTCATCTCTATAGATTTATCCTATGAAGATAAGCTTCCATTCTAAGTGACTAAACTAAGTAGTTAACCATATAGATTTATCCTATGAAGATAAGCTTCCATTCTAAGTGACTAAGCTAAGTAGTTAACTTGATACAATTTTTCTATGGATGAAGGAAATTCATCTCCCATGTTGATTGGTTGTTGGTGTGATACCACTATGAGGAGATAGATAGGTAGGTTCTAGAGATGAGCTAGTGTTTCACAAAACATGTTCTTCACCTACCAAGATAACTCTTGATATTCTTAAAATACTCCATTATCTTCACAATAATGCATTTTGAAGCATTAAGTGCTTTAGGGCATCATTCCCAAAAGTTTGCATCAAAACAGATAAGTTGCTTTTACTAGAAATGTGAAGATACCTTTTGTTTTGGGAATAGAAGTGCTCAGTAATTCTCTTAAAGCTCACAAACTGGTATGAATTGACCAGAGAGCTTTTGCACACATCTACTTGGAGTATGTAGCTAATTAAATCAAGTTATCTCATCAATTTAGCTACACCATATACGGATAAATGATTCTAACAAGTCAGGGGGGTCATCTCTCCACATTTCAAGGTCTAGAAGGTGTGAAAACATAGTCACCTTCTATGATCCATATCTCAACATCCTCGCAACCAAATGTGATGAAAAATTATATGCAAGTAGTAGATACGGTAATCTAACTAATCAAGTTGCAAATGAGTACATGTAGAGAAATTGATTCCACAAAATCACTATAATGATGAAGATGTTGTAGAGAACAATAAATATAGATGTACTTGAAGAAATGTATCAAAATGTCTATGGCAATCCTTGCTTTTACATTTATCCAAAGTACCTATGCCCAAAATAACTAGCATAGGTTCACATCTAGTTCTTTCTTCTGAAGAGATAAAATGCTATGTAATCCTTAATAATTAGCTATGCACTTAGGCTTTCTAATTACACCAACTGAAGCCAATGCTAGTTTCATCAAATGGCTTGACCTCTATGTTCTCATGCGCCTATCTAAATTGATAGGTAGGTGGAGTCACTTTGGCTAGTTGGTCAGAGCCACAAGCTGACATCGATTTTGTATGGGGCTCGTGTTGTGTGTCATGCGGTGTCGGAGAGATTTCTCTCTCCCCAATCAGTTGAAGAACACTCTTATATTCACACACTATATAGTGTGTGTATGTGTCATAACTTGAATGTGTACATTTTTGTTTTTCACATATATGAAATTTTCATGAGACTCAAGGAAGGGTAATACTTGCAAATGAAAGCTAAAGGTGAATGGAAAGGAAATTATGATAGACATCGCATGGCCAATACAATGATTATGGAGAATGCCGAATTGGACGATAGTAATATGATAATGGTTTGAAGAATGTATCAAGAAAATAACCAGATGGATGGCACTCATCTACGTTTTGGAGATAATGTTTCCGCGGGAGATTCTCATCAATCATCGAAGCAAGACAATAGATATCATATGAGGTGTTGCTAAAAAACAGATATAGTATGTGAAGGTGAAGTTGTGCATGGCAAAAAGGAGGCACACATCAGTTAACTCGGGAAGGAGAATAGCAATAGGTGCCGTCAAGAGTCAGCTTCTGCAGTGTGCATGCAATTAGAGAGGGCTGGAGAAGTGCTACGGCTTATAAAGGGAGGAAGATCTCACGCAAAACAGAGGCCAATTCATCATCGTATCTGGATGAGCATATACCCGTGCAGAAGCTGTGAAGATCTATGAAAGTTCTGATTCCTGATGCTGCTATAAATTTTATGTCATGCTATCGAGAGCACGCAAAAAGTTTGGAAGATGACTTAATAATTTCTGTGGAAGTTTATCAGAGCTTTATCTTCGAACATCTGAGATGATCCAACTTCTGTGCCCGTGGCTCACATGCGGATCAATAAAAATGGGGAACTGCAATGCTGAAGGTTTTTTCAAAGGAAAGATCTGCTAAAGTTGCAATGATTGCGGTTGTAGCTCAATTCTAACGCAAGACTTCAATTTGATATCATATACGATAAGTATTCTTTACTATTTGTTTGATGATTGCTCTGTTTGTGACGCTAGCTCTTTTGAATTAGATTTGATAAAGATTTATCATTATAACTGATAGTTATTATTTCATTCCCAGTAGCGTATGTTGCGCTGATTGTATTGTATAAGAAAAAAAAAACACTATGATGAATGGATGTTCCGGCTGCGAATAACAAATATTTGTTGTTGTCTGCAACAAACAATCATTAACATCCGTATATTTTAATATCTGAGACAGTTCTGATCGGTTTCTGTCATCGTTTTAGTCTTCTGATTTGAGTACAACAAAAATCTAAACCACCGATGGCATGCGCAGATCAGATGAGGAGACAATGACCATCTGATAACCAATTCAAGTTCTATTTCGCATGTTTATTGAAATTTTGCATAATGCTTATGATGAAGATGTTTAATTGCTTTTGTGCTTGATTCATTTAATGTTCAATTGATAGGGATGACTGTAACTCGAGTTATGAATTTGGCGATAAACATCTGTTTTTCCCCGACTTCATTCTCTCTGAAGGGTACAATAGAAGGCGCAAATATACATATGTTTTCACTTTCATCGAAGTAAATGGATTTTTTAGAGTACTCTGTTAACAGAGGAGATCGATAAGTAATGACATCTTTTAGAGAGGAAATTGCATATCGAGGGCCGAAGGTTAATATAGGCATTTATCGATTTTAGAGACAGAGAATAGGGGCAAAAATCTTGATGTGTTTGACAAGCTGAAGACTTCTCTATGCATAGAAACATTCCAGACGCAAATTATAAAAGAGGTATCGCTTGTGTTGTTTCTACATGCAGCTGTGCATCTTTGTACGAATTCTAATTCAAGGTGGGCTGGCAAAAGTATTAAAAAAATCTGCGCTCATTTCTGGAGTTGTTTTGTTTTTATCGCATTACAATAAATAGTAAATAGCGGAAATCAATGTTCTTATTTAGTTTGCTTTGTTGATGATCAAGGACAACATCAATGCTTAATTTTGATGATCTGCAACGGATATCTTCTCAGCTTACACGCTCAGAATGGATTGGACTAATGGTTTGACAATCTTCATTTACATTTAGGTTCTCAGCAGTGCATGACTTCTGCACGAATCCAGAATTCATTTCAAATGCGTTACTTAATCTATTTATCGCTGCCTTGATAGCTATATGAAGGAAGATCAATTTATTTTTATTTTTATTTGTTTTTGCCTTATGTCTCAATTTTGATTGTTTTTTATCTTATAAACTTCTGGTATTTTTTAGAGACGACTGTGCTATTTAAAGCTGATAACGAAAGCAATCATCCTAACGGTTCAGATTAGGTTACTCTATGCAGATCTCTGGCAAATTTCATCAATTATAGTCATTGATGTGATTATTCTATTGCGTCTGCTAGTTTATACATATAAAAAACGATATATATTAAACGATATATATTAATATATAAATTGCTGAAATCAACACTAATTTGAAAGACGTTCACATTGCAAACTTAAAAAGTAGATAAGTCACTTATTTAAAAAAATATGTTCAATGGAAAATCTTTGTAGAAATGATGCATGTATTTAGAAGAGAAGTTGAGATTATTTTCAAGAAGAGAACTAGAACTTACAAACTTTTGCTTCAATGTTATGATTGAAATTTCGTTATAATTTTGGTATCTTCCCAAGAGTTATGAATCATTTATGAACGAGCTTGGAATACAAATGAAGAATTGAATTGCGATCGATTACTCATAACTTTTGAGATCTTTGAATCACCACTCTACCTGAGTTGCTACAAGCACCCCGTGTGCGCCGTTAGCGGACGGTTGAACTGATCCACCAGCCGTCGACAAATCGCTTCCACATTTGAACCCGACGTGAACAACAGCAGCAATCTCAGGTGATGTATGTTTATATTTCTGTTTAGAAATAAGCATGTAGTTTTTTCAGGTCAAAACCAAAAACAAAAAACAATATGATATGACGGGAGTTTATTATCTTTCTCCCTTATCAAAAAAGATATTAAATGACGGGAGTTTATTATCTTTCTTCCTTATCAAAAAAGATATTAAATGACGGGAGTTTATTATCTTTCTCCCTTATCAAAAAAGATATTAAATGATGGGAGTTTATTATCTTTCTCCCTTATCAAAAAAGATATTAAATGACGGGAGTTTATTATCTTTCTTCTTTATCAAAAAAGATATTAAATGATGGGAGTTTATTATCTTTCTCCTTTATCAAAAAAGATATTAAATGACGGCAGTTTTTTATCTTTCTCCCTTATCAAAAAAGATATGATATGATGAGAGAAATTGTAGTGAGGATGAATTGTAAAGCATGTTTTTTAATACTAACTTTGATGTTTTTTATAAGACAGGAACACACTTCTTCAAGATTATCTTTGATGATAATGATGGCTGAGAGTGATTTGAGTAATAAATGATGAGCATGAGATTGATTCATAGTTTCCATTTCAAATTTCGAGATTTTACACCATGATGAGTTTTGCACCTAGAGTATGCATGAAAAGATGTAAATTCACATTGCTTTAAAATCCATAGATGCACATCTATTTGCACTTGTAGAAATAGCATGAAAAACAATTTCACATTCAAAAACTTAAACCTCATCATCAACAAACCTCTAACCTCATTTGCAGCATGATTGTTTTAAAAAAATGCACCTAAAGTATGCATGATAGGGTCTTGCTACATGACCTTGCATCTAGGCACATTTTGAGTTTTACCCATGCACATGAGTGATTGAAAGGATTAATGTAAATCCACCTTGATATGTATGTTAGTGAGTGCACCAGCCTCACCATCAGAAGCCTTTTTCTTGATTTATTGCACCAAATTTGTTTTTCTATGCACTACAGAGTATGCATTTTATAGGGCCCATTATATGACCGTGCATAAGACACTTTATGAGTTTTTACCCATGCACTTGCTGGATTTTGTTAAACATGATATGAAAATCAAAATTTGATGTTCTGAAGAAAGCAGATTTATTCTCTGGTTGGTGCATCCGGAGGAAGCACAGGTTTGGTGGGGGTGGATGTCGGAGAGATTTCTCTCTCCCCAATCAGTTGAAGAACACTCTTATATTCACACACTATATAGTGTGTGTATGTGTCATAACTTGGATGTGTACGTTTTTGTTTTTCACATATATGAAATTTTCATGAGACTCAAGGAAGGGTAATACTCGCAAATGAAAGCTAAAGGTGAATGGAAAGGAAATTATGATAGACATCGCATGGCCAATACAATGATTATGGAGAATGCCAAATTGGACGATAGTAATATGATAATGGTTTGAAGAATGTATCAAGAAAATAACCAGATGGATGGCACTCATCTACAATTTGGAGATAATGTTTCCACGGGAGATTCTCATCAATCATCGAAGCAAGACAATAGATATCATATGAGGTGTTGCTAAAAAACAGATATAGTATGTGAAGGTGAAGTTGTGCATGGCAAAAAGGAGGCACACATCAGTTAGCTCGGGAAGGAGAATAGCGATAGGTGCCATCAAGAGTCTGCTTTTGCAGTGTGCATGCAATTAGAGAGGGCTGGAGAAGTGCTACGGCTTATAAAGGGAGGAAGATCTCACGCAAAACAGAGGCCAATTCATCGTCGTATCTGGTAGAATCTCTTTTTCTTTCGAAGAGAGAACTTGTTTGAGATCTTTGAAGCACCACTCTACCTGAGTTGCTACAAGCAC